>OU612045.1:117443756-118043756 GCA_914767935.1 Coremacera marginata | reverse complement strand
ATCGAAAAAGTAGGCGTATAAATGCTAAGACCACGCCCATTTTTTAACAGTTTCCAACAGTAAATTACCAAATCTTAGTCTTCTACGGCAAAAGCCGTCGTAAAAGTGTGCGTGACAACATTTTTATATACATAGTGAGTGCCACTTTGATTCATAGCAAATGCATAGAAATATTGCAGGAATTGAACATATCAGGAATTAAAATTTCTTTGGAAAAGTGGGCGTAGAAATAGTGTGACCACGCCCATTTTTGTACAGTCACCGACAGTAATCATCTGAACAAAATTACCAAATTTTATTGTTAAACGATTAAAACAGTCTGATATATAGCATTTTTTTGGTTTGTGGGCGATAGAGCTAATTTGGGTTGTATGGGAGGTACCACGCCCCTTGCCCAATCAACACCAAACTTTACAGGAGCACTCTCAAAATGTTGTTTCAGTCTCCCTAAAAATTTTATAAAGATTGGTTCGGCGGTTTTGGAGTCTATACGTGATATACACACATACCCACATACCTACATTCATTTTTATATACATATATATACGTAGAAGATAGATAGATATACTAGCTTATCCCCTAATAGGGGGAGTAGCTTTAGTGAAGCCATGCTTTTATAGTAAGTTCTTACCGAGTTTCATTGATGTGAGACTTATTTCGAAAGCTATACCAAAAATTTTGGAAGCGTAAAAAGTTCCACGCCCTTCGTCCAACACCCATAAAATGTTACCTGTGGAACAGTATGTGTAAATTGAGGTCGAATACTGAATTTCGAGGCTGCGCGACCTATAATTCCAAAACTGTTCGAAATCGAAAATTTTAGGTGCCTTTTACGATCGGAATCAGACTTCACAGGAATCCTCTCCAGGCTTTGGTATAAAAATTGGCTTAGCGGTTTCGGAGTATTTACGTGATATACACATATACCCTCATGCGTGTATACATTAAGTCGCCTCACGCTCCTTAGTAAAAAAAAGTTCTTCATTCCGATTCTTCAAAATAATCCATGGCTTATGTTATGATGATCCCCAAAATATTTCGACTAAAAATATTGGCTGGTATGTTAGTTAGAAAAAAACAAACGGTCAGAAATAAGAGTAATGGAAAAAATTTTGCATAAAAAATCTTAAATTTTTTCCCTTGGACAAAGATAATGCGGATTTTTATGGATTGTTTTAAGTTTTTTCATATTATTTTCACTGAAATTCAAACGAATCTTTATCTATACTACTTTTAGTCAAATAAATTGTACAATGTAAAAAATGTGTAAATTTTTTTGTAATTTCATTCAATTTAGTTATTCACTTTATACTATATTTTATTATCAATAGATAATTTATTTGACTAAAAGTAACATGGCAAAACAAATAAAATTATAATTTGAATTTTAGTGAAAATAATAAAAAAAAGTTAAAAAATTAATGAAAATCTGCATTATCTCTGGTCCGACTGTAAAAATTTAAAATTTATTGTTGCAGATTGGAAGAACTTTTTCATTACTATTATTTCTGACCGTTTGTTATTTTTAACTACCGCACCAGTAAATATTTTTATAAAAAACTCGATTTTTACAGCATATTTCAAACCGTTCCGTAGCATACTGGTTGAGGAGCGTGGCTTGTATGCCATAGAACCCAGGTTCGAATTCCACCTGACGCACAAAGTTTTTTCAATTGAATTAATTTTTCTGTTCGGCCGTCATCTCTCTGCAGACAATGGCAAACCTCAGAGAGTAAAAACTGGCATGAAAATCTTCTTGAGAACATAAGCCGTTCGGAGTCGGCATAAAACTTGTAGATCCAGTTCTCGATCATTTGTGTGCAAACATTTCACAACACGCACGCATAAGAAGCTCGGTCAAATTCTTTTCAAGGGCTGAAATGGCCATTTCGTTTTTTTTTTTTTTTTTTAATTCAAACCATTCCAGCTCACGGATGGCTACAGTCGAAATATTTGGGGAATCATCATAACATAAAGCATTATTTTGAGGAACCGACCCGAACACTTTTTTTATGAGGAGCCTTAGTATACATACATACATTTTTTTTACAGATAGATAGATGAGCAGAAAAAGTAGGCATGGCAACATTTATATATATATAGTGACCGCCACTTGGTCCCATTGCACCTACATACCAAGATTCACTATCAAAACGTGTACAGCTCAGAAACTACAATGATTTCTGAAAAGTCGGCGTAGATTAAGTGCAACACGCCCATTTTTTTAAGGGTTCTGGCAGTAACCATATGAACTAGTCTACCAAGTTTTAGTCATTTACTGTAAAAAGTCTGATATGGATTTGTGAGCGTTAAAAGTAGGCGTGGTAACATTTATGTATAAAGTGACCGCCACTTTGTCCCATAGCACCTACATACCAAGTTTGACTATCAAAACGTTCACATCTCAGGAATTAAAATTATTTCTAACCGATAGCCCTGGCATCCAGTGCTTACTTTGTTATAATTATTAAGTGGTAATTAACTATAATACATTAATAAATTAAATAAAATTATTACTGAAGAGTGGGCACAGATATAGTGCTACCATGCACATATTTTGCAAAGCTGTCGAAATTAAGTGTATGAACTTAATTACAAAATTTTAGTATTTAACGATGAGAATTGTCTGATTTATAGAAGTTCTATTAATTTGAGGGTAAAAAAACCAAGTGGCGGCCGTGGCGTAGTGGGTAGAGTGTGTGGCCCATACGCGAGAGAACCCTGGTTCGAATCCCACATGACACGGAAAGTTTTTCAATTGCATTAATTTTTCTGTTCGGCCGTCACCTCTCTGCAGACAATGGCAAACCTCAGAGAATAAAAACTGCCATGAAAAGCTTCTTGAAAACATAAGCCGTTCGGAGTCGGCATAAAACATGTAGGTCCAGTTCTCGATCATTTGTGTTCAAACATTCCACAACACGCACAACACAATTGATCATAAGAAGCTCGGTCAAAGTGCTTTCAAGGGCTGAAATTGGCCATTTCGTTTTGTTTTTGTTTTTGTGGGTGGTACAAAGGGGCTTGGAATATTTTATATATATATATTAGGGCGGGTCAATTTGTATGGAGCCGAAAAATTCGATTAGAGCCGCCCCCTAGAATGATTCTATGGACAATTCTCAGCAACTTTGGTGAAGGAACCAAACTTTGGTGAAGGTCTATCTCGATTTTCGAGTCTCCCACTATTCAAAAAATGATTTTCTCCCTATAACATCACTTTAAGTTTTAAGTTTGGTCTGTTTTTCAAGTTAATAAAGCGAAGCACACGTTCACATAGTGAGTATTAAGTAAAAAGCCCACATAGTGCGTGAAAACTAATACGTTCTAACAAAAAACGTAACTAATATAAATAAAATTCTCTCCATTTTTACCACTGTGTATTTACCAATTTGTAGGTGGAAAAAATATATTCGAACCAAATGTTTTAAAATATACTAATTTCAGTTATTTTTTAATTGTTTTAGTAAAAGTATACAATGGATCCAAATGCATTGCCGTCTACATCGCAAACCGCAACAACATCAACGAGTACCGAAAGTCATTTGAAGCATCTTGTGATTTGAGTGGACTCAATCTGCCAACGAAACAGGATATTTTAAGATGTTGTTTTTTTTCTTGGCCGAACGTGCTAAACTCCAAAACAAAATGTTTTCGTATAAAACATTCGTACCGCACGTAACAGACAAATTGATTGAAATTTGGAGTCAACGTAATATTGAAATTCTAACAAAAAAAAACACAGGTGCGTCGTTGGACACACGAGAGAAGCGAAGCTTTTTCGCAGTTACATAGATTTGATAGCTTAATAATTTTTTTCTTTTTAATAAATTAACTTTTAAATTCAAAAATTTAAAATAACATAAAATTTATTACAAATATACAGAAAACATATTTACTGCTTATTTTTTATTGTTGAATCTCAAATTTCCACGCCAATTACATATACGGGCATATAATGCCAGCGACTCTCCATTTTAACTCTCCACACATGGTTGTGAACTTGTCTGCACTGAACAAATTTTTTCCTTCAACAGCTTACTGCGTAGCGAAAAATCTGTCGAAAATTTTTCAGATTTCACTCCAAGCAAATCACAGAACGAGGATTAAAAAACTTCGCTTCAAAAATATATATTAAAGAACGCACACGAAACAAAATTTAACAAACATTTTAGATACCTTGCCGATTTCATGCATGCGTTTGTTAATTCCATATTTATTGATATCATATATTTGTTGACGCTTAAAACATAGAGTGTAATTTATTATCTAGAGATTGTATCAACTCTGCTAACAGTGTTAACAGAGTTAATTCACTTAAAAACATAAAGAAAAACACTCTGTTAACCTCTGTTAGCACATGCCAGAGATTTAGCAGAGATGATGCAATCTCTACATAATAATTTATACTCTATGCCAACAACACCACAAACGCATTCACAATACAAAAACACCGATGCTGGAGATACCTTGTGTCAAGTAAGAGCAAATTTTTGTAGCATAGCAAATACACAATCCTCTATCTATTGATAGTTGGTGACGATCTACTGCAGCATAGCTTCTGTTATAACTAAGATTAAATTAACAACATGTTCTCACAGGTCTTTGTGGCCTAGTGGGCAGTGTGCTTGGCTATCGTTAGAAAGGGCACGGGTTCGATCCCCAAGGAAACCAAAACATATTTTTAGTATTTAATATTAAAGTATTAAATTTTCTTGTTGTAATAAGCGCTAGCAACAGAGAAACCATCAAAATTCCAAGAAAAAATCTGTCGAAAATTTTTCAGATTTCACTCTAAGCAAATCACAGAACGAGGAGTAAAAAGCTTCGCTTCAAAAAAGTGTTGTTAGAAAATTGGGTACATTGATTGACAAGTATCAAATCGAAACTAAACATCCAAAAATCGCCACATTCAGAACGTTCGTGCAATCTACAAAAGAATTATTTTACATCGGCAAATGTCAATGTGACTTGAAGGCAGCATTATGCTTGTATAATTCGTTTACGGGGGGAATAGTATTTATTGATTTAAATAACTTTGAATTAAATAAAACACGGGAACACGCACTTTGTCTGACCGATGTCAATTTTATTGTGTTTTACTTAAAACTAACAAAGTTTTATACTAGGCAGCGAGAAGCGCTGCCCAAAAGAAAAGAGAAGAAAAAGAAAAAAGTAATTTAAGAGCAGCAGCTTGGCTCTGCTACGGCAGCTTCATAAGCACAGGGTGCTTAATTGTGAGCTCAACATGCCGCCCGCCTTGCAGGAATGCAAGACGCTATCAGGCACCCTGTCCTGATAGAACCCAGCCGAAGATCGAGTTCTGGGCCAACGGCATGCTAAAACCCATCGGCAGGCTACCGGGCTGCATCAGCCGGGAGTATACATCGACTCCCAACAGGAGTCGAACTGGTGCTTGCTTGTAAAAGAGCGGATCAGCCAAAAAGATATTTGGGTAGTTCAAGCTGATCCGCTCGTCGATATCTTTCGACGGTGTGATGACTTCCAAATGCCGCTCGACCCTTGCTGTCGTTTCCAGGTGGACACTGGATCCGTGCCGGCCCCGTAGCATCAGGGTGCACACCTCGTGCCCATCAACAAAAGAAGTAGGCAACTTCCATCGGCGAACCAACTCGCTGGCGATCCGCGACTGGGGAAGGCACGCATCCAGGATGGCACGTTCCTTTACCAGGCCACCCGTTGCCCACGTACTCACCACAGCAGTCGGGAGCAGCGACACGACTCGTTGGAGGCTTGTCGTAGATGGTCTTTCGGGGGGAGACCGCTTCGGGAAAAGGTCCCTAGACGAAGACGCTGGCGGTGCATTCGACCGCGGTCTCTTTTTGGAAGGGGACCGCTTCGGGAAATGGTCCCTGGCCAACGACGCAGATGGTAACGTCAACTGTGGTCCCTTCCAAGACAGACGTATTGGCTCCGAACCCCCTAGCCTCGTTGCGGGTGCAGCTGCAGCTGCAGGCTGCTTCTTCATCTTTCGTGCCCGAGACCGTCTGCTTCTTGGCCTTTTCGAGTGAGATCGACCTGCTCGGACACGAGTGCGAGAGTGCAGCAGACTGTGGTGATCATCACCGCAATGACGGCATCTGCCATTGCTCCGACAGTCCCTTCGCATATGAACCGCGGAGAGGCAATTGGAGCAGTAGTAATACATTAAAACTGCTTTCAACCGCTCCTCCAGGTTCATATCAAGGAACCGCCGGCACGATGCCAGGTTGTGCTCCATGGATCACAGGCGACACTTCAGAAGAGCGTCTTCGCGCGTCACTACGGCAACCACACTCGACAGCGCGCTTCGCACCGGACTTGCGCGTCCCAGGGAGCTTTCAGGAGCTGGCGCACTCTCTCGCACCATGTCGGTCTCGCTGGGGGCCATCTCAGAATCTGTCGCGAGGATCCCCTCATCGAGCAAGTCACGCACTACGTTGATTGTTGACATTCTGAAACGAGAAGAAAAGAAAAGAAACGAAAAGAAAAAAAAGAAAATGGGTTAGGCGAGAAAATAGTGACCGAGTTAGTTTGTCGGAATGGCTACGAGCTTCACAATTGGACGCGTAACGCAACCTTTTGCAGTGCGAACGTCAGCTACGCGGACTTTATTATCGTTGCCAACGTAAACTTTTAAGATTCGACCTAATCGCCACTCATTCGCGGGTAAATTGTCTTCTTTGATAACGACTAAGTCGTTAACCTTGAAATCTAACTGAGGAATTTTCCACTTTGCACGCCTATGCATCTCTTTCAAGTATTCATTTTTCCATCGGTGGCAAAAGTGCTGATGCATAGCCTTGACGATTTGCCAACGGTTGATGATAGTCAGAGGCTGATCAGTTATTTCTGGCTCCACTGGCGCTAGCAGTGGACTGCCGACCAAGAAATGACCTGGAGTAAGAGATTGAAAATCAGAGGGATTTTCGGACATGGCGGAAAGTGGCCTCGAGTTAAGACACGATTCGATTCGATTAAGTAAAGTTGTAAATTCTTCGAAAGTATACTTCATATTTCCGGCCATCTTTTTTAAATGCGTCTTAAAGCTTTTGACTCCAGCTTCCCATAATCCTCCCATATGGGGAGCACCAGCTGGAATGAAATGCCATGAGATTTCTTGATGCGCGTACTGCGTTAGTATAGCATTATGTGACGCACTTAGAAAGGTTTTAAAATCCTTTTTTAAGACATTTGAGGCTCCGACAAAGTTTGTACCATTGTCAGAGTACACATTTGCTGGGCAGCCACGCCTAGAAACAAATCGGGAGAAAGCTGCTAGAAAAGTAGCGGTTGATAAATCGCTAGTGGCTTCGAGATGAATTGCCTTAGTTGAGAAGCACACAAATAAACAAACATAGCCCTTACTTATTCGGCACGATCTACCTATGTAGCTTTTGATCTCGAAAGGGCCAGCGAAGTCGATGCCAGTGGACGCAAATGGTCGTGAAATAACCGTTCGCTCAGCTGGCAGAGCAGCCATTATTTGTGTTCTCTCGCGTTTCATGTGAACGACACAAGTTTTGCAATTGTGTAAAGTGGTTTTGATAAGGGTTTTAGCACGTAGGATCCAATATTGCATTCGAATAAGTCGAAGCACTAACTGGTTCCCTCCATGAAGTAAAATCTCAGGAACGAAGCGTACTAAAAGACGTGAAAAATGGCAATTATATGGCAATATAATTGGATGCTTTTCATCGTATGATAAGATTGGGGAAGAGGCTAGTCGTCCCCCAACACGTAGTAAATTGTCGGTGTGCAGAAATGGATTAAGAGCAAGAAGTGAACTCTTAGATCCAATCATTTGATTTGTTTCCAAATAATGATATTCGTTTGGAAAAACTGATTTTTGGCATAGTAAGGGGTGATTTTTTAAGAGCTTGATAACTTTTTTTTTAAAAACAACGCATAAAATTTGCAAAATCTCATCGGTTCTTTATTTGAAACGTTAGATTGGTCCATGACATTTACTTTTTGAAGATAATTTCTTTTAAATGTTGACCGCGGCTGCGTCTTAGGTGGTCCATTCGGAAAGTCCAATTTTGGGCAACTTTTTCGAGCATTTCGGCCGGAATAGCCCGAATTTCTTCGGAAATGTTGTCTTCCAAAGCTGGAATAGTTGCTGGCTTATTTCTGTAGACTTTAGACTTGACGTAGCCCCACAAAAAATAGTCTAAAGGCGTCAAATCGCATGATCTTGGTGGCCAACTTACCGGTCCATTTCTTGAGATTAATTGTTCTCCGAAGTTTTCCCTCAAAATGGCCAACTTTTTGTTGCCAAAAATGGAAGAACTGAACTTGGTTGACATGTGGTTTCAACAAGATGGCGCTACATGCCACACAGCTCGCGATTCTATGGCCATTTTGAGGGAAAACTTCGGAGAACAATTAATCTCAAGAAATGGACCGGTAAGTTGGCCACCAAGATCATGCGATTTGACGCCTTTAGACTATTTTTTGTGGGGCTACGTCAAGTCTAAAGTCTACAGAAATAAGCCAGCAACTATTCCAGCTTTGGAAGACAACATTTCCGAAGAAATTCGGGCTATTCCGGCCGAAATGCTCGAAAAGTTGCCCAAAATTGGACTTTCCGAATGGACCACCTAAGACGCAGCCGCGGTCAACATTTAAATGAAATTATCTTCAAAAAGTAAATGTCATGGACCAATCTAACGTTTCAAATAAAGAACCGATGAGATTTTGCAAATTTTATGCGTTTTTTTTTAAAAAAAAGTTATCAAGCTCTTAAAAAATCTTTAGAACTAATCGAGTTTTCACGAAATTAATTTCTGCACTTTGAAGACAGGTTGATTTTTTTGAGAACGTCGCACGCAAATGTGGATGAGTGCGATGCAGAAAACGAAACACGTAAGCTCACACTCTTAATCCACGTGGCAGTGAAGAAAAACGTTCTAAAATATCCTCATACTCCAAAAAATATGCAAAGTGCACTTTCACAGCTTTGCGTTCGAGTGATGTTTCTAGATCTGTAGACTGAGCTTTTTCTTGCCACGCAGATCGTTCGAGTGCGAGCCAAGACGGCCCATGCCACCAAAGAGTGTTGTCAATCAGCTCTTTTGGTGTAACTCCACGCGTCGCTAAGTCTGCTGGGTTTTCATGAGTATCTACATGAAACCAATTTTGAATTCCTACCTTCTCTGCCACTTTTGACACTCTATTGGCGACGAAGGTTGTCCAGGAACACGGGGGCTTACACAGCCAGGCAAGCACGATTGTAGAATCTGTCCAACAATACAATCTATGCCTTTCTATTTCGAGGTGCGACAGCACGGTGTCTACCATATCCGCGAGAAGGGCTGCACCACATAATTCAAGCCGAGGGAGTGAGATCGTCTTGACTGGAGCCACTTTGCTTTTTGCGTAAAGTAAATGACTGACAATACAATCATTTTGTTTCACACGAATGTATATCGACGCAGCATATGCTTTTTCAGAAGCATCGCAAAAGGCGTGAAACTCTACGTCGGAATCAGGTGAGAACCCAACAAACCGTGGTATACGAATATTATTTATATGTTCATAATCTAGCAAGAAAGTTTGCCAAGATTGAAAAATGTGAGATGGGAGATTTTCATCCCACTCAATTTCATCCAACCAGATACGCTGCATGAGAATTTTCGCTGTCACCACTATAGGTGCCAGCCAACCAGCAGGATCGAATAGTTGCGCGATCATGGATAGCACTTCACGTTTTGTATAAGATGATTTAATCTCAAGACGCCTAGCAGTAAAAAAGAACAAATCAGCAGTTGCATTCCATCGAATTCCTAAAGTTTTGGCGCAGCTTGCATCTTCTAACTTTAAAAAGTCTTCATGCAAAAGATGTGCTGTGGGTAGGTCTGCTAAAATGCTTGAAGCATTTGCAGTCCATTTCCGCATAGTAAAACCTGCAGAGTCTAAGGCAGCGATAAGCTCATTTCTAGCTTTTATTGCGCTTTTCACATCGTGAGCTCCCGCAAGAGCATCGTCGACATATGTGAAATGTCGCAAAATTTGTGCAGCAAGAGGGTATTGCTGCTGAACATCATGTGCTAATTGCAGCATGGTTCTAATGGCTAGGTATGGAGCACAGTTTAGGCCAAAAGTTACTGTTTTAAGCTCATAATCCTGAATGACATCTTCAGGTGAGCTTCGAAATAGAATTCGTTGGAAGACGGAATGTTTTGGATCAACCAGAATCTGGCGGTACATTTGCTGAATGTCACCATTAAATACGTATTTGAAGAACCGCCATTTCAGTACGAGAAGCGTCAGGTCGGCTTGAAGAACTGGACCTGCGTGCAGGACATCATTTAAGCTGACTCCATTTGATGTGGGACTTGACGCATTGAATACTACCCTAACTTTGGTAGTAGTACTCTCTGGTTTTATCACCGCATGATGCGGTAAATAATAATGGCATGGCGACATTTCAAACTTAGGGGGTGATACTTTCCTCATGTGACCCAATCTGAAGTAATCATTTACTACATCTTCATACTGCGTCTTAAGTTCAGGATTTTTTGTCAATCGAGTTCCGTTTCTAGCCCACTGCTTGAAGGCAATACCTCGAGAAAATCCAAGATTAATATCATCAGGGAATCCACTTTTAAATGGTAGGGTTACTATATATCGCCCCTTGTCATCGCGTTTAGTGGTTTTCTGATAATTTTCCTCACAAAACTTATCAGTTTGGGATAAAAATTGTTTTTTAGGTAGTTCCTCCAACTCCCAAAATCGTGCGATCTGCTTATCGATCGCAACTTCACTATAATGGCTCAAACAGGTAGTAAAGCTGGATATTTCGTTACAAGGCATAATGCCTGTGAATATCCAGCCAAAAACTGTTTCTTGTGCCAATAGTGATCCAAGAATGTTTCTTCGAATGCCATCAAGAATGATAGCACGGTACAAATCGTTACCGATTAGTACATCGATTTGATCGCTTCTGAAGAGATGTGGGTCGGCCAATTGTAAATCTGGCAAACTCTTACACAAGGAAGGATCAATGGAGCATGACGGCAGATTCCCAGTTAAGCGAGACAGCACAAATGCTGTAGCTTCTATTTGAAATTGCCTATTTCTAGGCGAACTGAGAATTATTTCGCAAGCTTTGGTCACTTGCGCTGAAACTGCGTTGTTAAGCCCCGAAACTTGAGCGTTTACGGCTCTTGTGGGCAACTTCAATAGCTTCTGCACTCTTTCAGATACGAACGTACCTTCAGAGCCAGAGTCGATAAGAGCTCTAGTTGTGTACGCATATCCTAGGTGGCATATGGTCACCAGTGCTGTACCAAGCAATACGTGTTTGGTAGTGGTAGCGAAGCATGATTGAATGTCATTGCTAGTGGACTGTATTAGAGTGGAATGAGATTGTGTGTTAGAGCCCGGGGGGTTGGGTCGAGAGCTTGACCGACCTGAGTCAATACTCGAAACAGGAGATTGTGGCGGAGTCAAGTCTCGATGCAAGAGAGTGTTATGACGTTGTTTGCACATCACACACGAATATTGACTCTTGCACTCTTTCACCTCATGAGAGTGAGCTAAACAATTGATACAAAATTTGTATTTTCTAACAATTGATAGTCGATTATTGGCGTCCATTCTAAGAAATTTTGGACAAAAGCGAAGCGAATGTGGTTCCGTGGAACACAGCTTACAATTCGCAGGAGCAATTTTAATTTGGTAATTATTTACCTTTTTACCAGATGAACTGCTTTGGTTTGATTTCGAGTTGGAGGAGGTTGAAGCTGAAATTTGTCTGGGTATTGCGCTGCTAGAGCTGCGAATATCAGACACGGTTTCAAGAGTTTGAAACCGGCTTGTGAGGAAGGAATCGAGGTCTGCCCATTTTGGAATTTCGTTTTTATTCGAAATGGACTGCTCCCATAGGGAGAGCGTGCCCTCGGGCAATCTTGTAGAGCAAAGATAAATGAAGATTGCATCCCAGTTATTGATATCAATGTTGTGCATTTTTAGAGCAAAAATAAAACCATTGATATCCCTTTGAAGCTTTTTCAGTTCTGTGCCAGATTCTTTTGGCACCTGGGGTAAATTAAATAATATTTAAGCTGGCTGTTGACCATGATACGTTTATTCTCGTATCGGTCAGACAAATCTTGCCAAGCTTGAGCAAAACCATCATTGGTTAACGGAGATTTCCGAACAATCTCTTTTGCTTCACCACGTGTTTTATTATTTAAGTGGAGAAGTTTTTCCACTGCCGTTAGCCGCGAGTTTGTAATATATATGGCCGTAAACATGTCCCTGGAGGACGGCCATGAGAGGTAATCACCACTGAAAACCTCAGTATCGCATGGTGGCACAGGCATACTGTGGCCCATTGCCGCCGCCCGCTCTGAAGCAATTGTTTGCTTTGAGGGCTTATTCTGAGACAGTTCAGAAATTTTTCCTGCTACCCGTATATATGACTGGTAGCAGCTGCGATACTTCTTTTTTATTGATTCGAGGTCTGAATCCTCGTCATTGGACATTTTATCCAAACAGGCATCATAAGCAGCCTTTACTTTTTTCCACTGGGCTCTCAACTCTTCGCTTTGAGCTTCCAGGGAGAAAACGTCGTGATATTCGGCGGCATTAAAGCCCGCTTCGAATTCGACGAGAGCATCGGACAAACGTATAAATATCTTTAAATGCGACATTTTATTTTCCCTTGTTAAAATTTTTCCCCTCTTTTTTTTTTAATTAAAAAAAAAAATATTTTTGTCGATTTTCAAAAATCTATAAAAAATTTGTAGGATTAAAAAATATCACGAAAATCCAGCAAAACAACACGGCAGTAAATTTAATTTAAAAATAAAAAGTTTTTTTTTCTCCGTATATAATTTTATTAATATAATATATTTGGCCAAAATAATATATTAATTAATAGAGAATATAAAACTTTTTCTTTTTTGTTTGGTTTTTTTTAAACTTTATTTTCCGACTCTATTTATTTATTTTTAATTTTTTGCGAATTCAATAATAAAAAGTTTTATTTGCAAAATTATGTGCTTGGCCCACAGTGCACTTTCTTACGAAAATAGACCAAGTAAATTTTGATGGCAAATTTACGACTTAGTCCCACTGTGCGGCTTATTTGCTCTCTCACTGCAAGTATATGCAGTCGGCTGAAGACCTGTTCAACAAGCGCAATTGGCACGAGATGCAGTCTCAGCTTCGAACACACACAAAGGAAATGAGTGTGCGAGAGAGCTTAATGTAATAAGCACAAAGTTGGGGTTGCTTTTTACCAGCAGAAAGCGTGGTTTCGGCTTCGATTAGTGCGTATAACGCACAAAGCAGAATGAAAAAAAATTTTAGATAAGAGTGCAGAAACTCTGCTTAGACTCAAGGTTGATTTATAAGGTTGTCGCAAGGAAGAGAGCGAGTACCCATAATTATCAAATCGAAGTTGACAACTCATAGAAAATCTGCAAGTGCTCTCTATTATCATCCGTTTTACTTTCGTAGTCATTCGCAAAATTGGCTGGTTTTGACAATAATGGGTACTGAGAAGAGAGTGCGATCAGCCCTGCGACAACCTTATAAATCAACCTTGCTTAGACTCTTGATTACTAAAATGTTTGCAAGTTTCAGCTCAAAAATATTAATACAGCGCAGTGTACTGAAACTTTTGTTTTTTTTTTTTTTTTTTGGAATTTTTATTAACAACAAAAAACGTTAAAGATCTCTGTGTTAGAGATCGAACGAGAGCTGAAACTTTTAACTCTTTACCGATTAATAAAAAAACAGTGTACTGCAAATGACAAGTTCAAGAACCTTTTTTATATAAAGTTATGTATGTATATATATAATTTGTTTTACCGCCAAAACAATTTTTGCTGGTAAAATATATATATGCAAGACTTGAAATATTAATAAAAACTGTCACTTGCAATACTAGGCATAAAAAGACTTTATTTCGAAGATAAAATAATTATTACCGAATCGAACCGCTTGAATGAGTCGAATTTAAACTAACGAGTCACTTTTTCTCCTTTTAATTTAAATATAATTTTATATTTTTATTTGGTTTTAATAATAAGCAATACAATTTATTAGAATAAAAAACTCACCTGAATCAAGGCTTTGTTGAATCTGATGATGTTGTTGTTGTTGTTGAAGATGTTGATGTTGATGTTGATGCTGATGTTGCTGCTGTTGCTGCTACACGAAAACGTTCAGCTTTGAAGCCCTTATTAGCACTCGCGGCGTGTTTTTTTTTTTTTTTTAAAATATATATATAAAATATATATTAAAAAGCACAACATTTTTTTTTTTTTTAATCGCGGATTTTTTTCCTTTTATTTAAATCCCGGCTCGCGATGGACCATGTATAATTCGTTTACGGGGGGAATAGTATTTATTGATTTAAATAACTTTGAATTAAATAAAACACGGGAGCACGCACTTTGTCTGACCGATGTCAATTTTATTGTGTTTTACTTAAAACTTACAAAGTTTTATACTAGGCAGCGAGAAGCGCTGCCCAAAAGAAAAGAGAAGAAAAAGAAAAAAGTAATTTAAGAGCAGCAGCTTGGCTCTGCTACGGCAGCTTCATAAGCACAGGGTGCTTAATTGTGAGCTCAACAATGCTCATGTGGATTGATTCCAGATCATTTGAAAGAGTTTATGCGAGATCAAAATAATGTCAGAAGATTGACGATACCGGAATTCGTGCCAGAAGTTGAAGAGCCAGCAGCAACGTCAATAATAATACCAACAAGCGTTGAAGAGACCCATTTAGCATATGAACCAAGTACTGATACAGATGAGCCAAGTTCAAATCCACAAGATGTTCCGCCAATGATACGAGGACCGTATACTCCCAGATACGATGCTTCGAACTTCGCTGCGATAAGTGATCGATTTGGTGTGTCTGATAGAATAGCAGCAGCACTCGCAACATCTCTTATGCAAGACATTGACGTAAAAGATGCACATGGCAATCCTATCATGGATAAAAATAAAGTGCGTCGAGAAAAAGCCAAATGCAGAGAAGAATTGCTTCGTAAGCAGTATGATGCATCCAATTTGATAGCATTTTCATTCGACGGCCGAAAAAATTATTTTTTAACAATGGAAAAAATCGATGAGAAGTTGCATCCAAGGATGTTGAAAGAACCATATATAGTTGTTTTGAAGGAACCAAATTCTCAATTGATAGGCTACACAAAAGTCGAAAATGAAGATGCTGAACACAAATTGATGACATTGAATGCATTCTTCGTCGAAAAAGAAATTGCTCTCGATGCATTAATCGGCAGATGCTGTGATGGTGAGCCAACAAATACTGGCGTAAGAAATGAGATTTTGCGTCGATTTGAATTGCATTTGAATAGACCGCTGCATTGGCTTGTGTGCCTTCTGCACTTCAACGAGCTGCCATTTCGTCATTTGTTTAACACTTTGGACAGATCATCGACCACTGGACCACGAACAACAACCGGAACGTTGGGCAAACAAATTGAAACGTGTGAAAATCTTCCGGAATGTATCATTTGTCATTTTTCTCATCGATTTTTTCCATTATTAAATGGTAAAGTTGCATTTAATTCATCTAATTTCTTTTTTTTTCAGCTTGTAGATGAATTCGAGATAATCGAGATAATTTAGATCCATTTGAATTATCCTCCGATTCAAAGTACCTATACAAAATGGCCAATGCAATTACGAATGGTGTTGTTCCTGCGGATTTGTCTCACATTAAACCAGGACCAATAGCACATTCACGTTGGCTCACCAAGGCGAATAGATTGTTGCGGTTGTATGTGTCAACTGAAAATCCATCAAGGAATTTGAAAATTCTGGCAACATACATAATGAAAGTGTATGTGCCGATGCACTTCAAGATCAAGTACTATAATTCGGTGGTCTTCGGTAGTGTATTATTTTACAAATTCATTCGTTGGCCACAACATTTAGATACAAATCTACAAGCCCATTTTTTGATTTAGATACAAATCTACGTGGAGTTGTGAATAATGTCATTAAAGACAATTCATATTACGCACATTCCGAAAATATTTTGTTAGTGATGTTGTTTGATGATAAAAAAGAGACACGAAACATCGCAATCAAGAAACCGAACTACCGAACAAATCTGTACGACATCTTAGAGTTTATCAAAAACCTTTGATAAGCTTCAATTGTACAGATTATACGAATATGATTGATTTAAATAAAGATTTAAAAACTTATTTGAAGCACCGTTTACGCATACCATTCCGTATGAACATTTGGAACAATATTTAGAATACGATGATCCACTATTGCCTGATCCAAGAATTCCGGTACACATACAAGCAACGGAAAGACATGTTCAACTGCTGGCTAGCGTTTCTAAACGTGTTTTAGAAAAAAGTCGACATAGTGTTATGGCAGTTACATCAGAAAGCCGTGCAAAATACCCCAGACTTGAAAGCAAGAAAGACTTTCAAAAAGAACTTATTTCGCTTTTCTTCCACTAAATTCATTTCTTTTTTTTTATACATTTTCTTATTTTTTAGGTTGAATTTCTGTTGAAAAAAATAAAATAAAGATCAATTTTACCGAAAAACTTGTAATTTTTCTCGGAAAATAGACGAAAAATAGTTAAAATATGCATGAAACGCCTTCTGGCAGTGGTCATAGGTAAAAATAAAGATCAGAAATGAATTTCTCGACCCCAAACCCCCCCATATACACATAAAAAAGATAATATAACGATGAATAAAAAATCGAATTTTGAATCAAAATGATGTTATAGGGAAAAAATCATTTATTGAAAAGTGGGAGACTCGAACATCGAGATAGACCTATGGTTCCTTCACCAAAGTTGCTTAGAATTGTCCATAGAATC
Source organism: Coremacera marginata (assembly GCA_914767935.1). Taxonomy (NCBI): domain Eukaryota; kingdom Metazoa; phylum Arthropoda; class Insecta; order Diptera; family Sciomyzidae; genus Coremacera; species Coremacera marginata. The sequence continues at coordinate 118,026,913 of OU612045.1, read as the reverse complement.
ATCCTAGGGGGCGGCTCTAATCGACAAAAACTTTGGCCCGCCCTAATATATATTGACTGCCACTTAGAGCACCTGCATATCAAGTGTTACTATCAAAACGTGTACAACTCAGGATTAAGCATAATTTTGAAAAAGTGGGCGTAGATATGTTGCGACCACGCCCCTTTTTTTACAGTTGCCGACAGTGACTATATGAACTGATGAACTGAATTACAAAATCTTAGCCTTCTACGGCAAGAGCCGTCTGATATAAAGCATTTTTACTGATTTGTGGGCGGTAAAAGTGGGCGTGACAACGTTTATATTTACATAGTGGTTGCCGCTTGTATCCATTGCACCTGCATACCAAGATTCACTATCAAAACTTGAACATATCAGGAATTAAAACGATTGCTGAAAAGTGGGCGTAGATATAGTGTATATAAAGTTTAGACTACGCCCATTTTTTGTACAGTCACCGGACGTAATCATCTGAACAAAATTTCCAAATATTAGTTTTATATGATTAAAACCGTCTGATATAAAGCATTTTTTTTTGGTTTGTGGGCGATAGAGCCAATTTGGGTTGTATGGGAGGTACCACGCCCCCTTGTCCAATCAACACCAAACTTTATAAGAACACTTCCAGAATGTTGCTTTAGTATCCCTAAAAATTTCATAAAGTTTGGTTGGGTGATTTTGGAGTCTATACGTGATATACACACATATCCCCATACCCACATATCCACATACCAACATACATACATTAATTTTTATATGTATAGAAGAAGATAGATAAATAAATAAATACTATTTAATGATTATTTTAAAGCGTAGTTTTGTATATAAAGATGCTTCTCTTTTTAGCGTGTTTTTTTAATATCTTTTTTTTTATAAGTCACTTTCATTGCTACGCATTGTTGGATTTAATAAAAGTATTAAATAAATTAAAAAAGTAACAGATATATTTATTGAATTCAGGTTAAATTCAAATTAAAATATGGTATGGAAAAAAATTTTCGTTCCCACAGCCAGAGCTGTAAGCGAATGCACTCAATTTGATTTAATTTACAAAAAAGTGAACCAGTGAATAACCAAATAAGAATGCAAAATTGGTTCATAAATAAATTTTTTAATTCACATTCTGAGAAAATGAATAATTATTCATTTCAATTATTAATTTTTGTTATTCATATGAATGCTATTCGCAAAGAATGCAAATTACAAAGAATTTCAGGATTTGCAATTATTCTTTTTTTATTAATTATTAACTTTTTATTCATTATTCATTTGGTATTCATTTTATATTTTTTATTCATTTTTAATTTTTAATTCGTTACTCAATTCTTATTAATTTTTTATGCATGGTTTCGGTGCAAGTGAATAAAAAACACAAATAATGAATATCAAATGAGCAATGAAAAAAAACAAATATTGAATAAAATATTAATAACTAGCTTAAACCCGCCGCTTCGCCGGGTTTTCAAAAAGTTTTCATTCAAAAATTGATAGTGGGTAGGCTTGATTTTTCGCTACCAAAACGATTTTTTGTTGTTTAAGTAATACTACAAATTATTAACCTTAAGATTGTTATATCAACTGATAGGAAATCAAAAACCTAAATTTTCTATTTAATTTTTTTTACAACAAAAACCACTTTTATCCAATTTTTTGGCTTAAACTAAAAATTTTTGAACATTTTTTAAAAAAATTTTTAAAAATATTAATACTTTGGTTTAGTAAAAATTTTAACTTCTGTTTGAAGGATATTTTAACAAACAACATTTTTCAAAAAAAATTATTGAAATCTATTGCAAACTGACTGAAATATTTGCCTTCAAAGCTAAAAGTGTGAATTTCAAGTCGTTTTTCTCTCATTCTCAGCTTATAATTAATACTAAAAAGATCTGGTACTAAAATTTTTCACAGTTTTCAAACTACATACATGATTTTGGTATCAAATTGAAGGAAATTTAAAAGCGTTTATTGATTTTTTTCTCGTTTAACCGAAGTGCAATTTAATCCATTAGGGCCGAAAGAAAACCATAAAAAACAGACATTTTTAGACTTGAAGCAACATTTTGGTGAAAACTATGTATGCCATTGAGCAGAAATAAGTTATTATTGCATGCTAATTTTACTTTTTTTAAAAAACTGGCACTAAAACTTTTGAAATATTATGCAGTATTTAATGAAAATTCGAGACGCATATGTTTCCATATAGTAACATTGGTTGTTAATGGGTTAAAATAAAGTATCCTATTGCACTCTCTGCTGACCTATAAATATGTGTACAAAATTTTATAAAAATCTGAGTTGTCGTTTAAACGTGATGAGTGAACATAAAAAGTGGCTACAGATTTATTAATAGTATACGAGTAGATATAGATGAATAACAAATGAATAATGAATAAAACATTAATAGTGAATTAAAAAAGAATAATTGAAAATTCTTGAAATTCTTTGTGATTATCATTCATTTGAATTAAAAAATTTGATTCATTATTGTGAATAACGAAAATGAATAATTACACGGTGTGACAAAAAAGACAAAAGTGATTGCTCTTTTCAAGTGACCTAGTTCAGGTTGTTGGTATGATTGAGTACAACATAAAACGGTGTACAAAAATGTCAAAGCACCCCCAAAATCTTAATTTAGCATTAAAAACCCGGTTTTACGTTCGTTCACGCACTAATGAGCCAGTAACTCCATTAGTTACCTATTTCCGATTTCGTGACAGTTTTGGAAAGGTAAAATATAAGCCTTTTCACTGATGCATAAAATTTGGCGAGATTCCTGCAGTTAAAAACTGTATTTACTAAGTAAATGTAATGCTATTGACTTATTTCCGATTTTTTCAATTTTGATGATGTGTTTAGAAAAAAATTTCGTCAAAGACCATAACTTTTGTATTCATGTTTAAGAAAAACATTCTCTTGCAAGTAAAATGAAAGTTAAATTTTTTAAATCAGTAGATACAATATAGCGGTTCTGGATCAGGAGGAGCGGAGGAGCAAGCCGATGACGTCATTCAGGTCTAGTGCCATCTAGTGGGAGCCTTTTTTTGCTAAAAATGTGCAAAGGTGTATGTCTTTGCTTTAAACTTTTAAAAATTGGCAAGTTTGGGGTAAGTCTTTGCTTTTTTAAGCGTTGATCATAATTTTATACACTACATTATCGGTAGTGGTAGTCAAGCGAGATCTTATCAATGTCAATGAGAGTACAGGGTTGCCAATATTCGAAGCGCCCATCTGGCAACACTGTAACTTTCCGCAGTGATGCCAAATCGACTAATGACATACCGCGTTTGAAGCGTCATTCCAAGTAAATGTTTACAATGGAACAGTACACGCCACGCGAACGCTCTAAAATTGTTGAAATTTACATTCAACAAAACAAGTCAATAGTGAAAACTCAACGTGCTTTCAAAAAAATAAATAAAGTGAAAAGTGCGCCTTCCAAGAAAACAATTTATCGTTTGTATGAAAGATTTACAACTGGTAATACTCTTGGTAACCCAAAGAGGCCAAATAAAAGCGACCAAGGCGATCGGATGAGAATATTGCAGCCGTACGAGCCAGTATTGAGCATTCACCAACAACATCCCAAAATCGCCGTTCTCAGCAGCTCGGCATTCCCCTATCCAGTTTACAACGCATTTTACGTGTTGATTTGAATTTGTTTCCGTACAAAATTCAATTGGTAAACAAATTGTTGCCTACCGATAAGCCACGTCGATTGGAATGGGCCCAAAGAGTCATCGAAATGGCTGCAGAAGACGAGCAATTTTGGCATAAAATTATCATGAGCGATGAAGCTCATTTTCAGTTGAACGGAACGGTAAACAAACAAAATTGACGTATTTATGGCACTGAAAATCCACAAGAGATTCAAGAGGTACCTCTTCACGATGCAAAAGTCACTGTTTGGTGCGGCGTTTGTGCTAAAATGCTCATTGGGCCGTTCTTTTTCGAAGATGATAATGGCCACAGAGTTACTGTCAATCAGGAGCGTTATCGCGATATGATAAACAATTTTTTCATGCCAATCGTTCGTCGAAAGCGTATCAGACACTACTGGTTTCAACAAGACGGCGCGCCACCACACACAAGCCGCACTACAATCGATTTTTTGAAGCAATTGTTCCCTGGCCGTTTGATGTCAAAAATGGTGATTTCGATTGGCCGCCAAGATCACCAGATTTAACGCCTCCAGACTTCTTTTGGGTGGGGTTATTTGAAATCAAAGGTTTACGTCAACAAGCCAAAGACCCTAGAAGAGCTGAAAACCAAAATCCGTCAAGAAATAACCGCCATTCCCATCGAAATGTTGAATAAAACCATGGAAAATGCTGCAAAACGGGCACAATATGTCGTAGAGGCCAATGGCGACCATTTACGATATATCATATTCAAGAAATGATGTAAGCCAATCTACTTGAACTCAGTTAAATGATATTCATGACGAACAGACAAAAAATTGTGGTTTCTTTGATTTATTTAAAAATAAAATGGGCGCTTCGAATATTGGCAGCCCTGTATATTATAAATAAGAGTATGCATGACTATCAGATATATTTATTCTGCATTTTTCGTTGGGCAGTTCCCAGTTGAGAACTGCGGAAAAATGTTAGAACTAAACAGAACTAAAAAGCTAAGACATGAATCAAGTCTCTCTTCTTGTATTCCTTGGCTTGCTACCAGGCGACCAGAAAACAGAAGCAAAGAACATTCTTTTTGTTTTCGATATGATCGTACCCCTTTTCTCTTCTGCCCTCTGCCCGACAAGTGCAACGTGAACCCTGTCTGTCTCTGTCGCTATCGCATGTGCGCGCTTTAGTACATGCGCAAGTGTTTTTTTTTTCAATACTAATTTGTGAATGAATTTGTGTAGGCTGTAGCCAGCCTTGCCATATGTTTTTTTGAGAATCCTGTAATTTTCAAAAAAAAAATCCTGTATTTTTAGAGAAAATACTGCTCTTAAAAAAGGACTAAAAACAAATATTTTAAAATTTGTTTATTATAACATTTTTAATATTTTATTTAAAGTAAGTGATAATTTTACAAAAATATCACTTTCTTATTAGGTATGCAATAAAATTAACAAAAATAAATTGAATTATAAGTTTTTAAAGCAATTCATTCGCAATGTTGAGATCATTGAACATATCGCACACTAAATACAAAATAGTCACAACTCAAAATTTACAAATTGTTACTTTGTAATTTTAAACTATTTGTAGTGATCATATACATTGAATGTAGCACATCAAATAAATTTTGTACACATCTTCTTTCTCTATAGTTAAAAAACAAAATTTTGTCTCATTGCTTTGTAAGGCGCTCCATCAAAAATAAAATTGATTTTGGCTTCACCTAGGGATTTACAAATTTTGAGTTGTGACTATTTTGTATTTAGTGTGCGATATATAGTTACATTTTTTTTTTCAAAAACAATTTTTCCAAACTTCTTAATCATTTCTGATGACTATTCAAATCACAGAATCACATTCTAAGAATGTATTAAAATTAACAAAAATAAATTAAAGGGTCATGACACCTTCAAAAATTTTTTTGATGTATTAAAATACGTATTAGTTCACTAAAAAATAAGATATAATTTTAAAAAAGTACACACCTATTTTTAGGTAAAAACAATACACAATAAAAATTTTTCTAAATATTTTTAATCACACATGTATATGGCTACTGGAATTTTTTTAACAAACATCAAAAAATCACAGCGGGCGAGATGCGGCTCACTGCAACATCTGAACACACAAACAAAAAACGGGGTCTTCATCAACATCAAAACCGCCGTGGAATGTACTAGAAGAAAAATTGTTTGTCGAAAAATTACGAATATTAAATAAACGACAATTTCCTTATCTTATCAGGATTTGTAAAGTATTTGTCCATTTGTAATTTGCAAAAGACTAGCGAAAAGAAATTAACAAAAACGATGACAGCAACAATGACAGGAAAAGCGCTGCTACATGATCAAAGGTTATGAAAGGATGTAAAAGGTAGTAGCAACTTTATTTGCTACTTTTATATAAGTACTTGCATATAATTTATAAACATAAAATTTCTATTTTTTTTATTCAACGAAAATTAAAAAACTGGATTAAAAAAAAAACCTGCCCAAATCCTGGGAGAAATATGATCCTGTCTACCTGCTCAAAATACTGCCCAAAACAGGATTAACTGCCCATATGGTAATGCTGGCTGTAGCGCATGTGTAAGCAGTAGCGCATGTGTAAGTGTTTTTTAGGTCATTACAAATTTGAATGTATGTGTGTAAGCTGATACACTGATTTCAATGTATGTGTGTAAGCTGAAATGAAATAAATATTGGATTTTTCATTTTTCGCTAGACAAATGACAAAAAACAACCAAAGTGCTTGTATTTCTTATCTTGCTACCAGGCAATCAGAAAACAAAGCAAGCAATATTCTTTTTGTTTTCTGCTGTCGATATGATCTTACCCCTATCCCTTCTCCCCGCTAGCAAGCATCCCTATAGGAACGAACTAACTTGTTTTTAAAAACAACTAATTAAAAAACTAGTTTAAAATAAACCAGTATATGAACTACTTTGAATTATATTAAGGCGGCAACTACCATTATTTTGAAATGTTTTAATTGCAAATTTTTATAAGATTACAAGTTTATATATATTTAACCATGTTATTTCATCAAATATTATTAACTTTAGGCCATCAGTAATAGTTTTCAATTTGTTGTTTTAAAGTCATTAAAAAATCATTTAAATATAACTAATTTAACAAGTAGTTCAAAATATATGCAGACGAAAGTCAATTGACTTATTTAGCGGACATCACCATACAAAATAAGTCAGTTCGTTCTATGCAAAAAAGTCAGAATTTCAACTAGGTGTGGTTGACAAAAAACTACTTTATCAACTACTTTTGAATTAGTTGATTTTCCTACAGGGATGCGTCTGAATGAATGTGTTGTTGTTATTGTAGTCAGCTGTCAAGATTGTTTACATTTGTTGGTATAGTTAGCTAGAATTTTCAGCGTTTTGAAGTTATTCTTATTGGAAGCTCTACAGTTGGCATTTTTGCTTAATAGAATTTTTAAACAGATATTATCAATTTACGAGTTATTCAACACATAAACTGATATTACTCTCAATGCTTATATGCAATATTTTTATTACCCTTCATTTCAGTATAGCCAATTTTAAATCAACATAAAAATTATTTCTATACATATATGTACCAATATTCTCGATATAACTACACTTGAAATTTTAAGCAATGCGAACAAGTGTATGCGTACTATAGAGTGCTCTATGGCCGGATAGTTTATTCAAATTTTTCTTCTTTCTTTGCTAACTTGTAAAAAGGTGATTTTAAGATTTTTAAAAATTAGGTGAAATAAATTCAATTAAAACATTTAAAAACCCTTTTTCATTTATAAAGTAAAAAACAAAAGTTTTTAAATTTAATTTATTCTTATTATATTTTATTGTATACAATTTTTTTTATATCAATGGCCATACGTTGACACCTGGTAACTAACGATATTTTGAAATTGTTATTTTTATAAAAATTTAAACCAAGCTTTTTCTTCCAAAATGACAAACACTAAACTAAACAAAATCCCGAACTTTCTTTATACTTAATTACTTTTTCTTCTCATTTCAAAAATATTTGGTACTGATTATGTTCTATTTTTAAAAATAAAATTGCTGATTGATTTTAATTGATTATTGTTGTTAAGTATTTTGCTTTTCCTGTAAAATTAATGAATTTTTAGTTACGAGGTGTCAACGTATTGCCATCGATATGCTATTTTATATATACAGTTCTTGTTAAAAACATCAATTAAATTTTTATGCAAAACTTTAAAGTTAACTGTAAAAGGTAAAAAGTGTTGTGAGCACAACATTTTCAATTTTGAAGCAAAACTGAATTTCAGTAACATTTATTTTAATTTTTTTTTTTTTTAATAACAAAACGATTATTGCCTAGGAAGGAAATTTTCAAAATTTATATACAATTGATTTTTGCAATTAAGTAAAAAAGTAAAGGCTAAGTTTGTATAACATTAAACATATTTATGATAATCATAAATGAAATAATAATAGTAACAACATACATATTATATAATATATTATATAAACTAGCTTAAACCCGCCGCTTCGCCGGGTTTTCAAAAAGTTTTCATTCAAAAATTGATAGTGGGTAGGCTTGATTTTTCGCTACCAAAACGATTTTTTGTTGTTTAAGTAATACTACAAATTATTAACCTTAAGATTGTTATATCATCTGATATGAAATCAAAAACCTAAATTTTGGATTTAATTTTTTTTACAACAAAAACAACTTTTATCCAATTTTTTGGCTTAAACTAAAAATTTTTGAACATTTTTTAAAAAAATTTTTAAAAATATTAATACTTTGGTTTAGTAAAAATTTTAACTTCTGTTTGAAGGATATTTTAACAAACAACATTTTTCAAAAAAAATTATTGAAATCTATTGCAAACTGACTGAAATATTTGCCTTCAAAGCTAAAAGTGTGAATTTCAAGTCGTTTTTCTCTCATTCTCAGCTTATAATTAATACTAAAAAGATCTGGTACTAAAATTTTTCACAGTTTTCAAACTACATACATGATTTTGGTATCAAATTGAAGGAAATTTAAAAGCGTTTATTGATTTTTTTCTCGTTTAACCGAAGTGCAATTTAATCCATTAGGGCCGAAAGAAAACCATAAAAAACAGACATTTTTAGACTTGAAGCAACATTTTGGTGAAAACTATGTATGCCATTGAGCAGAAATAAGTTATTATTGCATGCTAATTTTACTTTTTTTAAAAAAACTGACACTAAAACTTTTGAAATATTATGCAGTATTTAATGAAAATTCGAGACGCATATGTTTCCATATAGTAACATTGGTTGTTAATGGGTTAAAATAAAGTATCCTATTGCACTCTCTGCTGACCTATAAATATGTGTACAAAATTTTATAAAAATCTGAGTTGTCGTTTAAACGTGATGAGTGAACATAAAAAGTGGCTACAGATTTATTAATAGTATAGATATAGATATAGATATAGATTAATATAAATATATATACACATTTCGTTGACAACTACTTTCGTAAACTCTTGAAGTTACAGAAAATAACCACTGCTTCAGAGGATTAATTTTCACATTGAAATCAATGATATCCTTGTTTAATGATCTGTTCCAGGATCCTGAAGTGAATTCGTTATGTTAGGTAGGATAAACCAAGATTCCCTTAAAAATTACTTTTGTGTACTTAGGTCACAGCTAGGTAACAACACCGATCTGTCCGTGGGAGAATTTCAGTATCTCTCCGGACGAATATTGTCCATGAAGATCTTAACAAATAATTTTCGTAGTCGTATTAAAAATTGTGAAGACGAGAACGTAATAAGAATTGTGAAGAGGATAACGACTTAATATTGGAATGAAACTGACTGCCTAAAAGTTATGAGGAAACTACTATATAAGAAGTAAAAAAAATTTTCAGCATATAACTCCCTTAAGCCCTTTCATACCTCCCTTAGCATATAACTCCCTTAAGCCTTAAGTGGGTCGATATTTTGTTGGGTACGGCATGAAGGCGAAATTTGCCAACAAAATAAAATGCGGAAGTTGCCAAGAAAATCTTGTAAAGTTGGAGAAGTTTTCTTTCGATTCGGAAAGTTTTATTGACATCGAAAAAACTATAGCGACAAAAGACTTGTCTTAAAAAATCCTTCCGACGAGTTCTTCGAAATTTGTCAACAACATTTTTCAATTTACAAAAACATTTTCGAAAAAAGTTGTCATGAACACAATTTAAAAGCGCGTATTATTAAGTCATGCGTAGAGCATTCCAATATTGTAACTCCAGGGTGGTTCGATGAAAATGGAAACTGTTTTGAACACAGGCGTTATATTCTTGAACATCTAATAACAGTTTTGATCCGAAAAAGCTCAGGATGGTTAAGAGAGAAGTTTGTATCAGAAGAAATGAAAAGAAAAATTAGTTCCAATCAAATTGTTATGGCAAAAATGCAAAGATTTTATAATAGGTAGGAGGTCTGTAGAAATGTGTAGTTTTTTTTTTACTGCCAGTCAGTTAGTTTAATTGTATGTCTGCTAGTCTTTAATTAGTCTTAGTGACTTTTATTGGTTTTTTTCATATTGTATTACTGCAACTTTAACAGTAAAGTATGTTCTTTTACAGTCGACATATAAGTTTAAATATAATAAATTATTTTGGTATAATAAAAGGTAAATTTGTCGAACTTTCAGAACTGTACAACTTTCCACTTTGTTGTCCCAATAATGCGGAAGCAATGTGTTTTTCAAGCGTTCATTTTATTTGACTATATAGTACGTAGAGAATTAAAGAGAAGAGAATTAAATATTCAATATTATATATTTAGCTATTTAGATTTATATATAAATATAGTTCATATATAAATATATTAAAAAAAAGTATATGATGAATTTCATGTAAAAATCGAGATGCATTGAACCCGACCACCTCAGATATCGATGAAATTTTGTTCATAGCTAAATTTCATCAATACAAACAAAACCTCATTTTTATAAATGACTGTTTTGCGATTTTTTGGGCGTGGCACAGTGGGAAATTTTTCGAAAAAACGCGAAAATGGTCGAAAAGAGCTCCATTTAAACTACAATAACTCAGAATCGGCTGAACCGATTTCCATGATATTGGTATCATTAAAAAAATATTTTAACAGGCTGTATGACACGTTTAAAAAATAAAAAAAATTACACTGTAAAAAATTTTATAACAAAAAGAAAATTTTAACTAACGAAAAACCCAAAAAGATCAAGGGTTTTTTTACAGTGTATTACTTTTTTAGAAAGGTTTATCCTTCACCTATAACATATCAAAAAATTAAAATGGGTTCTTTTTTAGTTTTTTTTATATAATTTTTTAAGTAGTGGCACTTCTAGTAATTACCCATATATTTTTATATTGAAGCCGCGAAAAATAGCCAAACATCTGTTATATTACTGAGAAGTGTTCAAATTTCAGTTATATTCAAAATATACTTATAATGTGCAAAGGTTATTGATATAATATGCATAAAAGATAATTATGTATGTATACAGGTAAAATAAATAAACATTGTCCCAGGAAAATTATGAATATGTTTTAACCTCAAAAAGTTCTTGCGGCCGTACCAGCCCAAACCAATAAGTATACAGGTAAGCGCATAAAATGCTTACTGTAACTGTGTTTCTAGGATTAGCAAAATAAACACACTGCAGGTACCCCTAATTAAAGAATTGATTTTAAAATTGCCTTAAAAATTGCTATATAAATGCACTTGATGAACGTACCGAAAGTTTTCGAAATAATTCGAATAACAGCGAAAATATCAGGTCACATTTTACCCATTTACAAAATAGTTCAACAATTCTAACATTTTTTAAATGTTTACAAATAAAAAACCATCAACAATTGTTTATATTATTTGCCATGTTTTTATTAATTTGTGTTTTATTTTATTTAAATTTTTTTTAAGTTAATTATTTGTAAGAAATTTTCCGCTGCTCAAATTTGGCACAGTCAGAATATCTGCGCACATGTACAGACGTTTCATTTATCGGAATGAATGAATGAAAGCCTTGAGTTCCTGTTATAGTTTGAGCTTCTTTATATCTTGAAAATAGCTTTTCTTTAACGTTGTTGTATTCGTCAGCATCTGCGTAAGCAACTTGTACGGTGGTCTTATATGTTTCTGATGCCCAGTGATAGAGTTGCCTCGTTGTCTGGATTTCATTTTTATTTGCAATATACGTACTATAATTTCGAACACCTCTCTTCAATGTTCCTCCGATTCCATCACATGCAGATTTTCTGTGACTGGTAGCATAAAAGTGCCATTCAGCGTCAATACCAAAATCAGATTTGTGATGGCATAAATAAATGAAGTTATATTTATTTTTATATTGTGCTCCTGCACCATCTGATACGTAAATGATTTTATTAATATTGTTGGTTATATTGGCCTTCACGAACTGTATCATTTTTGAAATATATAGATGAACTGCTATACTATCATGGGTATTACAATCAGATATTATGGCGAAGCTTTTATGAGTTAATTTATCGTTATCTGAAAATAAACAAACAAAGAAAAAAAAACAAATAAATAAAAAATATTAAATATTTTGATGAGTGTGGATGGATGTGTTTACTAATACCAAAATATTAAAATAATTACCTTTGTAATAAATAACGAACGGATGTATTGTAGCCTGATCATTATTCCAATGGTATCCTTGCACGGCATCTTGTACAAGAAATGCATAATTTTCAGCAAAGTCCATTTGAATTAACATTTCTCCTGATAACAGCGCCGCTCTTTTATTGCTGATAAATTCAGATTGTCGCTTTGCGAGAATCAGAACTTTGATGTGTTTAGTAAAATCGCTGACAAATGATTCTGGGTTGGTGGTTAACGTTTCCAGAACACATCTAATCGTTGTAATCCACTTTTTGTATATTATTTGTTCAGTTTGGTTATTTTCAAAATGTTTTAGCATATGCGTTTTTAGATTATTTAAATTTTTGAAGCAGTGACCACACATTGAAACGCAACACTCGCTTTTTTCTATGTCAGCATTACAAACAACGAATTTGAGAACATCTTTGTAGTCGGTAAATGTGCATTGTCCTTCAATACAAATTGATTTTAAGCCACTTTTTTCAAACATCAATTTCATATTCTGATGCAATGTGCATACACAGATATTTTGCTGGTTTTTAACTCCAAGTTTGATACAATTTTTTGGCCTTAACATTGTAAATTTTGTAAAACCCACTTTGGCCAAGGGATGTTTTTTTTAAATTCGTAGTAAGATTCGCGTAGTGAAGATAACATCAGTCTTTTTTTAACTTTTTCACGTAAGTTTCCTTGTTTAACAGTAATTGAATCTTGCGATCTTGGCATCATTCGGCTAATTTCATCATCTTCATAAAATAACTTGAATGTGCTTAGAGTTTCGGTTGGTAAACTACGTCTACGGCTCATTTTTAAAAGATTGATATCTGCAAACTTCGTTTTATTCCTTTGGATATCTTTACTTTTTTTGATACAATCGTGAGATATATCATCCCCAATACGATCTTTAATTTCTTCGTGACTCATATTGATTGGTATGAGAGATGAAAGTTTTTGCTTTTCCAAAAGATTTGAGCTGTTTTCTATTTGATATTTGATGTTTTGCAAAATTTCTTCGTAAATGGCTTTGACGTTTTCAAGTTGCGCTGACAAATCAGATAATGGATCAGCTCCAAGTGAATCTGCTATATTTTCCAAAATTTGCAGTGATTTTCTATTTCTGTATGCATCTCGTTTGATATATTTCCTTTTAAGAGGCGACATTTGGTTTGGTAAGTGAGGAATAATATGATCATTTATATTTTCAATGAGTTCGTTGCTTTCGATGTTTGCATTACGGCTGGTACACGTTGGAAGTTCATTCAATTCTTCGCTAATTTCATCGCTATGCGTTGTTGGTAAATAATTTGAGACTTCATTCTGCTCCACGTTGGATTCATTACGACTGCGCGCTTTTCTTAGTGTATTCCGGCAAGTTTCGCAAATACGGCTACAATGAATGTTGGCGACAGCTGGAAAATATTCAATTATATTTGCAGCCTCGTTTTCACTTATTTTACGAAGCGAAGCGCAACACTTATTAGATATTTTTATGCATCTGTACTTATTGTTTGAATTCATATTCACTCAAAATTTTAAAATATACGCGTAAAAATTTTAATGGGATATCTTGGCTTCTCGAAACTGTTTATAATTATGAATTTCGGTATGTTCATCAGGTGCATTTATATAGCAATTTTTAAGGCAATTTTAAAATCAATTCTTTAATTAGGGGTACCTGCAGTGTGTTTATTTTGCTAATCCTAGAAACACAGTTACAGTAAGCATTTTATGCGCTTACCTGTATACTTATTGGTTTGGGCTGGTACGGCCGCAAGAACTTTTTGAGGTTAAAACATATTCATAATTTTCCTGGGACAATGTTTATTTATTTTACCTGTATAAATACATAATTATCTTTTATGCATATTATATCAATAACCTTTGCACATTATAAGTATATTTTGAATATAACTGAAATTTGAACCCTTCTCAGTAATATAACAGATGTTTGGCTATTTTTCGCGGCTTCAATATAAAAATATATGGGCAATTACTAGAAGTGCCACTACTTAAAAAATTATATAAAAAAACCTAAAAAAGAACCCATTTTTATTTTTTGATATGTTATAGGTGAAGGATAAACCTTTCTAAAAAAGTAATACACTGTAAAAAAACCCTTGATCTTTTTGGTTTTTTCGTTAGTTAAAATTTTCTTTTTGTTATAAAATTTGTTACAGTGTAATTTTTTTCTTTTTTAAACGTGTCATAAAGCCTGTCAAAATATCTTTTTAATGATACCAAGATCAGGGAAATCGGTTCAGCCGACTCTGAGTTATTGTAGTTTAAATGGAGCTCTTTTCGACCATTTTCGCGTTATTTCGAAAACTTTCCCACTGTGCCACGCCCAAAAAATCGCAAAACAGTCATTTCTAAAAATGAGAGTTTGTTTGTATTGATCAAATTTAGCTATGAACAAAATTTCATCGATATCTGAGGTGGTCGGGTTCAAAATTTCAGTTTTATCTAGATTTTTAAATGAAATTCATCATATATTAATATAAATATATAAAATCTGTAATTATTATTATAATTATTATTAATTATATTATTATGAACAATATATTTATTATTAACATTATTATAAAAAGTTCAATATTATAGTACACAAAAGTAATTTTTAAGGGAATCTTGGTTTATCCTAACAACGACTTTCACTTCAGGGTCCTGGAACAGATCATTAACCAAGGATATCATTGATTTCAAAGTGAAAATTAATCCTCTGAAACAGTGGATGTTTCTTGTACCTTCAAGAGTTTACGAAAGTAGTTGTCAACGAAATGTGTATAAATATATATATATAATATATTATATAATATGTATGTTGTTACTATTATTATCTCATTTATAATTATCATAAATTATCATAAATTTAATGTTATACAAACTTAGCCTTTACTTTTTTACTTAATTGCAAAAATCAATTGCATATAAATTTTGAAAATTTCCTTCCTAGGCAATTAAAGTTATTAAAAAATAAAGTTATTTTATAAAAAAAAATGTAAATAAATGTTATTGAAGCTCAGTTTTGCTTCAAAATTGAAAATGTTGTGCTCACAACACTTTTTAACTTTTACAGTTAACTTTAAAGTTTTACATAAAAATTTAATTGAAGTTATTAAAAACAACTGTATATATATAATAGCATATCGATGGCCATACGTTGACACCTCGTAACTAAAACTTAATTAATTTTACAGGAGAAGCAAAATACTTAACAACAATTAAAATCAATAAGCAATTTTATTTTTTAAAATAAAATGGGGCTTTTTTTTTTGGTGAAGTGTTTGTCATTTTGGAAGAAAAAGCTCGGTTAAAATTTTTATAAAAATATTAACAATATCAATTTTAAAAAATCGTTAGTTACGAGGTGTCTACGTATGGTCATCGATATAAAAAAAATTGTTTACAATGAAATATAATAAGAATAAATAATATTTAGAAAATTTTGTTTTTTACTTTATCAAAGAGAAAGCGGTTTTAAATGTTTTTATTTCATTTATTTCAGCTAATTTTTATTTTTAATAATCTTAAAATCAGCTTTTTACAAGTTAGCAAAGAAAGAAGAAAAACTTTAATAAACTCTATAGTAGAGCACTCTATAGTACGCATACACTTGTTCGCACTGCGTAAAATTTCAAGTGTAGTTATATCGGGAATATTGGTACATATATGTATAGAAATAATTTTTATGTTGATTAAAAATTGGCTATACTGAAATGCAGAGCAATAAAAATATTGCATATAAACATTGAGAGTAATACCAGTTTATGTGTTGAATAACTCGTAAATTGATAATATCTATAAAAGAATTCTATAAGCAAAAATGCCAACTGTAGAGCTTCCAATAAGAATAACTTTAAAACGCCGAAAATTTCTTGCTAACTATACCAACAAATGTAAACATTCTTGACAGCTGACTACAATAACAACAACACATTCATTCACACGAATGCTTGCTAGCGGGGAGAAGGGAAAGGGGTAAGATCATATCGACAGCTGAAAACAAAAAGAATATTGCTTGCTCTGTTTTCTGATTGCCTGGTAGCAAGATCAGAAGTACAAGCACTTTGTTTGGTTATTTTTTGTCATTTGTCTAGCGAAACTTGAAAAATCCAAAATTTATTTCATTTCAGCTTACACACATACATTGAAATCAGTGTATCAGCTTACACACATACATTCAAATTTGTATCGACCTAAAAAACACTTCCACATGCGCTACTGCTTGCACACATTCATTCAAAAATCAGTATTGAAAAAAAAAACACTTGCGCATGCGCTAAAGCGCGCACATGCGAGAGCGACAGAGACAGACAGGGTTCACGATGCGCTTGTTTGGCAGAGGGCAGAAGAGAATAGGGGTACGATCACATCGAAAACAAAAAGAATGTTTCTTGCTTCTGTTTTCTGGTCGCCTGGTAGCAAGCCAAGGAATACAAGAAGAGAGACTTGATTCATGGCTTAGCTTTTTAGTTCTGTTTAGTTCTAACATTTTTCCGCAGTTCTCAACTGGGAACTGCTCATCGAAAAATGCTGAAAAAATATATCTGATAGTCATGCATACTCTTATTATAATCATAATATACTCATAATATACTCTCATTGTATGTCTTTGCTTTTAAGCGTCAAGCGAGTTTTTATCAGTGTTTGTATGTTTTGTTTTTTTTCTTAACCCTCGAATACCTAATACCTAATAGCAATGACTCAAATTCTGCTGGTTGACTTTAGCTGAAATGATATGACTTGCTTTATGAAAATATATGCATTAATATGATTTGAAACAATTTAGGTACGTCGAAGGTTGAAGGGTTAAAGAAATGTTTATAAATTTATCATAATGGTGCTAAGTGTTAGCTGTGTGTATTAGATTTGCATAAGTAGTTTAAGAATTGGATAACAACCATTTGAAACATAGGCGTATATAAATATCTATTCGTCAGTTGGGGGACATAGGGGTAACAAGCCTCCGCTTAATAACCATCGGCCAAGCCGCTTATACCCAGCAACTTTTCGAAATACACAGCAAACAATAAGAGTCAGGAAGTTTCTAGAAGCTTCGAGATGCAGAAACGTCGAGAACAATTTAGAAGCTGACAACAACATCACAAAAAAATACTTTAAGTTAAAGGTGTTAAGTCTCAAGCTTCATAGTAAGCGCACTCAAAAACCGCAAATTCAAGATAAGGCAGCAATTTAGAAGTTCAACATGTTTTTGTGTTACTTCTAAAATAAATAAACAATTTTTGCGGTCAAGTGCAAGGGCAAAAAAAAAAAGATAAGAATTTAAGGTTGATATGTCAAAAACTAAGCTTAGCTAACCTAAGCTAATATAAACTAAGGCAGCGTTCATAGTGAACGCTCATAATCGGCTGCTTCTTTGTAATGGTTCTAGCTGTTGTTGTTCTTACTGTTGCTATTGTTGTTCTTACTGCTGTTGTCTTACTGTTGTTGTTCTTGTTGCTGAGGCTATGTCTATTAATAAAAAATATTCATTCTTAAGTTATGAAATACATAGCTAAACTATTCAATTAAAATATTATTTTTTATATTAATTGTTCTTTATTTATTAAGACTTTAATAATAGGAATTTCAAACATAGATGTCCACAATTTATGGCATTAAAATTTTGATATTTATCATAATTATAGCTAATGTTTTGACCCAAATATTTAATTATTTCCTTAGACGGCTTCAAATTTCCAAAGCTATCGAAATATTCAATTTGATTCTTGTTTTTCCAGTATGCTACCCAATGTGTTCCAGGCCCATTTGAAGTATCTAGATTGATTATTCCACATTCTTTTTTAAGCGGTTTATTTGAAGAGTGTCACACATAAACACTCTTCTAAAATTTGGAATGTTTTTGGCATATTTTATCAAATCTACATCAGAAAGAGCTCTTTGGGGTAGCTTCATTAAAAATTTTGTTGATAAGGTTTTAAATAAAGTCCAAATCCTTTTTTATACGGATTTAGAAACATGCCTTTACCCATTGCAATAGACTCAATTTTATTGTTATGTCGTTTTGCTTCATTCAATTGCTCTTTTCCAGCTTTAACTGCATTGATTGCTTTTGTAACGTCAAATACTCCACCAGCTAGACCACCAAGTGCACCCAGGGCAGCGAATATAGGTGCGAGCGGAAGAAAACCTCCAGATTTAGGTAGAGGTATTATTACTCGAGATGTCTTAATCAGCGATTGTTTCCCCTTAAAAATATTGTTTACAACTTTTCTTGAAATTTTAAGGGCATCATCTACATTTTTGTTTTCTTAATATTCATTTTAGCACTTTTTAAGGCATGTCTAAATAAGCGATGTCCATTTACTTGAAGAGATCTCTTAGTTTTACTGTTAACGTTGCCCATACCAAATTTTGTTTTCAACTTCATTACGTTAGTGACAAGCCAAGCGTTTGATTTTTCAGCAATACTACTATCACTTGCGTTAACCCTTTGCCAAGCCTTTTCAGCCAAGATTCTATCAGCAGTATGTCTTTTTTCCAAATCTTTGTTGCTTGCGTATACTATATCGTGTTGTCTGCAAGCGGTATCCAAAAGATTAATTCCTTGATCACCTCAGCTAATCGCTTCTTTATGGCCCACGAAATTGATATCCAGGTTTGTCTATTAAATTATTCAGAATACCTTTTCCAATGAAGGATGGACGAAGACTGATTGTCTTTTTATAAATAATTGTCATTAGTATTTGTACTTTTCCGAGCAGAGGTTCAAAGTAGAGGGATGCAAAATTAATAAATATGAACTAATTATATATGATATCATTTAGTAGTTTACATAATGCGGTTCTTAAAGCAACATAAAACACTTGATGTAAAGAATATTGATAGCAATCTAAATGCATCAAATAGATTGCGACATAGTTCATTACTACCGAACTCTATTCGGAGTCTTATTGTGGGCCCGTCTAATTGTGGAAAAACAAATGTGATGAGTCTTATTGAAAGTCCCAATGGATTGAAATTTAAAAATATTTACTTATACTCAAAATCAGCACAACAACCAAAATTTCAATACTTGGAGCGTCTTATTAAACTTATTAAATAAATAAATTTTTCAATATTTTCTAATAATAATGACGTCATAGATCCAGATAAAGTACAACCAAACTCAATATTTATATTCGACGATGTAGCTTGTGAGAAGCAAAATCATATACGGTCTTACTTCTGTATGGGTCGTCATAAAGACGTTGAAAGCTTTTACTTATGTCAAACTTATACACGGATACCAAAACACTTGATTCGTGATAATGCTAATATGATTATAATGTTTAAACAAGATGAAATGAATACAAAACACATTTACAATGATCATGTTGGTTCTGATATGTCTTTTAAGATTTTCCATGAGTTATGTTCAGAGTGTTGGAGAGAAAAATATGGGTTTTTAGTCATTAATAAAGATGATCCTATAAATAATGGTCGTTATAGAAAAGGATTTGATGTTTTTATTAGCTTATAAAAGAAACAGTATAGATATTTAAATAACAGTACAACAACAACTGCTAAACTGTTCACACTAAATTGCTAAACTGGAGCTATATACTGTTTAACAGACCAACTTTCAATATGAATAAGAAAACAAACTTAGTTAATAATCTCATTAAAACTAGAAATATTTTGAAAAAGAAATATATTCAAATATTATTTAAATTAAATTAAATATATTCTTCAGCTCGGAGAAGTTGCAAGTGATAAGCTTTTAGAAGAAACTTTTAAACCTATATCAAAACCATTACAGGAAATAATTCAATTAACTAATAAGGGAAAGATAGTTAAAAATGAAAAGTATTCAGATAATTCTTTTAAGGATAATAAAATTGCTACCAGCACACCATTTAAAAAGAGCAAGCATGATTTTAATACATTTTCTCCAAGCTTTGATAGCAAGGAAATCGAGAAAAGTTCATCAGCATTTAAATCATTTGATGTTGGTAATGACGATGATGATGATGATACTCATTATGATGATAATGCTTACAATGATATTGAAAATGACGATGTCACTATTGCAATAAGTCCGAATCAAAGTATTCAATATGATTTATCAAAAGTTATTTTAAGCAAATTCGATAAAACCTACGGTCCCCACAATGATAAAAATCAGATATGGAGACTGGGCAATGAACCAATTACTTTTGATTGGTTTTGAAGTTGTAAACAATATTTTTAAGGGAAAAAAATCTCTGATTAAGACACCTCGAGTAATACCTCTACCTAAATCTGGAGGTTTTCTTCCGCTCGCACCTATATTCGCTGCCCTGGGTGCACTTGGTGGTCTAGCTGGTGGAGTATTTAGCGTTACAAAAGCAATCAATGCAGTTAAAGCTGGAAAAGAGCAATTGAATGAAGCAAAACGACATAACAATAAAATGGAGTGTATTGCAATGGGTAAAGGCATGTTTCTAAATCCGTATAAAAAAGGATTTGGACTTTATTTAAAACCTTATCAACAAAATATTTAATGAAGCTACCCAAAACAGCTCTTTCTGATGTAGATTCGATAAAATATGCCAAAAACATTCCAAATTTTAGATTAGTGTTTATGTGTGACACTCTTCAAATAAACCGCTTAAAAAAGAATGTGGAATAATCAATCTAGATACTTCAAATGGGCCTGGAACACATTGGGTAGCATACTAGAAAAACAAGAATAAAATTGAATATTTCGATAGCTGTGGAAATTTGAAGCCGTCAAAGGAAATAATTAAATATTTGGGTCAAAACATTAGCTATAATTATGATAAATATCAAAATTTTAATGCCATAAATTGTGGACATCTATGTTTGAAATTCCTATTATTAAAGTCTTAATAAATAAAGAACAATTAATATAAATAATAATATTTTAATTGAATAGTTTAGCTATGTATTTCATAACTTTAGATTGAATATTTTTGATTAATTAACATAGTCTCAGCAACAAAAATAACAACAACAAGAACAACAACAGTAAGACAACAGCAGTAAGAACAACAATAGCAACAGTAAGAACAACAACAGCAAGAACCATTACAAAGAAGCAGCCGATTATGAGCGTTCACTATGAACGTTGCCTTAGCTTATATTAGCTTAGCTTAGTTTTTGACATATCAACCTTAAATTCTTATCTTTTTTTTTTACCCTTGCACTTGACCGCAAAAATTGTTTATTTATTTTAGAAGTAACACAAAAACATGTTGAACTTCTACATTGCTGCCTTATCTTGAACTTTGGCTCTTATCACTTTAACCTTGAAATTAGTATTGAAATTAAATTTATTTAAAACAAAAATCCGTATCGGGATGGGGATGGGTGACGTCATCGGCATACAATAACATAAGTCGGCTTCTCAATTGTTCTCGACGTTTCTGCATCTCGAAACTTCTTGACTCTTCTTGGTTGCGGTGTATTTCGTTTACTTAAAATAAAATACAGCGGTGGAGAAGTTGCTGGATATAAGCGACTTGGCCGATGGTTATGAAGCGGAGGCGTGTTACCCCGATGTCCCCCAACTGACGAATAGATATTTATATATACGACTATGTCTTAAATGGTTGTCATCTAATACACAAACTACTTATACAAATCTAATACACTCACCTAATACTAAGCACCATTATGATAAATTTATAAACATTTCTTTAACCCTTCAACCTTCTCCGTACCTAAATTGCTTCAACCCATATTAATATATATATTTTCATACAGCAAGTCATATCATTTCAGCTAAAGTCAACCAGCAGAATTTGAGTCATTGCTTTTAGGTATTCGAGGGTTAAGAAAAAAAAAGCAGCACATAAAACACTGATAAGAACTCGCTTGACTACCACTACCGATAATGTAGTGTATAAAAATATGATCAACGCTTAAAAGCAAAGACTTGCCAATTTAAAAGTTTAAAGCAAAGACATACCCCAAACTTGCCAATTTCAAAGTTTAAAGTCAAGACATACCCCAAACTTGCCAATTTTAAAAGTTTAAAGCAAAGACATACATCAAACTTGCCAATTTTAAAGCTTAAAGCAAAGAAATTCACCAAACTTGCACATTAGATAAAAAAGCCCCCACTTGGTGGCGTTGGGGTGCGGGCGTGACGTCATCGGCTTGAGCCTCTGAGCCTCCTGCGCGAGAACGAATATATTGTATCTACTTCAATCGACTAATAATTGATGAAGTTTTGGAAGTTTTTCGAAAAACAAAGTTTTCATGGCGTAACTCGGGCGCTTCTAAAAGGATCGAAAGTAGTTAAAACAAAGCAAGCAACGTTGTCGTAAATAAATTGAAAAATGTTTTTGGCATATTAGCAGTACATTCCGGGTATTATAGCGGATATTGAATTATATACTATGTGTGACAAGCGCAATCAATTTTGTTGCATCTGCGGATTATTTGTTGCCAAGCAACATTGTTTCGAATTGAAAAAAAAATGAGGCGTTCATAGAAAAGCATTGAAAGTATGAACCACAATATGCTTGCTCGATGTGCTGCGCAACTCTTACAAAATGGAAATGTGGAAAATACGACAAACACCATATGTCATTTTCAATATCCATGATTTGGCATCGCCAGATGATCAATAAGCCGGAGGATTGCTAATTCTGCCATACAAATATCATGAGTCACCACTATAAGACTTGCGACCACATACATACTAAAACGAGTTTTTAGGAGCCTATAGAGAAATGAGATTCCAGTTATCGATTAAGATTCATTTTCTACATGCTCATTTGGAATCTTTCCCAGAAAATCTCGTTCAATTCAGCGATGAGCAGGTGAACGCTTCCACCAAGAAATATCGAAAAATGCAAACCGTTTCGAAGGAAAAAGTCAAATCAAAATGATAACCAACTATTCCTGGCCATTTCAACGTGAAACTCAGAATTTATCTTGGAAACGCATGCGAGCAAGCAAGCATTATCAGTCCAGATCTTATTAATTTTTCGAAACAAAAAACTTTCGTTTTTCGAAAAACGTCTATGACTTCGTCAAATGTTAATCGATTTGTAAAAACGAACACTCATTTCACTTGCAAGAGAACGTTTTTTTCAAATATGGGTAAAAAAATTATAGTAGATGACGAATATTTTTTTTAAAAACCGTCGTGAAAATTGAAAAAATCGGGAAAAGACAATAACGTTATATTTGCTTAATAAACACAGGTAGTAACTGCAAAACTCTGCAAAACTGCAAAACTAATTTGTTAAGTTATTTTTACAAATTGTATAAATACAATTGTATTTATACAAATTGGAAATAGGTTGATAACTGATAGACTTACTGAGCTATAAGAACGTGAAGATACTCAAGACCGGGTTTTTACCGATAAATCCCGATTTTGAAGGTGTTCGAAAATTTTTATACACCGTTTCGTTTTGTTCTCAACCAGACCTACAACCTACACTAGGTCTCTTGAAAAGTGCCGGATGGCTGTCACTCCGTGTTATTCATTATTTTATTTTCAATTGAATGTGAATTGAAAAGTTTATTTATGAATCAATTGTGGATTCATTGAATGGGTTCTTCTCTCGTTATTCTGTTGTACTTAAAATTCTGAGTTTGAATGCAGAAATTACAGCTCTGCCTACAGCATACAAGGCTTTAATGAAAAATCAAACTCTTTCAAACATCGCAGAATAGTTAATAGTTAGTTATTTTTTTGATAAGAATATAAACTCATTTCTTGAGCGTATTGTTCCATGAAAACAGTTGGATTAATTAAAAAGTCCAACCTGGCGGTATAGTTTTTTTAATTGTTTGCTCCAACTCACAGATAGATGGCGCTGACTACTAAGCATATGGCAGTTCTCGTGAGCTTGAAATGTCACTCTGGCCGTAGTTTCTAATGAAAAGTTTGCTATTATTCACGTGACATTGCCAATAGCCAAGTGGGTTAACGTTTTGCCTGTTTCGTTTTAGGTATTTTAAATTTGTAACTGTTTTTTTTACGATCAAAAGTAAAAAGTGCAGAAAAAATGGAAGTGGAAAATATTTTGAGGCCGTTCGATATTAGCAATTCCTAGATTTATTCAGTTCCTACCGATACTGAAACCTGAAATACAAACGGTATGAAAAAAGCTTAGCTTCAAAAAGCTTATTTTTATTTTTGTATAACAAAAAATAAAATAAAAATGTTAATATTACCCTTCAGTAATGGAAATCACAATTAGTCTTTCAACTTTCATGATTTTCTACATGAATGGTAGCTAGTGAATTCTTGTACCCGAGATAATGCAGTAGGTAATGAAATACACAAATTTTATTTTTCACGTAACGTGAGCAGTAACTTATGAAATAGCTAGTGAATGGGAATGCAGAGTAGGGGAATCATTACCGGCAATGACATCTCCGTGCTAAATTCATGAGTGAAATACATTGTGTTGGTTGCCAATAGCTAGTGAGCTCACTCATTTGTCACTGGTGAGCCGAACTGCTGGATATCTACTACATGTTTTTAACTTTCTGTTTGAATCGTATAAATTTCCAAAAAATGTTAGATACATACAAACTAGCTTGGATAAAATTATACCATTTCGCCTTAAAAATCCTGATTTGCTTTTGACTTTTACAGCTCTAGTTTCAAAGAAAATGGTAAAACCACCTATTAAAAAATTATCACATATAGAAACTACTTAAGGGAGTATTCCTGATTGGAAGGCTGTTTTTGGAACCTTTTTGAAAACTTCTCATTTGAAAACGCAAATAGCTATTTAAATTCTGTTTTTTTTTTTTATTGTATTAAGAACATATTAAATTAAATACAAATTTTTTTTTTTTTGTACGAGGTATGCTGCTTGTGGCCGGATAACTCGACTCCGAATCATCTGAAATGGAAAAGTAAACGGCGTTAGATTCAGTACAGATGTGATTCTAGTCCCTACCTCAATCATAATTTTGCGATTATTTTTTACAAAATGGCGGGCATTGAAAAATGAAAAACCGATTTTTGGTCTTTTTTTTTAGTTTAGTGTAAAAAAAAAATAGTAAAAAATTGTTTAAAATCGTAATTAAGGTAAGGATCAGAATGGTGAGAATTCTGCGGCGATTGCACTTCAGTTCATCAAAATCGGTTCAGAACTACGGGCGCAATCTGGGACACAAGCTCGAAAAACGTGGTTTCGAGATAAACGCGTTTAAGGGGGTCTTCTCATTGAGCAACTTTTTTTTCTTCAACTTTTTTTTACATTTATTTATAGCTTGGGTAGTTGTGAATATGCCCCTAAAAGGATTTTTAGAAATTCGAAATACTTTAGAAGATACAGCCTTTGTTGTGAAGCAAGGTCTGATGGACAAGAAGGTGATGGAGGTAATAACACCAGCTTACGAAGCGCTGTCGGCAGATAATTTGCTTGAAAGATGCCTTGGATCTGAAACTCAGAATTCCAATGAGTCCTACAATTCTGTTCTTTGGTCACTTTCGCCCAAACACATCAACTCAGGCGCACGCACCATCGAAGTGGCCAATTTCATTGCAACGTGCCTCTTCAACGACGGTTTTATACCCATACTTAAAATTATGGGTTTGATGGGTATTGCGATTGGCAAAAACGCATACGAATACGCACTATCTCGCAATGAAGACAGATTGAACCGATTAGAGACTCGAGCTGCGGCATCATCAAAAGCTGGCAGAACGGCTCGCAGAGCAGAGAGGGCAGCAGAAAGCAGTTTCTACGAAAAAGAGGAAGGTGGCCTGTATGGAGCTGGCATCGCCGACTAATATTTGTAAGTAAAAATTGTCAGCTCTTTAAAACTGCATTTAAACATTTTTGATTTTTTTTTTTTTCCCAAAAAAATTACTTCAAACTTTAAACGCGTTTATCTCGAACCCACGTTTTTCGAACTGGCGGCCATGATATCTCCAGTTCAACTGAACCGATTTTCATGAAACAAAATGGAATCGACGCAGAGTTGTCACCATTCTTGGGTGAACCTCGACCATAATTTTAAAAAATTTTTTACTATTTTTTTTTTACACTAAACTACAAAAAAAAAACCCGAAATTGAAATTTATTTTTTGAATAGCCGCCATTTTGTCAAAAAAAATCACAAAATTAAGCTTGAGGTTCACCCGAGAATTACATCTATACTGATTATAACCCCGTTTTTTTTTTTCATTTCAGACGCTCCGGAGACCAGGAATCGTGGCCGCCGTGACGACACCTTTTTTTTTCACCACCAATTTTGAAGTCTCATTACTTTTTGAACAGCCCACGTATCGAGGCAAAAAAATTTTTTTATTTACTTTAAACCTTTTGTAATACAATAAATAAAAAAAGTTTTCAATTATTCTTTGCGTTTTCAAATAAGAATTTTTTAAAAAGGGTCCAAAAAACGGGTTTTGAATGAGAAGACCGCCTTAAGTTTAAAGTTATTTTATTGCATCAAAAAGAATTTAAATAAAAAATTTCAGCATGCATTTTTGAACAACTCAACAATTCTGCGTCGATTGCACTTGGTTTCATTAAAATCGGTTCGGTAGAACTGGAGAAAAACTTCAAAGCTCAAAAACGTGACTTTGAAAAAACTCAAAGAAAATTTTAAGCAATAAAACATTTTTTTTTTGTGAAATACTTACATATATCAATCTGCAATGCCAGCCCCATAAAGAACTCCTTCCTCTCTTTCAAAATATGAGGACTCAGCGGCTCTTTGTGCTCTTCGGGCAGTTCTACCTTCTTTTGATGCGGCCAGAGCTCTGTTTTCGCCATTTGGCTAATTGCCAATCTCAATAGTGCGTGCGCCGAAGTGTTTCTTTTCTTTTTATTTCTATTACTTTTTCTATCCATTGTCTTTAGCACAAACAAAAATTTTTATCAAAACTGTACTTTTAAAAACTTTATGCGCGCGAGTTAAGGTGTTGAATCTTTTCTTTCTCTTCAGAGAAAAGTAAAACTATAATTTTGTTTAGTTTCTCAACTTTCTTTATTGATTATCACTTAAAGCCTAACTCTTCTTAAATCTACCAAAATAATTGTAACTTATACAATTATTTTTTCGTTACGTTTTTATACATTTCACTTTAATATATTTGTTTGTGCATATGCACTTAGTTTGTATATGTTATATGCTTACAACTTCTTGTTCTCCTCATTCTGCCTACTATGCAGTGAGGTTTTCTTTTGTTGACATACTAAATTTGGGTCGTTAAGTGTTGTGAAATTTAATTTCAATGAAAAGTGTTTAAATGTTGTGTAACTAGAGTTCGATGGATGCAGTTTTTATAAATATATAATATATTATATATATTATAAATGTTTGTGTTTCTTATACTGTGTATGTGAACAAAGTATTAGATATGGTTGCTTGCGTAACTGACGTAACTCCTCCCCTCTTAGATTGAAGACTCTCCTGAGTCGATATTGTATTAATATTAAGTTTAATATTTCTATTTTTATAGATACATTTTCCCAATAGGCTGCTTAAAATAATAATAGTTATGGCTTACTTACTTACTTAGGTGGCCGTAACAACCCGTGTCCGGATTTCGACTGACCTCATCAGCTCTCGCCAGGCGGCTCTGCTTTGCGCGCGCCTTCTCCAATCGGATACACCAAGTGCGGTTAGGGCTTCCTCAGCCTGGTCCATACATCGGAGGCATGGTCTCCCTCGTCGTCGTTGACCAGCGACCCTCGCCTCGAGCACCTTTTTCGCTGGAGCTTCGTCGTCCATAAGATGGACGTGACCCAGCCAGCGTAGTCGCTGCACAGTTATACGCCGAACTACGTCAATGTCTTCGTAGAGCTCATACAGCTCGTGGTTCATTCGGATGCGATAGTCATCGCCGACTCGAACAGGACTGAAGATTTTGCGAAGAACTTTTATCTCGAACACCCCCTGAGCGGCTGCGTCAGTTTGCAAAACTACCCATGCCTCAGCGCCATAAAGCAGCACAGGTAGAACGAGCGTCTTGTAGAGTGTTAGTTTTGTCGATCGAGAGAGGGCTCTGGAACATAGTTGCTTACTGAGCCCGTAGTAGCACCTATTAGCAATTATTGTTATTCGCCTTATCTCCAGGCTGATTCCGTTGTTGGTATTAATGGCGGTGCCAAGGTATACAAACTCCTTGACTATTTCAAAGTTATAGCTGCCGGATGAAACGTGGGAGTCTAAACGCCGCGCTCCCTTGTTTGTAGACAGCATATACTTTGTTTTACCCTCATTTATCGTCAAACCCACTTCGGCTGATTCCTTTTCGATAGCGGCGAAAGCAGCGGTAACATCTCTCTTGGTTCTGCCAACAATATCAATATCCTCACCGTACGCAAGGAGCTGAACACCTTTATAGAAAATGGTGCCATTACGATGCACACCGGCCTTTCGTACGATCCCTTCCATGATGATGTTGAAGAGATCGCAAGACAGTGGATCGCTTTGCCTGAAACCTCTTTCGGTATTGAAGGTTTCGGAGAGGTCATTTCCTACCTTGACGGAGCTGCGTGTGTTGCTCAACGTCATTCTGCAAAGTCTAATCAACTTTGCAGGTATACCGAACTCAGACATTGTTGCATATAGGCAATCCCTTTTCGGGCTATCAAACGCAGTTTTAAAATCGACAAAGAAATGGTGTGTGTCAATTTGATTTTCGTGGGTTTTCTCCAGGATTTGTCATAGCGTGAAAATCTGGTCTATGGTGGACTTACCAGGTCGAAAGCCACACTGATAAGGTCCAATCAGTGTTTTTGTAATCGGCTTTAATCTTTCACACAGTACGCTTGAGAGAACCTTATATGCGATGGAAATAAGACTGATACCTCTATAACTAGCGCAGATTGTTGGGTCTCCTTTCTTAAGTATAAGGCACAGTACACTGAGGTTCCAATCGTCGGGCATGCTTTCTGCTAGCCATATTTTGCTGATGAGCTGATGCATGCGCCTTATCAATTCATCGCCGCCGGTTTTAAACAATTCAGCTGACAGGCCGTCAGCACCCGCTGCTTTATTGTTTTTGAGTCGTTGGATAGCAACTCGAACCTCTTCATGGCTAGGTGGTGATACTTCCACTCCGTCATCGTCGATTGGTGGCACTGAACTGCGCTCTCGATGGGCGGCATTGGTGGAATGGTCGCCAGTAAGTAAATTGGAGAAGTGCTGTCTCCACAATCTAAGCACACACTGTGTATCCGTATTCAGATCTCCATGTTCGTCTCTGCAAGTGGATGCTCTGTGCTTGAAACCTTGGGTTAGACGCTTAACCTGTTGATAGAATTTTCGTGCATCCTTCTTGCCCTGGTATACCTCTAGTTCCTCACGCTCACGCCTTTCCTGCTCTCTTTTCTTGCGTCTGAAAAGGCGCCTCTCTTCCTTCCTCTTTTCGCGGTATTTTTCTCGCACGGCTCGCGTTGCAGCTGACTGCATCGTTTTTCTGTATGCGGCGTTTCTTACTGCTGTCGCGATGCGACACTCCTGATCGTACCATTGGTTCCGAGGTTGCGGGCGCCGGAAACTAATGACTTCTTCAGCGGCAGCGCGCATGGAGTGGGATATATGCTCCCAAAGTCCGGCGGCGTCGTCGAGTTAAGAGGTTGGTTGGTTGAGCTTAACCGAGAGTTGAGCGGAGTAGGCTTCGGCACTCCGTTGTAATTGCAGCTTAGCGACATCTAGCTTTCGTTGCATTCCTGTGCGTATGTTCTTCGCATTGCATAATCGTATGCGGATCTTGGCTGCAACAAGATAATGGTCGGAGTCAATGTTGACCCCCCGAAATGTACGCACATCTAGAACTCTAGAGGCATGCCTTCCGTCGATTAGAACATGATCAATTTGGTTTCGCGTTTTTTGATCCGGGGACAGCCAGGTGGCCTTGTGGATGTCGAGGTGCTTAAATCTGGTGCTACTAACTACCATGTTTCGTGCCGCGGCGAAGTCGGTCAGTCTTAGACCGTTGTTCGTGGAGGTGTCGTGAAGACTGAACTGACAGACAGTGGGGCCAAAGATGCCTTCCCTTCCGACTTCCGCATTAAAATCGCCGACGACTATTTTCACGTCATGGACCGGAAGGTGGTCATATAGGTCCTCAAGACTAGCGTAGAAAGCGTCCTTGACGGCTTCGTCCTTTTCCTCCGTCGGGGCGTGCGCGCAAATAAGGCTAATGTAGAACAATTTTGCCTTGATGAGGATCGTGGCCAATCTTTCGTTCACAGGTGTGAACCGGGAAACAAGGTGGCGTAGTTTCCGGCTAGCGACGAATCCACATCCGAATTCGCGCTTCTCCGAATGGCAGCTGTAGTAGATATCGCAGTGTGCTTGTTTAGAGCAGCCTTGCCCTTTCCATCGCATTTCCTGGATGGCGGTGATGTCAGATTTTATTGTTTTGAGGGCTTCCGCCAGTTGGATAATGGCACCTTCCCTATAAAGGGTCCGGACATTCCAGGTGCATATCAGTAAATCATTGTCCGTTGTTCGTTTGCGGTGGTCGTCAACGTAATTGGGGTTCTTATCCAAAGCTGGTTTAGTTTTCATTGGGCAGTAGTTATGTGGCGGGACCACAAACCCTGCGCACATTCCATGTTTAAGGTCTATGGATCGACCCGCCGCTCAAATTAGCCGTCAAACTGACGGATGCCAGTTTGCCGTTGCCCAGGGAACACCACGTGGAGGTTTGAGTCGACTTGAGACGATTTCGACATGGATAATGCTGGCCTCGCCAGGTTGAGGCGGTCAGACACTGTGCCATGTGAAGGATCGCCCCCTGTTCCCCGTTATGGCTAGTATAGCATAAATTGTGAGATATATATAATTTTGTTTCTTTTGATAATATATTTCTTTTATAAAATCGATGTTTCTATTTGTTTTAATATAATGTCGTCAAATATAAGTTTTTTGTTTGTATTTTTCATATTTTCTAAGTTGGTTGGAAGTACAATGCTATATTTAATTGTTTTCATTTCAGTAGTGAAATTTTTTTTTGTTATTATAATCATTTATTATAGTAGTGTTATACAAATTCTTTCCAGCTATTACAACTTGTTCAATATTTATTATTTCTGATGCATTTTTAAGGATTTTTATACAATTCTTTTTAGCTAAACAATCATTATAATTTTTTAAGTGTTGTAAGTCCCTTCGGTTTTCATACTCAAAGGTTACGCTACCATATTTTATAACATTCGACTTCAATTCCAATCCACAAGAGTCTTTCTACCTTTTCCTACATAGTTCATTTCTGGGAACCTTGAAAAAACTTAAATTTTCTTTGTTCGAAGTACAGCGGCAGATAGCACAGCTTGTAGAAATTTTCTTTAATTTAAAGTATTTTTTTTAGCACTGCACTGAATTATTTTTGTTAACACACTAGACGCGTCCTGTAGATTGAAGGCAATAAGAAAGTAGAAATTTATCATTGGATTTTGCAATGGATTATAACATAAAGAATGGCATCGCTGTATTTTGTGATTTTGGTAGCACCAGTTGGTCTATTTCAGAGATGTTGTGGCTAGGAGTGTTTTTAAATTGCAATTCAAGGTAGCTCTAAGCCCTTTAAGATATACTCCAGTGTAAAAATAACCTAATTTCGTCAAAGAAAATTAAAAAAATTTTTAAAAATATTTGCACTGAAACAATCGATATACTTCCTTCACAAAAGTTTACACATTTTTTGCGAGCTTTTTTTTTCTGAAATCAGGGTGGCATGTTAGCATGGTAGGAACTGAGATCTGGTGAGTAAGTACTAGAACGGGGGGTCTGAGGTCAATGACCTTCGAAACAATAATATTGGTCTCCTCGAGACAAAAACTTTGATATAACATACTTTAAAATCTGACTTTAAATGACGAAGTTATAAATAAAAATGTAAATGCGCGACCCCTACGTTCGGTCAAAAAAAAAAAAAAAAAATTTTCGAAATTAACTTGCATAAATGCTTCAGAATAGAAGGTGTACGGCGAACCTTTTTTTTTGCGATACGGTCTAGTGAGCATGTTTCCATGAAGTGCACCTAGTCCACTTGTTGCAATGTTGTCTTGAATGTGTTCTACATTATCTTGAAATATTTTTAGTTTTAAGGCGAAGTTCATATATAAAATTTCGTTGCGTATTTTAGTGTATAAATTTTAAACATAAAATGTGTTGCTGAAATTTGTATAAATGTATGTATATTTGTTTGTTAAGATTTTCTATGGCATTGTGGTTATTTGTATCTATCGTGTTGAGATGTTGCTCTATGTCTTGTCGGTCATCTTCGTTCATCGTTTCAAAAAGCCATTTTTGTACTGTTCCTACTAGGTTTATTAAGTCTCTTTTTTGTCTGTGTGAAGTAAGGGTTTTGATTTTGTTTCTAATGAAGTTAATTTGCATGTTTAGTGTTTTTCGTTTTGAATGTTGGTTTGCTTGTTTAATAATTGTTTCAAATTCATCGAATTTATCTAGTGATATTTCTGATGGATTTATAATATGAAGAATTGTGATGTAGCTCTTAACAATGTCCACATCTCCTGTCTGTATTTCAACATACCCCTTATCAGTTTCTATTTGTTCTAGAGTTGGGCCGTTCCGGACATGTATAGTTCATGGAACTATGTTCACTCCCGGACATAGTTCCAATCGTTCCTTCTGTACAATTTGAGCATGTCCAAACAGTTTCAATTGAACTGAAATTTTTTCTAATGAGCAACATAAGCCGACATCTCTTTCGCACTTACCGAACACCGAATTATTTGAGAGACGACAAGTAAAACAATAATGTTTGTGAGGGAGAATGAATGAAATAATAGACGATATGATATATCGTTATTCTTGTTGTGTGCATTGTTCTGTTTATTTTTGCTTGTAACATAAGAAAGAGAACAATCATGAAATGATACTTAGCATGCTTTTGTTAACTTTCCTCTAATACAGAGAGCTGTCGGAACTGACAGTTCGGCGGACATCCTTATTATGTTATAAAATAAACATGTCCGCGGAACTATCAGATAATTTTTATATATTTTCTTATTCTACAATTTTTTTATTTAATAGTTGAACTATATTGAATTTTTTAGCAAATTTTTAAAGTTTCTTTTCTGAATAAATTATGAATGTTTCCTAAATTTCTTTATTTTGAAATAAAAACACCGAAAGACACTAAAAATTGTGTTCAATTTGGTTTAAGACTAGTCAGAGCGTTGTTTTGAAATTATACTTGGAGTATTACACGTTTTCATGAATTCCGCTCTATAAAAGAGACGATCAACAAACAAGCAGCTCAAGCAGATCAAATAAACAAAGGAACCAAGGTTGATTTATAAGGTTGTCGCAAGGCTTATCGCACTCTCTTCTCAGTACCCATAATTGTAAAAACCAGCCAATTTGGCGAATGACTACGAAAGAAAAACGGATGATAATAGAGAGCACTTGCAGATTTTCTATGAGCTGCCAACTTCGATTTGGTAATTATGGGTACTCGCTCTCTCCCTTGTGACAACCTTGAAAGGAACTAGATAGTTCCGCGGACATGTTTAAATGAACTAGTTCCGCTCTCTAAAGGAAACGTTCCATGTCCGTTCCGTCTCCGGAACTGTTTAGCACAAGCCTAATTTGTTCTATCGTTACTTGTCCCAACGCCAAAGTCGAGGTCATCATTATTGAGAATAGTTTGAGGATCCAATTGGCCTGCAAATTTAGTGGGCTTTTAATATTTGATGTATGAATGTTAGATAGATTAAGTTTTTTGAATTTTGCTGGCTTTATGACAGACTGATTCATAATTTTTTACGTAACCTTCTGTCATTCTTTCTAAATAATTTTCCCTTTTTATATTTTGTTTATCTATATATCGTTGTTTTTCTTTAAACAAGTTATTGTATATTACAGTTTTGTCACACTTACCTTCGTGAACATTTTTGGGTTTTCCCTTGATAACGGAGTGGAAACTATTATTGTAATATTCAATAGGTTTGTCCTTAATGTTGTGATCTCGTCTTTCGATTCCTAATATTCTAATTTTTTCGCATATTGTGCTATGACACGTTTCTATGACTGCATTACCTGTGTGATTGTTTGGTTTTGCCATGTGTAGTTCTATGCCTTCATTTTTAAAGAAATTTTTTGAGTTGATACTTCTATATTCGTTGTCAGTTATTAAATTTTTATAATGTCCTTTCTGTGTTTTTCAATTATTGTTTGATTATTTCTGTCTCCGAGATAAAAAGCTGAAGCAAATTTAGACAATCTGTCAACAGAGGTTAGAAAGTTTGATTTTGAGTTAGTGTAAACATCCATATGAATTATTTCATTACAATCTTTTGGAGTATCACAATTGTTTACAAACTTTTGAAATATTATTTTTTATTTAGGGAATTATATTAATTTCTTCAGTCCTTCGTTATTTTCGTTAATCCCTGTATGGCCAGCTTATGATATTTTTTAATTTGTTTAAGGGCTTTGTAGGGTACTCTTATGTAGAGTACCAATACAACAACCATTGCCATTAAATTTAGTCATTTTAGTTAATCACTTTTAATTATTAGGTTATTGCACTCTATACTATATAAATTTGCACACATAGTTATTTTAACAGTTGGGTTTATTACTTTATATTATTACACTCAATTTATTATGTTATTCACTTATATTTTATTCACTCACGCACACTATGTTATTATATTCGCACTTTAGAACATTTTCTTTGTTTACATTTTATCACTCAATCACAAAATTTGTTAATTTAACTCAATATTGTTATTTATTTTGTAATACTAAAATACCGTTATCCTTCTATAAAAACAGAAGAATTTTGCAAATAAAGTCATTAAGTTTTCTAGCTTCAATTAGCTGCCTTTTTTCTTAATCAATATCTAAAATAGCTGAAGAACACTTCTAGTGTCATCTGATATATTTTTGATAAATTAAAACTTTTTTTTGCAAAAATAAAATAGAGCTGAAGCGTTTTTTACCGTTGGCGAAAACTTTAGGCAGGTCCTAAATTAAAATTCTATTTTTTTGAAACGCGCATCATTACATGGCGATCCTGCCAAATTCGTTCTCTGACATTTTTCCTACGGCATCACAAAGCGTGCCAGAGTACATACCAACCGGTATAAACGCAAGCGCACCAAAGTACGTACCGTCAAGCCGTGACATCCAGCAGCCAAAAGCATTAACGCTGGAAGAATACCGCCGGCGTCAAGTAAGGAGTCTAGAGGAAAGATTGACAGAAAAACCAGCGACAGAAAAGCCGAAGCACAAGCGCGGTGGTAAAATTTTTAAACTGCGCAGGGGCATCTTAGCCAGGCTGAGAATAGTTAACCATGATCCACCACCACCATGGCACCACGCAAGCCTGATCTGGCGTGAAATTGATAAACTGGAGTGGGAACTGGAGAGTCATTTTATCAACAAAAATAAAAAATTTAATATGCGTTATTAAACATTTTCTTTTATATTTGTACTGCATTATAATTTTATATTATTAAAACAGAAATATTAAAATTATTAATTATTATTTTGAATTATAACTAAACTGAATTTCTTTATAAAAAATTTTTTATTTGCAATTCACATTCTATGCATTTTTTTTAACACACAAACAACCTTTTGGTTAGTTGCTTTGAATACGCGTAAAGCACTTTTAAAAACTAAGCAACTTTTTTTAATTCACTTAAACAAATCAACAACTCAAAAGATATTGAGTGTGATTTATTTTTCAGAAAATATTTCGCGGCGTAAACTTTACGTCTGTTATAAATAATATTAATTGTATAAACAAAAAAAAAAACAACAAACCATTTTTACCTTTTTAAATAAACACCGATATTTTTTTACGCGAAAAAAAAACTAACGCACTCGAAAATAATATAAGCTCGCGACCGACATTTGCACTAAACTGACGTTTTTAATTTTATCTCTTCTTTTTTGCTTATTCGAACTCATTCAGCGTATGTACTTATTGTGCTGTATTACGTTCAACAAACATTCCACAACACATAGGGTGTTTCAGAGACACAATATTTTTGTAATTTTTAAACATAACAAGGGTATTCATGTCTACTAAATGGAAACCATAAAAAATAATATTTCATTATTGAAAAAACTTCAAACCAATTTGAGGAAAAGCAAAAACAGAATTTTCCGAAGAATATAAGGAACATAAATTAAAATAAATAAAAGATTTAAAATTGGAAGTACAATATATTGTTAAAAATTATGAAAATCATGACATTTTAATTAAAGACTTTTTTGAATTATATGAAGGATTAAAGGAAATCATTAGAATTTTACCAATTAAAGAAAAAATATTAAAAACAACTAATTTGCTAAAAATGACCAGTTTTGACATAAATACAGTAGGTAAACACCTGCAAATTTTTAAAGGTAATTTTACACATTTAGAGGATTTTGTAGTACAAGCAGAATTACTACATGATATTTTAAAAGCAGAAGATAAAGAAATTTTTATTAAATATGCGTATAATTTTAAACTAACTGCTCAAGTTAGAAGTATTTTAGGACGTTCAAACAGGCCTTCGACATTTATTGATTTAAAAAATTCATTGGAAAAGGCTTATCCTAATCCAAAAACTTTACAGCAAATATTAAGTGAATTCGGTACACTTACACAAAACAACAAAACCATTACCGAATTTAGAGAAAAAATTGTTGAAATTTCCGAACAATCAAGTTTTTTCGAGATAAAAAGTCTGGACAGACCGACTAAAGAAGCAAAAAACGCAATATACAAAGTAAACGAGAGCATGGCATTAAATGTTTTTATAAAAGTTGTTAATCGCGAATATAAAACCATTCTATTGGCAAATGCACCAAAAACATTTAACGAAGCCGTTGAACGATGTATAACGTCGAAACTAAGTTTAGGCTCAGACAGAGGCACAATTTTCCAAATTCAAAATAGAAAAAGTTCAAGAGAACAATATAATCGAAACAACATCAGATATAACAATAGTTCGCACAACAATTACAGAAATAACACAAGCAATTATCAAAATAATAACGTCGCGAATAACAATTACAGAAAAAATAACAATTATAATCGAAATTTTGAAAATTTCAGATATAACAATAACAACTATAACAATAATTCAAACAGAAACAACAATTTTCCGAATAGAAACAATACTTTCCTGAACAATAATACAAATCGAAACTATAATCTTTCAAATAATAATACAAACAGAAACAATAACAATTTTAATAGAAATCAAAACAGAAACCAAAATAAT
Organism: Coremacera marginata; assembly: GCA_914767935.1. Lineage (NCBI taxonomy): Eukaryota > Metazoa > Arthropoda > Insecta > Diptera > Sciomyzidae > Coremacera > Coremacera marginata. The sequence continues at coordinate 117,989,517 of OU612045.1, read as the reverse complement.
AGAAACAACGCGCAGGGAAACGGTTATGGCCGGGTAACAGATACTGCTACCCGCAGAGGCCAAATTTAATCTTCAAAATTTCTAAGAACTTAACAAACTACATAACTTTAAAATGCAACAATAACTATTTAACATTTCTGATAGATACTGGAGCTGATATCTCCATTTGTAAAATAAATAATATAAATGATATTAATACTAAAAACGTCTCAACATTAACGGGTATAACGAAAGAAGCAATTTACTGTATTGGCACAACAAATTTTAATTGAATACTACAAACAGAACAAATTGAACTTAATTTTCATATAGTTGAAGATGATTTCCCAATCGCAACCGATGGAATCATAGGGAGAGATTTTTTAGAAAAATAAATGGCAAAAATAGATTTTGAAACATATACTCTAACTCTGGTTATAAATGAAAGAGAATTCATATTACCAATAATTTTTAAAGATTTTCATAAGAAAAATATCACTCTTCCTGCCAGATCTGAAACAATTGTACCAATCAATCTCAAAATAAATGAAGATAGTATAGTCTTGAATAAAGAAATAACTGATGGTGTATTTCTAGGCAATAGTATAGTACCAGCAAATTGATTCGCACATATTCAAATATTAAACACTAATGAAAAAGAAGTCCTTTTAGAAAAAATAGATGTAGAAACTAAACCACTTAAAAATTATAATATTTTTACATATAAAAACATCAAACAGATCGACAAAAACAGATTAAATAAACTTTTAAAAGACATAGACATTGGATGCAGTGAACCAGAAGCTAAAAATTCTGTAGAAGAAATTATTAAGGAATATCAAGACATATTTCATCTCCCTGGAGAACATTTAAGCGTAAATAACTTTTACACTCAAGACATCCAAACTACAGATTCGACCCCAGTTTTCATTAAAAACTATAGACTACTACAAACACAAATGACAGAAATAAACGAACAGGTAAATCAATTATTAGCAGACGATATTATTGAAAATTCAGTTAGTCTCTATAATTCACCATTACTGGTTGTACCCAAAAAATCACCAAATGATCAAAAAAAAATGGCGATTAGTAGTAGATTTTCGTAAGCTAAATCAAAAGATTGTGGATGATAAATTTCCGCTAACAAAGAGTGAAGATGTTCTTGACCGACTAGGAAGAGCTAAATACTTCTCGACTTTGGACATGACTAGCACTTTCCACCAGATAAATTTACACGAAGACTCGCTACCATTGACTTATTTTTCGACAGCAAACGGACATTTCCAGTTTAAGCGTTTGCCATTTGGCTTAAAAATATCGTCCAATAGCTTCCAACGAATGCTCACAATAGCATTAAGTGGTCTAGATGCAGAAGCCTTTATTTATGTGGATGATATAATTGTATTTGGTTGCAGTATACAACACCATAATCAAAACTTAGCAGAAGTATTCTCCAGAATGGGGAAATTCAGTTTAAAACTAGACCCAACTAAATGTTCTTTTCTTAAGCCAGAAGTATTAAGTACCTTGGCCATCTCATAACTACTAATGACATAAAAACAGACCCAGCCAAAAATAAAGTTATAAGAAATTACCCAGTTCCAACAAACGCAGACGAAGTCAGAAGATTTGTCACTTTTGCAAATTATTATTTATTTTATTTATTTATTTATTTATTTATTTATTTAGCCAAACAAGGCAATATACTTATTCTAACTTATTTTTCTAACAGGTTGTTGTTGTATTTATTTTTTTTATTTTTTGTTTTTCTCTCCTCTTTCCTTGTTTTAGGTGTAGAAGATATGCAATTCTCAGTGGGCGTAATCCGCCCACATGAATCGACACATTTTCAAAAACACGTCAAAAAGAAAAGACAAGAAGAAGAACGAAGGGGGAACTTATATACTAAGCTTACATACTAACAGATTTTATACACATAGTAAAAATATGTACTAATTTTTAATACTATGCTAAAATATTATTAAGATGGAAAGCTGAGTGGGAGAACAACTAAATTTTGTTTAGGTATGGGTGGTAGACGGCAATGTAAGAAGAGGCATTTGGATATGGGAGAATAGAGTTAATATTACAATGCGGTGTTTTACTTATTTAACATTCAAATTTTTGATTTACAATTTTTCTACAAATGCTAGATCAAGGAAATAGAAAAGGGGTCAGAATGGTGAAAAGGAATTGGAGAAGATTCTGAAGTAGTTATTTAAAGGAAAGTGATTTGGAAAGAGAACGCTTGAATCTGAATTTCGATATTGGCGGTGTATAATGCTCGCTGATATTATTAAATATTTTACAACATCTATTCAAGGGATCGTTCAATGCGTAAATAGTGATGTGATGCGATTCTTTCAACAATTTTGTGTAACTTGTTCGCCTTATTGGTTCATTAAATAGTACCTTGCTCGAGATGTATTCGCTATCGATGTTACCAGTAATAACATCGAATGTAAAGCATGAGCAAAGTAATATTCTCCTTGATGACAGCGACATTAAATTGAGGATTTTAAGTCTACTCTCGTATGGTGGTAAATTTGTATAGTCACGAGGATCGTATAGGTCTCTCAATGCAAAAAGCAAGAATTGTCTTTGAATAGATTCTAGCCTTTCACTATGCACTACAAAAGCTGGGTTCCAAATTATGCAACAGTATTCTAAGATTGGTCGTACTAATGTGCAGTATAAGGTTTTAGTTACCCAAAGGTTTTTGAATTCTTTTGCACGTCTTTTTATGAATCCGAGCATTTTGTTTGCCCTGGATATGATATGATCGTAGTGAAGGTTAAAGCGCATCTTACTATCAAGAATTATTCCAAGATCTGCTATGTGGTTGACCCTTTTAAGTTCTACCTTATTTAGCATGTATCTGCTATATGTGATTACGTTTTACGGGCAAAACTTATAACGTAGCACTTATTTATATTTAAATAAAGTTTATTTTTACTACACCACTATTCCAGAGAAAAAAGCTTATTCTGTAAGAATACTGAATCCACTTCTGATCTAATGTTATAGTATAATTTTAAGTCATCTGCATATAAGAGATGGGGGACATCATGCAAAACTTCAGATATGTCTGCAATAAATATGTTGAAGAGAAGTGGGCCAAGATGGCTACCTTGAGGTACACCCGACGAGACAACAATCTTTTTAGACAAAGTACCCTGAAATTTTACATATTGGGATCTTTCACAGAGATAAGACTTGAGCCATTTCAGCACAGTACCTGATATACCAAATTTTTCTAGTTTCTTAGCTAGGATTTCGTGATCAACACGATCAAAGGCTTTACTAAAATCTGTATAGACTGCATCTATTTGGTGGCCCTTTTCCATTTTAGTAAGAATGTCTGATGCCATGATTGCAAGATTTGTGGTTGTTGATCGTCCTTTACGAAAACCATGTTGCTGCTCGTTTAAACACGGATTAATTATGCTCGTGAGTTTGGAACATATAATTTTTTCAAATAGCTTTGGAATTGCTGACAATATTGCAATACCCCTATAATTTTCAACTGATCTCTTGTCGCCATTATTATAAATTGGCGTAAGATGACAAGATTTCCAAAAAGTTGGGAATATACCTGTATGCAAGGATTTGTTAAAAATCATATGTAACGGCGTAATTAATTGGTCTAAACATTGAACAAGTGAAATTGGTGATATAAGGTCTGGACCTGGAGATTTATTTGAATCTAATTCTTTAATGGAATTGGTTATGTCACTCCATGTAATATTTATTTCACAAACCAATGTCGGTCTACTAGTTATACTGGCAAATGTAGGTTGATTTTGGGAAGTAGTTGAACAAAAGACTTCTTTAAAATGATCCGCAAAGAGATTACAAATTTCCTGTGAGTTATATGAAGTAACATTGCCTTTAAACATGAAGTTTGGGTATCCGGTCGATTTCCGTTTTACATTTACAAAATCGAAGAATTTTTTTGGGTCTTCAATAATCCTTTCTCCAATTAAATTGGTGTAAAGCCTATAAGCCTCTTCGGACTTAATGGAAAACTCCTTAGACAGCTCTTCGTATCTAACCTTTACCTCATCACTTACAATGACGCAATTTTTAATGACTCTGTAAAGTTTATTTCTTTGATTTCTCAAATTTCTAAGATTTGAATCAAGCCACGGTTCCGATAGTTTATTTTTTTTCTTTATTTTTGGAACATGAGTATCAAATACAGAAAAGACTTTTTGATAGAAAGACGATACAGCATCGTCCAATTCTAGTGCTCCAATTATAGACGCTTCATACCCAATTTCGCTCATATATCCAAAGATTTAAATTTACTTTTAAAGAAAAACTCAAAATTTGATTGGAACAAAAGTTGCCAAAAAGCCTTTGAAACCCTAAAAACCAAACTTTTAAACGCACCAATACTTCAATACCCTGATTTTGATAAGCCGTTTGTAGTAACAACGGATGCTTCAAATTATGCTCTTGGCGCGGTATTAGCACAAGGCGATATTTGAACAGATTTACCTATTTCATATGCAAGCAAGTCACTTGCAAAGCACTATTTAAACAAACCTATAATAGAGAAAGAGCTTTTAGCCATACACTGGGCGATAAATTTTTTTAGACCCTATCTATACGGTAGAAAATTTTCGGTCATAACAGATCAACGTCCATTAGTCTTCTCTCATAAAAATCCGTCTTCCAAGATGACTCGCATAAGATTAGATAAGCATACAGAAAACACCGATTTAAACAATAAAAAATGTCTTCCCAGCGAAAAGCCCGATCTATAACTATTTGTTTGGGAATGTACATCTATATCAGACATTAAAGAAATAAAAAAGTTAAGATTTATAACACAGAAAAATTTTAAGGGTACCCAAATTAAAGTAGAAAATGAAGTTATTGCAAGATGCAGCGATAATCCACTGTTCACACCGCTGACTTTGGAAAAACTGTTATCAAAAATGCATAATTTAAAGATAGAAGAGCTAGCGTTGAATAAAAATGATGAACTATTTAAAACGATTGCAATCGATAAATTTAAAGATGTATTTAACAATTTAAAAAGAAATAAAGACAGTTTAAAGATTTAAATATACGAAGAACCAAAAAGAATAGTCGACAAAGAAATACAAAATAAAATAATTGAAGAATACCATGATCTGACTCACGGAGGTCACATGGGTATTAGAAAAACAATATCGAAACTTAAACAAAAATACATATGGAAAAATATGCGCAATATGATAAAAAATTATAAAAATAATTGTAAAGAATGCCAAGTCAATAAACAAACAAAACATACAAAAGAAAAATTAACGATGACAGACACGCCAGGAAAAAGTTTTAAAGCCGTATCTATAGATACTTTAGGACCTTTACGGTTATCAAATAATTACAGATATATACTTACTATGCAGTGCGACTTAACAAAGTATGTAATAGGATGTCCAATGGAGGCTAAAAACGCAAAGACAGTTGCTGAAACATTAGTAGAAAATTTAATTTTAATATATGGTCATTTCAAAGTTTTAAAATCGGATAGAGGTACAGAATTTACCAATAAATAAATGTCAGAAATATGCAGCCTTTTGAACATTAAACAAATTTTTAGTACTCCATATCACCATGAGACTCTTGGCTCTATCGAAAGAAACCATAGAGTATTGAATGAATATTTGTTAAATTTTTGCAAAGATGATCCCATACTTCACTTTTGCATATAATACAACACCTCATGTTGAAACCAATTACACACCTTTTGAACTAATTTTTGGCAAATTAGCAAATCTACCAAATGATAATTCATCAATATCAAAATTTTACAATATAGATAACTATGCTCAAGAGCTAAAAAATAGATTAAAATACTCCTTTAAAAAAAGCAGGAGAACTAATCAATATTGCAAAGCAAAAAAGAATAGAAAATAATAATATTTTTAATCCACTTAATTTGAATATCGGTGACAAAGTACTTGTAAAAAGAATGAATAGAAAGAAAAATCAATCACCTTGTCACGGTCTATATTATATTATTAATAAAAAAGGAGTAAGCTCAGTATTAGATTTAAATGGCAAATTAAAAGAATTTCATAATAATTTATTGAAAAAATGGATTTAATTATATTATAAACAAATTGTACTTATAAGCAAACATTACATATATAAGATATTGTTCAATTTCAAAAACTATTATTATTTTTACAAAAATAAATAATTTATATCTTAAGGATGGGGGTGTAGGGCACTCATATGTAGAGTACCAACATAACCACCATTGTCATTAAATTTAGTCATTTTAGTTAATCACTTTTAATTATTAGGTTATTGCACTCTATACTATATAAACTCACAACATATCACAACATATGTTAATTTAACTCAATATTGTTATTTATTTTGTAAAACTAAAATACCGTTATCCTTCTATAAAAACAGAAGAATTTTGCAAATAAAGTTTTTTCTTTTTTCTTAATCAATATCTAAAATAGCTAAAGAACACTTCTAGTGTCGGCTGATATATTTTTGATAAATTTAATTTTTTTTTTTTTTGCAAAAGTAAAATAGAGCTGAAGCGTTTTTAACCGCTGGCGAAAACTTTAGGCAGGTCCTAAATTAAAATTCTATTTTTTTGAAACGCGCATCATTACAGCTTGTTCCTCGTAAACGTCTTTTGCATGGTATAAACATTTCACAAATTTAACCCTCCGTTATACACATGTATCTGGCCAGATATTTTACGAATTTAATTGTGATTTCAATTTATTTCTAACTTAGCTAGGGGCTTAAGTCTCCAGGTACCCTCTACAAATATTGTTAGGTATCGTTTTATGAAAAACACATTAAAAAAAACAACAACAAACAAAATTTATGTGGATTTTTTCATCTATAGATCGTATACGTAGCGCATGTATCTGGCCAGATACACACACATTTTGTATGAAGAGTACTGTACTTTATTGGTATTTTTTATTTTTCTCTGCCTTTGTTTACTCAAATCACTCTCACAGCAATGGAGGCAAACACAAACTAGGGTTTTTTTTTTGGTTGTTATATTTTCTCGCCACAGTTGCATAGTGAACTTTGAAAGGAAAAAAAAAATTGGTGTAGAAGTACAGTTTGTTTATAAAACGCGATTTAGTAGTGGTAATGTGAATTTCCATACACGACTAGCAGAAGCATTGGCCAATGAGTTAGAGCGTGAAAGAACCGCTGAAGAAGTGGTTGCAAATGATGAGATTGATGACTTCCCAAGAGTTGACGACGATATGGATCTAAATTATATGCAAGACGATGGCGATGCCTCAGAGGTCGAAAATGATTGGGTTGTCGAAGCAGATGAAGTGTTTGATAGTGACGACGATGAAGAAATTGAAGAACAGAATGCTACCGAGGATTCTTTTCTTGGTAAGGACGGTACTATATGGTGTAAAAATTAACCAAATATTGCAGTTTGTTTACGTCAACACAATATCATGCGTTTTCGACCTGGTCCGAAGGAACAAAACAGTGTTCCAATTGAGGTGTTCAAAAAATTTTTCACACCAAATATAACATTTATTATCATTTCTGAAACGAATCGCCATGGAAAAGCTGTAGTCGAGAAGTGGAATGCAGCTAACCCCAGTAAAAAACAAAAAGTTTGGACAGATTTGACCGCAACTGAATTAGACGCATTCGTGGGCATTCTTTTGGCACAAAAGCTTTTTGGCAGTTAAATAATCTACCCATATTCAGAGCAGCCATATCTTTTAATCGATTCTCTGCACTAGCACGATATATTCGTTTTGATGATGGTAGAACACGCGCTCAACGATTGCGCGATGACAAAGCTGCACCCATTCTTGACGTTTGGAATTTTTTAAATGAAAATCTTGCCAAAAACTATAGTCCGCGTGGCAGCATAACAATTGATGAACAACTGTTAACATATCGTGGAAAAACTAAATTTACTCAGTACATACCATCAAAACCAGCGAAATATGGCATCAAAATTTGGAGGGCTTGCGATTCCAAATCTAAATATTCACTGCAAGGAAAGCTCTATACCGGTCGACAAGAAGGAGAAGAACGGGAAGTGAATCAAGGTGAAAATGTTTTGATACAACTCGCAAAGCCGTACAGCAATACTGGCCGTACAATTGTAGCTGACAACTTTTTTACTACTTTAGAAGGAGTAAAGCGTCTGGCCAGAATTGGTTTGGCATTTGTTGGTACCATTCGCTCCAATAAAAGATGTATTCCTAACGAAATGATAAAGGATCGTTCTCGTCCTGTTTTGTCATTGTTATTTGGATTCCACGAATGTTTGGTATCAATTTGCAGCTATGTGCCAAAAAAAAAAAAAACTGTGTGAACCTACTTTCGACCGTTCATTATACGAAACATTGTGAAGGGGAAGCAATGAAACCCGAAGCAATTTTCTTTTACAATGAAAATAAAGCTGGCGTAGATTGTATGGACCAAATGGTTACACATTTTACAACAAAGCGGTCAACAAGACGATGGACTTTAGCGTTTTTCTGCAACATGTTGGACACCATGGCACTGGCTGCATTTTGTATTTGCAAAGAAGTTCATGGTCTCAATAAAAATAGTGCTAGAAGAAATTTTCTCATTACGATAGCTGATACATTGGTTCTTCCAAATATTTAAAACCGAATGAACAACATTCACATCATCAAACAGTTCAACACTCGTTTGGCCATGGAATCGTATTTTGAAAGACCACTAAATGTAAGTTTGATTGATATAACATTTGCGCTTCATTACATCTCATTTTCCTCGTTTTTCATTTCAGATTCCAGTAGTAGTTCCTAGCTCAAGTGGTGATGATACTCTACAAAAGAGAAAAAGTTGTCAGCTTTGTACATTGGGAGATGAAAAAATTCGCCGACTAACTCGTTTTTTTTTGTTCCAAGTGCTCGAATCCGGTATGCCTATAACATTCGAAATCAGATACACGTTTTAGTTGCTTACCTGAAGCTGTGTAAGACTTTTTAATTTAGAATTAATTAAAACTTACTTTATAACTACTAAATTTAATTGAAATGAACTTTATAACAACTATTTTTTTGAAATTAAACACAAACAAAAAATTTTTCTTGTTTTATTTCTCATTAAAATTTTTTTGCACGGGTAGGTGATTTAGCATGTACTAAGAACAAAAAAAAAAAATAGAAAATATATATCTGCCTGGGGTGATAACAATATAACAATGTAGTATTATCACTAAAATAGCATATTTTTCATATAAATGTTCTGAAATACATAGTGTATCTGGCCAGATACATGCACTACGTACGTGACTATCGGAACATGTGCAGGACGGAGGGTTAACTGAATGTACGCTGTCAAAAAGTTCTAGTATTAATTGTTGGAGTTTATTGTATTCTTGATAATTTAGTTCGCTAAAAATAGCGATTTTATCGGACTTAATATGTCTTCTTAAAATATCTGACACATTACTATCTAGGACTTCACGGGAAATATAAATTTTTTTATTTTTTTGTACTACTTCGAATGCTTTTGTTTTATTTTCTGTTAAAATGATTTGGGTTTTAAAACGATTTACTATAGTTTCTAGAATTGGAATTTGATTATTAGGTTCCTCCTCTTGAGAGTGTATTGGGTCTATATTTTCGTTATCATTATTAGTTACCATAGATAAATTACAAGATCCTTTACTATCATTTTCGATAGCATTGATTTCGTTTGTGTCTCTGTTAATTCTGCTCAAAAAGTCAGCTACTTTGTTTTCCAAACTTTTGATATATTCTATGTTAATATAAGATGTTAATATAAAGATTGAGAAGCCATCTTTGCAACCTCGGGTTGATATCCTTTCCATTTGATTAAGCGTAAAGCCATTTCAATGGTTGATGGTCTGTTAATAAGTTGAAATTATTCCCGTATAAGTAGGGTCTAAAATAGTTGGTGGCCCAAACGATGGTCAAGAGTTCTTTTTCCGTTGTAGAGTATTTTTGTTCGTGATCGTTTAAAGTTCTACTGGCATAAGAGATGTAATACTGGTTGTAACACTGCGCCTATTGCAAAATTGCTGGCGTCCGTTACTAATTTGAATGTTTTACTAAAGTCAGGATATCTTAATATGGGATCTTCCGTAAGAATTTGTTTTAGTTTTTCGAATGCATTTATATAATTTATATCATTTATGTTTATATATATGCCTTTTTTAAGGTATTTAGTCATTGGTTGTGCTACTTTCGCATAATCTTTAACGAATTTACGATAGTATCCAGTGACACCTAAAAATGACTTTATCTGTCTTGGTGTAGAAGGTAATTTCAATTTTTGAATATGTTCGATTTTTAGTGGGTTAGGGTTAACTCCATCTGGTGTTAAGATATGGCCTAGGAAGTGAGTTTCCTTTGCGAAAAAGTTACACTTGTCGAGCTGTATTTTTACATTGTACTGTTTTAATTTATTGAGAACATTTCTTATGCTATCGGCGTGTTCTTCTATTGAAGTACTAAACATTATAATATCGTCCATATATATTTACTACACAAATTGTATTGATGTTGTCCTTCAGATTTATGATTTATTATCCGCTGAAACGTGGATGGGGCGTTCATTAACCCGAATGGCATACGATTATATTCGTAGTGCCCAAGTTGTGTTAAAAACACCGATTTCTTTTTGTCTTCTTCTTTAACTAAAATTTGGTGGAAGCCCTTAGCGAGGTCTAATGTTGTAAAATATTGTGCCCGTCCAAGTTTATCTAAAATACCATCTATGTGGGGTATAGGAAATTTATCGTCTATAGTTATCTCGTTTAGTTTTCTATAATCTATCACAATTCTCCATTTATTTTTCCCAGAATGGTCTGTTTTCTTTGGTACGATCCAAAGTGGGCTATTATAAGGAGAGTTACTTTCCTTAACATGTTGACTGGCAACTACGAGATAACTCGTACTCACTAAACCTGCCATTTTTGTGTAGCTACGAATAAAACCGTATTATATCAGTGCTAGTATCGATAAATGGCTTCTGGGAAAAGAACAAAAAGTCAATGTTGGCTTGCGTGAACTGAAGATTTATTTAAAAAAAAAAATATAATGGAAAAATTCATTCAATATAATGGAAAAATTAACTCAAATACAAGAAATAAAGAAATATTTTATTGTTTGTGGAAGTTCTTAAAACAATTTTCCACACAAAGGGCGGGCTTCTCTTCCCAGGCTGGACAGAAGTAACGCATTTCTCGGCGTATTTTGCTTGGGTACATATAAGACATGGCTCTGTCAAATAATGAAGCTCTTGCAATCTATTTTTTTTAAAACTGGTTGAATCTCTTCTCCAACCAACGCGACGACGAATTCTTCTCTGAACTTTATCACTTTTATTTTAGATGAAGTTACTTTTTGAAAAATTCTGTGAGCATTTTGTATATATATCTCTATAATATGTAGTAAAACCTTTTTGAGCCATCTAATAGTATTTCTTAGAGATGTGTAGTAGGAAATCATTTGATCTGATCGGTCAATACCAGACATTCCTTTATTTTAATATCGAATTATATTCGGTTTCACAGAAATTTTTCCATTGCGGTTGGGCACCTCTACCATTTCAACAGCATGCATGTTTAAAATGGTAAGGGCATCTCGTTTGTCTTTCCATTTGCGTACAGTAACACGACCATTTTTCTGCTAAAAACACTCCCTTTTTTCCAGTTTACGATTTACCACATCTCTGGGGTTTCCTTTTCTGTTATTTCGCAGGGTTCCACACACTTAAGTTTTCCGTGTATGTAACAGTTTTGTAAGACTAACTGAATTATAAAAATTATCCATGTAAAGCGTGTATCCTTTATCGAGATAGTCCCCAAGTATATGTAAAACAACGTCAGCAGTGTGACCAACATTATTGGTAGTTTCCTTAGATTTTCCGCTGTACATTTTTATTTTCATTACAAGACCGTCGGACTCAGATAGTTCATAAAGTTTGATACCATATTTGTGTTTCTTATTTTTTATGTATTGGCGGAAAACCAATCTTTCCCGCCATAGCATCATGGATTCGTCAATACAAATATTTTTACTTGGTATATAGTTTTCACGCATAACATTGTTGAAATGATTTAGGATTGGTCTCACCTTGTATAATCTGTAGGCAGATGGTATTGAGTTATCAACCAAATGAAAATAACGAAGTAGCAACTGGAACCGATTTCAGCTCATATGTTAGCGCCAATAGTTTACATTATATAGCTTGTTTGTGCTCCAGTAATGTTCTATTGATGGAAAAGTACAAGGTCCCATTTGCAATAAAAGTGAAATAAAAACTTTTATCTCTGCAGCACTTACTTCTTGCCAATTTGATAACCTTTTAGATTTTTTTTATAGCATTTCCATTCCCATTTTCCTCTTTTGCAATTTCTTGCGCAGCATATAAATTAGTTTTTACCCGTAATGCAAGAAACTCATCCGAAAAAAATAAATCCACCAGCGTTTGTACTGTAAAATTTGATGTATCAAACTGTAAAATTTGATGTATCAAATTTTACACCAACATTTTCTTGAAAAAGAAATAATTCAGGATTGTGTTGAACTTCTGTCCACAAATCATCATTCGCATTTGACGTTGTTGCTTGGAAATCATCGTCATTATTATCAGGTTCGGAGACGTCTTCAGGTTCAGAGATGACTTCATCTTCACTATCACTTGTATTCTCAGAAGGTTCATAAATGTCGTTACTATCATCGCTAAAAATCTCGTCATATTCTGAATCAGATTTGCGTTGTACTCAATTTTATTTTGAGTCAGTGACCTTTTGGTATCCATATTGAGTTCTTGATAATTAAAACTAAAAAGAAAGAAAATAATAATAAACTTATGATAATTATAATAAATAATAATAATTATAAAACAAAAAATTAAAGAAAGACGTACGAAAACGAAAAAGGACCTACGAATTAACTCGTTGTTGGCTTCTGCGTAGCGATTTCTGTTACAGAAGTCAACTACGAGATAATTCGTAGGCCCTTTTTCTGCTAAAAAAAAACATAATTTTTGCTTTTTGATACCTGCGATCTAGAAATAGAGTTTTTAGTAATATAATGTGAAAAAATCAAATCGTCATTTTTGCCAGTTTTCTGAAAATTGCCGTGACAGTCAACGTGTTAATAATACCTTGCTTAAGTATTTCTGTTATTTGTGTTTTGATTTCCCTTTAATGGATTTATGGATACCTATAGATTTTAGAATAAATCGGGGTGTAAACTGTAGTTACGATTTAGTGTTGTAATGTGGACGTGCTGGTGAGCCGATCACCTTGTACGATGTTTTTTAGTTTATTTAGCTTATATCACTTATCACGAGGAAAGCCTGTCGTGATAAAGTGTTTGGTGTTTTTAGAGCGCACCAACGCTCAAGACAATATGGCTAGAAAGCCACGCTTATTTTTGAGAAACTAAAAGAATAATTTTTAGCTAAAGAGCCAAGTATCACATTCAGATAGAATCTGGTCTTTATTTGTTATACTTCTGGTATTTACATTAAAAATAACATTATTTTTCTTAACCTAGCTTACCCACTATTTCCAAGACTACTCCTTAATTTCCAATATTTTCAAATTAAAAATTGATATTCTATTATCGACCAATCATTTTTACTTTAATAAAAATCCTCATATTTCCCCTCAAATTCATAATCATTGTTAATTGTGTTTACCAAATTAATAGCCTTGACTTCAACATGTCATCGGCACCAGTTCAAGTCTTTAGCTTGTTGTTGTTGTTGTGTTTTTCATGCAAATGCATTTGTAACACAACACCCTCTGTCGCGGTTATGCTTGTGGCATGCTAGCGGCCCAAGCGTAAAGGGTGCTAAGCGCATTGAAAAGAATTCGAGTTAAACGTTTTGTTTCCGTTAACATTTTTGGAGTTTATGAATTTGTCTAAATAATTTTGTTTATGATTTTTAGATTTTATTGTTGGCATATGTAGGTCGATTGTACTTACGTAATATGTTAGTACACTACACCCTCACCCTTAAGCGAAAATTTACTTGCAAAGATAAATTTTTAAGATGTCGGAGTTTTGGAAGAGGATATCATTATGTCATAAAAATAAATTTCAATTTAAACAATTCTATTTCGTAGTAAGTTTAATGATATATGTAGTAATTTATATAATGCAATATTTGGCCAATTATTAGTTTGACTTCTTTAATTTAGTACTTAATTATTTTAATTTAGTGATTAAAATAGTTAAATTATTTTATTGGGTAGTATTTTAATTTGATAACATTATATATTTAATTAGTATAATTGTCTTAACTAGTATACTTACATTAAATTACCTTCTTTAACATATTATTGTGAAATTTCTTATGCTTATCATTTATTTCTATTATAGAGTTAACACCTTCTCTATGTACTATTTTATATGGTCCGTGATAAGGACTTTGTGATTTTTTCTTAGTTTCAAGCCTTACTAGTACAAAATCTCCTTCTTGAAAATCCGAGGTATTTACACTTTTGTCATAATCAATTTTTCGTTTTTCTTTTACAGTTTTTATTAATTCTCTTGCTTTATTAATGGAATTTTTAAGTCTAACTTTTAATTCGTTAGCATAATTTTCTAGGTTGTAAATTGGTTCGTTATCTTTTGTTAAATTCGAATGTCGAAAATGTTCGTAAATGTTCGTGTAAATTCGAAATGTTTGGTAATTTACCAAAAATGAGTTCGTATGGTGAGTACGATGTATCAACATGTGGTGTTGTATTATACGCGAATGTGTAATATGGAACCCATTTATCCCATTCATAATCATCAGCAAAGGTTAGAAGATACTCGTTAAGTACCCTGTGGTTTCTTTCGAGTGCTCCTATAGACTCATGATGATAAGGTGCTGAGAAAATTTGTTCTATTTTTAATAAGTCGCAAACATTTTTTAACAGTTCGTTCGTAAATTCAGTTCCTCTGTCAGATTTTAAATATTTGAAAAATCCGTACTTTAAGATCAATTGTTCTACTAGTGTTTGGGCTATTGTTTTTGCATCCTTTGTTTCAATTGGGTGTGCAATAACAAATTTTGTCAGTTCACATTGCATAGTCAATATGTATCTAAATTCGTTTGAGATTTTTAATGGTCCGACAGTGTCAATTGATATTGTTTCAAAACTTGTGTTCGGAGTCTCAGTTATTGTCATTTTTTCTTTAATGTGTCTAGTCTGTTTATTACGACTGCAATGTATACATTTGTTTATATAATGTTTTACCATTTGGCGCATATGTTTCCTTACATAGCGTTGTTTTAGTTTAATGATTGTTTTTCTAATACCGAAATGTCCTCCTTGTGGCGTGTCATGGTATTCTTGTATTATCTTGTGTTGCATGGATTTGTTTGTAATTCTTTTTGGGGCTTGAAATATCATTATTTTTAGCGATTCTTTATTATTTTTATTTATTTTCTGCTGCAGCATGTTATATATTCTCTTAAATTCTTCTTTTTGTATCATTTCAAATATAATATCTTTTTCATCTAGCGCTAGTTCTTTTATATTCAATTTATTCATTTTAGATACTAATTTCTTCAGAATCGGCTCTAGAGTCGCTGAATCATCATTAGATCTTGCATGCATCTTTTTGTTATCTTTAATTATTTTTGATGATAGCTTCATCGATGTCGAATCTGGATTCGTCGATTTATTGCTACATCGCACGTGCACAATATTATTTATTACTTGGATACTAGTATCATTATTATTTATATTCATATCGCTTAATTCAAATTTCAATCTTTTTATATTTTTGACATCAGTTATGGACGTGCAATCCCAAATAAAGAGTTCGCGAGTCTCCTTTTGAGATGTGCATTTTTCCTTTGCAATTTCTTCTTGCTTTTTAATATTTCCCCGTGTTATTACCATGGCTTTGCTTGTTTCATCTTTTGGTATCATTGTTCTTAGTATATCCGAATCTATCTTTATTCGGGATAGTGCATCGGCATTTGTATTTATTTTGCCTTGCTTGAATATTATCGTAAAATCGTAATCAGATAAGTCTAATCTGATTCTTGTCATTTTTGATGATGGGTTTTTATGAGAAAAAAGTGAAATTAAAGGTCTATGATCTGTAACTACTATGAATTTTTGTCCGTACAAATATGGTTTGAAGAAATTAATCCCCCAGTGTATTGCTTAAAGTTCTTTTTCTATAATTGGTTTATTTATGTCATGTTTTTGTAAACTCTTGCTGGCATAAGATATTGGTAAGTCTTGTCCTATTTCACCTTGTGATAATACGGCTCCTAAGGCGTAGTTTAATGCGTCAGTGGTTAAAATGAATGTTTTCGAAAAATCTGGATATTGTAATATAGGTGGTTCTATTAATTTTTGTTTAAGTGTCTCAAACGCTGTTTGACATTGTGTTGTCCAATTGAAAGTTTGGTTCTTTTTAAGTAAAGCATTTAAGCATTGTGCAATTGTTGCAAAATCTTTTATGAATCGTCTATAATAATTACAAAAGGCGACGAATCTACGCACATCGTCAGCATTTAAAGGGGTTGGATCATTTTTTATTGTTTCATATTTTGCTGGATCAGTCTTAATGCCATTTTGTGTAATAAGGTGTCCCAAATAAACTTCTTCAGGACGTAAAAATTTGCATTTGTGTGCATTCAATTTGAGATTGTATTTAGATAATCTATCAAAAATTTTAATTAAATTACTGTTATGATGTTGTAAGCTACATCCAAAGACTATTATGTCATCTACATATAAAAATGCTTCTGAGCTTAAACCTGTTAGTGCTAATGTTAACATACGTTGAAAACTGTTTGATGAAATTTTAAGTCCAAAAGGTAATCTTTTAAATTGGTAATGACCGTCATTGGTAGAAAAAGCTGTTAAAGGTCTAGAAGTTTTTTCCAAAGGAATTTGGTGAAAAGAACTCGTCATATCGAGTGTGGAAAAGTATTTTGCTCTGCCGAGTTTGTCTAAGACATCTTCTAATCTTGTTAAAGGAAATTTATCACTAACTATTTTATTGTTTAATTTCCTAAAGTCAACAACCAAGCGCCATTTTTTGATATCGTCACTATTTTTCTTTGGTACAATTAGGAGAGGTGAATTGTATGGGCTTATTGATGGTTCAATTATATCGTTGTTCAATAGGTCTTGAACTTGTTCATGTATCTCTTTGTTATGAACATGTGGTAATCTATAATTTTTTATATATGTGGGTGTATTATCTGTTGTGGCTAATTTTTGTGTATAAAAATTGTTTACTGTTAACTGTTCAATTGTTATATGAAATATATGTTGATACTCTTTAAAGATATTTATTAGTGGATGTTTTGTGTCTATGTCTAATTCTTTTACAAGTTTTTTGAATCTAGTTTCATTTTGACGTGTGTCTTGTTTTAAATATGAGTATTCCGATAAAGGTTTAAATTTCGGTGTTAGCTTATTAATTCTTATTTCTGTTTCTGTTGTATTTAATATTTTTGCGTGACATATTACTGTTGATGGAACTATAGAATTTGCTATAAATACTCCTGTTTGAATTTCTTCATTCAAAATAACGCTATCCTGATCTAAGGTTAAATTTATTGGTGCAATAATTTCTGTTCTGGGTGGTATTCTGATTATATTAAATGCGTTTTTATTTAAGTATAAAGGTGTTACTATTTCGTTGTCGTTTAGTATTATAGTGAGTGTATGTGTTTCATAGTCAATTTTACACAAATATTTTGATAAAAAGTGTCTAACTAAAATACCGTCAGTGTGAATGGGGAAGTCATTGTCTACGGCTTGAAAAATATGTTGTATATTAAGGTTTTGTAAATTGAGTCCCAACTTTATTGAGCCTAAAGTGAAAGTTTCTTCCTCTGTTATACCTGTTAATTTACATTTTTCTCTTGTCATCAAGTCTATATCATTATTTATATTTTCAATTTTGCAGATTTAAATATCTGCACCTGTATCGATTACAAATTTCAAATTTTTATTTGTATTTTTATTGCTGCATGTTACTTTTATATAGTTTGTTGTATTATCCGATATTTTGTATATTTTTAATTGCGCTTTCCCGGATGATCTTCTCTGTCGATCTCCGAGCGATCGTCGTTTCCCTGGTCTTCATTAGTAAAAACGTACATTCTGTTATTATAATTTTTATTGTTAAAATTTCTGTTGGTGTTGTTATCAAAATTGTCTCTTTGCGTATTTTGGCTATTATTTCTTTGGTTATTATTTCTAAAATTGTTTCGATTGTTATTAAAATTTTGATTGTTATTATTTTGGTTATGTCTGTATGCGTTGTTGTTATGCGGTCGTTGCATAAATGTATTATTGTTTCTGTTGTTTTGTAGTCGTGTATTATAGTTTCTGTTATGTTGTTGTCTACTGTAGGAGTTATGATAATTGGTTGTGTTATTATAGTTTTGTCGTCTAGTGTTCGGGTTGAATAAAGTCTAAAATAAACGCTAGATTTGTTGCTTCTATTATTGTTTTAGGTTGAGCTGCAAAGATTGTATTCCTTAGATCGTCATTTAGACCATTTTTAAAAATTTTTTTCATTCATTCATTTTCATTATTAAATCTTTTTGTTGATTGTTACTATCGGTAGGTAGTTCATTTATTTGTAAGTTGTTTAACTCAGATGTAAGATTTAATAGTTTGTCTTTAAAATTTGATACTGTACCGTTTCGTTGGGTCAGTGTAGATAGTTGTGTATGTATTTGTGTAGTCGTTAAGTTGCTTTTAAATGAATTTGTGAGAGCGAGTTTAAGTTTATCGAATGTGTCTATATTTGCTGTATGTCCTAGTGTTGTTTTTACATTATTGTTTAGTTTTACATTGATTACAATGTTTATTAATTTTTTCTTATTTTCTGGCGTAGTGTAAGTGCTGTCTAACAGTTCTACTTAAGTTAAGAATGCGTTTAATTCCTTGTAGTTTCCGTTGAAAATCGGGATGGTTTTCAAAATTAGTTCTATATTCAGTTCCGTCATTGTTAATTTGTTTTCGTTATCTATTTTGTGATTTAACAAAAGATTCTTCGTTTCGTTTAGTAATTTTTGGAATTGATCATTCAATTCATATGCCTCTAATTTGTTTAAAGATTCGGAAGTTTTATTGAAATGTAATTTATATCGATCTAGATATTGTATCTTTAAGTCGATTGTTTCTAATTTATATTTTCTATTGGAAGATTTTTTTATATATTGTTTTATTTTTAGAACTTCGTTAAAGATTTCTAAAAGTTCTTCCATTAATAATAACATTTTTGTTTAGATTGGTTTACGATTTACTACAATTTCTACAAATTTTGATGGCATTTTTGATGCCAATTGTTATTTTCGTATGAAAAATATATTATTTTTCCAATGTCAATTATTTTGTGAGTACATGCTGTGCAATGTTTATTAAACAAAATACCGTAACAGCCTTGATATTTGCATAGTGTTGCTTTCTTCATGACTTTGATTTGATTTTTTTTTTTTTTTATTGAATTTGAATTTAGAATTTAATTATTGACTATAGCTCTAACATTATGTTTCCTTATATATTGTTTACAATATTTATTGATTCTTAGATAATATAAGCTAATAATGCTATTACTCCTAAAGTTATTAACACCGTCCAACCTATTTGTTGTATGTGGTTGGTCGTAACAATCGATCCAATGTTATTGTCTATATTCTCATTTATAATTATTAGTTCTTTATTTTCGTTATTAAACATTGCTAATTCTTTATATAAATAAGTTATATTAGGTATTTGTATCATATAATATCTTTATTATCTCTAATGTGAATTTATTGAAACATTTATCATTATATATTTTTATTGAGAAAATTATAATTGATAAAAATTTACATATTATTTACTAACATTTTTTTATTGTTTTTTTTTGTATAAAATTATTATTAAGAAAAATTTACATTTTGTTTTTTTTTTATTTTTATAAATTAATTGTTCTGTTTTTACTTTTTTTTAATAATTCTTTTCATTGTTGTTATCCTTATTATTCTAAATAATTCAGCTACTCGTTGTTTTGCTTTAACTATTTTTCCCGATCGTGGTCTTTTTACTGTTGAGACTGGTGGTTGTGTTGGTATTTGATTTTGTTTTGTAATTTTTGTCCTCTTTTTGTATTCACTTATTGTTAATGGTTTTGGACCGGTGTTGCTCAGGTTGGTTGGAATGTATATTGATACCTGTTCTGTTCGCTCTGGTTGGTATTCTTCAGCAGTATCTTCTTGAGGATTATATTCTTTTGAGTTTGGAAATGTATAATTTTCCCACTTAGAGAAAATGTCGTTTATTTCATCGATTGTTGTCATATTAGAAAATTTCAGGTCTATAGTGGCAGGATCGCCATGTACGATGTTTTTTAGTTTATTTAGTTTATATCACTTATCACGAGGAAAGCCTGTCGTGATAAAGTGTTTGGTGTTTTTAGAGCGCACCAACGCTCAAGACAATATGGCTAGAAAGCCACGCTTATTTTTGAGAAACTAAAAGAATAATTTTTAGCTAAAGAGCCAAGTTTCACATTCAGATAGAATCTGGTCTTTATTTGTTATTCTTCTGGTATTTATATTAAAAATAACATTATTTTTCTTAACCTAGCTTACCCACTATTTCCAAGACTCCTCCTTAATTTCCAATATTTTCAAATTAAAAATTGATATTCTATTATCGACCAATCATTTGTACTTTAATAAAAATCCTCATATTTCCCCTCAAATTCATAATCATTGTTAATTGTGTTTACCAAATTAATAGCATTGGCCCTTAGTAATAAAGAAATTCTAAGTCGAATCTTTCTTAAACTCGACTTTAGCTGTCAATCGGTAGTAATAATAACAAAAAAGTCACTTCTAAGTTAGAAAACATCTAGTTGTGGCTCGCCTGATTCTAAGTCAATTTTAAATTGACATTTGAAACAATTGTAGTGAATATGGACGATGAAATATTTCGTGATCTAGAAATAATAAATGATGCCAAAAGCACAAGTGCAAAGAAAAACTACAAAAGCTGTTTAAACGCTTTATTCTACAATGATGTAAAATTTTAAAAAAATTACAGGTAGATATCCTATATTATATAAATAAACAATTAAATAAATAAGCAATAAAGTAAACAAACTATAGCATAAGCAGACAAAAAAAGAAACTTACTTTTATAGCGGCTTCCATTTATTTTGCTTTGTGTTTAAAAAATAAGCAAATAATAAAATCAGCTGTTAAGCAAACCGAACACAGGGTACGTTCAGACATAAAATTTAAGATCAGTTCACAGTAGAAGCACTGAAGTCGACTTTTGTAAGATTTGTTTTATTACTACGAAATCTTAAAAGTAGCTTAGAATCACCTAACTAAGTTTGAGTTTAGAAGTGAGTTTTTACGTTTCTATTACTAAGGGCCATTGACTTCAACATGTCATCGGCACCAGTTCAAGTCTTTAGCTTGTTGTTGTTGTTGTGTTTTTCATGCAAATGCATTTGTAACACAACACCCGCTGTCGCGATTATGCTTGTGGCATGCTAGCGGCCCAAGCGTAAAGGGTGCTAAGCGCATTGAAAAGAATTCGAGTTAAACGTTTTGTTTACGTTAACATTTTTGGAGTTTATGAATTTGTCTAAATAATTTTGTTTATGATTTTTAGATTTTATTGTTGGCATATGTTGGTCGATTGTACTTACGTAATATGTCAGTACACTACAACCTACTTTAAAAAAAGGTATTTTCTTTCTTCGAGATTAAGGTTCTTGTATAATTCATTATATTCAGAGCTGTCGCTGTCAGTGGTCTCTAATTGCCAAGATATTTCATTGGGTTATTATTTATAGTCAGAGTTTTTTTCCTTATTGATAATAGCACGGAGAGGTTGTAAAATGTTTTGTACTAGGATTGCATCAAAGGGTTTTTGTTCTCGAAATTTAATAAGTTTCCATACTATATATGCTTTTTTGTCGAATTCCTTAGGAAGTTCGGATATTAATGCATGTGAATTTGTAACTATATCGTTAATTTTTCTGCATATTGTAGGTATTTTTAAAAGTGTTCGTGGATATTTTGGTAATAAACTGTCATTAAGTAGTGAAGTGGTGGATCCGGAGTCGATAAGGCACAAAATTTTATTGTTACCTATTGCTACCTTTACTATCGGTAAATTTGTAGTATCGGGTCCAAGCGAAAATTTACTTCAGTCTCTAGATGGTCGACATGTATTGGCTCGTTCCGCAAATTATTTATTTCTTGTCTTCTTTCAACGTGATTTTCATTCCGGTATGTTTGTTCAGAGTTTTGTCATGAAACTTGTGTGTTATTAAAAAAATTCTGTCTATTTGGGTATGTCTGTCCAAAATTTTGACGTGATAATTATGCATTATTAAAAAAATTCTGTCTATTTTGGTATGTCTGTACAAAATTTTGATGTGGTTGTTTAATGCGAACTATTATAATTAAGTTATAATTAAGTTAAATTCTTTCATGACTATTCAGTCACTTGAAACAAAGGTTTCGGATGGCTGTCCAGTCAATAAGCTAAATAACTTCGAGGCACGTCATACCAAATATGCAAACTTGCATTTTTTTTGTTATTTATAACATTCAACAGTGCTCTTAGCAGCACACAATTTATTTGTTTATACAACTACAATGTATATAAAACTGTTCATCGCGTTATTTTTGTTGTTGTCTTTGTACTGTATGTACAAGACATTTTGGGCTGAAGCAGTTGACGCTGCTCCGCTTTTTAGTTTGTCGCTTTTCAACCGTTTACTGTAACAGACGTGGATCTTGCCTTCAAGTTAATAAAGTGTAACTCCTTTTAATATCTTTTTGTTTAATAAATATTTTTTAAGTAGAATTTAAAACAAAGTGGTTTTCTGTTATTTATTTGAATTGATTGTTGAGCGAACATTTTTTGGTGCCGAAACCCGGGAACTTAACAGAAATTTAAATGCATTCAAAAGCTTTTGTTTGCATCTTCATAACAACTCTGCTATATTTAATTGGAATATCATCTTGCACTTCCGGGCTGCCCTGCTGTGCGCTACAATTAGCTTGCTGTGCCGCTGCTCTACTGTATTTCCTTGGAACTCTAGTGATTATCAGCACTGTATTTTGTATCTGAAAGATCAACAACGATGGAAAAATTAATTGAAGAACAACGCGATGCGTTTGACGATTTGTCACGCATGATAAAGATGGTACGTGAACGAAGAAGTAAATCTAGAGGATACTCTACCACCGTGTTAAATGAACTGAACAACAACTTTGATAAGGTAAAGAAAAATCATTTCGATATATTAAAAATAGCTCAAGAAACATCATTGGAATCAAAGGATATTCCATACATTACCGAAGAGATATATTATCATTATAGGGAGTTAACCTTCGAATTAAAGGGAGAACTCTTAGACATTATTCAAACTGAAGGCGTTATAGATCCATGCACACCACCCCATTCTAGCACAGTCTATGTGCAACGAGAGGACACAATTTTGGGAGCAGAAACAAGGCTGCCCAAAATTGCTGTTCCAACATTTTCAGGTGATTACCTAGAATGGTTTTCATTTCGAGACCTGTACACATCTCTGGTTCATAACAATAAGTCATTGAACAAAATTGAGAAAATGTTCTATCTTAAGGGCTCCGTCAAGGGAGAGGCAGAACATTTAATAAGACATATATTTGCAACTGAAGCAAATTATGATCTAGCTTGGAAGACATTGGAGGACAGGTTTCACAATAAACGCATTATTGTAGACACGCTTCTTCAAAAGCTCTTCGCTATTCCTAAGTGTAGTAAGCCTTCGCACTCAGCGATCAAAACTTTATTAGATACTACCAAGGAATGTCTATCTTCACTTGCTAATCTAAATATCCCTACTGATAATTGGGACCCAATGATTGTACACCTTACGGTACAAAAGTTTGATACAGAAACTAGAAAAGATTGGGAGCACACTCTCAGAGCTTCAAATGAACTTCCAGAACTTGAAAATCTGTTTCAATTCTTGGAAAGTACCTTCCGAACGTTAGAAACCTTAGGCACAGCTGAAGCTGCCTTTAAACCAAAATCTATGAATGGGCCATCGCGCTCTCAGCTTAAGACATTCAGTCTTAACAAATCATCACTTTGCCTCTGCTGCAAAAAATCTCATTCCCTCTATTCGTGTTGGGCATTCAAATCTTACTCATTGGAAGATAAGATTAAGTTCGTGAAAAGCCAATCAATTTGCATGAATTGCTTAAGTAGCGGACATAAGGCTTGTGATTGCAAATCAAGCTATACTTGCCAAGTGTGTAATCAGAAGCATCACACTCTCCTACATAATACTTCTCCAAGTGAGACAGCTAAAAATATCACAGTCAAGCAAAGCTCAAGCAGTTTACAAAACCATCACGTTTCCACTCTCGATGCGCATCAGCCGCAATACTTAACTAATATTTTACTTGCAACACTTTTGCTGAAAATTGAAACCCCGAATGGTAGAGTTTGGGCAAGAGCACTTCTAGACCAAGGATCTCAAGGATCATTTATCACTGAACAGTTTGTGCAAACATACAAACTTCGCTGTCATTCTACTCACCTCAAAATTCATGGGGTAAATCCTAATCAAGTCAATTATGCACGGAAGTCCACTTATATGCGACTATATTCAAATCATGACACATTCTCTGTTGCTGTTGAAGCTTTTATTTTGCCAAATTTATCAACATACTTACCAAATCGAAGCATTTCGCCTTTAAAAATAACATCAAGCTTACCATTCAATCTTGCTGACCCTCAATATTTCGAATCACGTCCAATTGATATTATATTAGGCGCTGATGTATATGGTTTAATCTTAAAAGAGGGCCAACATAAAAATGAAAATGGACTACTTTTCCAAGAAACTTATTTCGGTTGGATACTCTCTGGACCAATAAGTTCTTTGAATCAAGAGTTCACCATTAGCACTCATTTTTGCAAAATAGATGATCAATTAAGGCGCTTTTGGGAACAAGAAGAATTGACCCAAAAACGGGTACCTACATTAGAAGAAGTTGCATGTGAGAATCATTTTATTTCGAACTATAAAAGAGACGACAAAGGTCGGTATATAGTATCATTGCCATTCAAAGCTGAAATTGAAGGAAAATCAATTCAAGACTTTGAAGATTCTCATATTGGTGCTAGCATTAGGCTACGTAATATGGAGAAAACTTTTGAGAGAAAACCTGAGTTGTATAAAGAATACAGCAAATTCATGGATGAATATCTTCATCTTGGACACATGCAACTAGTAGGCGAGTACCCACATGACGTAAAGAAAAATGCGTATTATCTTCCTCATCACGGAGTTGAAAAACAAAGTAGTACGACAACAAAACTTCGTGTAGTTTTTGACGGGTCTAGCAAATATCGTAATCAACGGTCGTTGAATGAAGAGTTAGCACCAGGCCCTGCTCTTCAGTGCGATTTGTCTCAAATAATTCTACGATGGCGCAGACACAAAATTGCGTTGAGCTCTGACATTGAGAAAATGTTCAGACAAATACTTATAAAACCAGAACACCAATGGTATCAGCAAATATTGTGGAGGAAATCTAAAAATGAACCAGTTCAAATATATAAATTAAACACTGTAACGTACGGAACTACTTCCGCACCGTTCTTATCAATTCGAACTCTTCAACAACTAGCTAGAGATGAATATAATCGATATCCCGATGCAGCGGATAAGCTCTTGACTGATATTTATGTGGATGACATCATGACTGGAACTGATGATGTTCCAGAAGCCCTCGCTCTACAACAAGAACTGTGCAAATTACTGAATGCTGGTGGATTTAATTTGCGGAAATGGGCCTCAAATTCAATGGATTTACTTCAATTAATACCACATGAGCTAAGGGAATCATCAGATTCTGTTGAACTTAATCAAGATAATTTTATAAAAGCATTAGGTTTATATTGGAAACCATATACTGATTGTTTTTCATTTATAGTTAACTTTGATACATCATCGGCTCCTACTAAGAGAAGCCTGTTGTCTGATGCTTCGAAACTCTTTGATCCACTAGGATGGCTGGCACCGACAACAATTATTGCTAAACTGTTATTCCAAAAATTATGGCTCGCTGGCATCAAATGGGACGATTTGCTCCCCGACAATATACGAATAGAGTGGATGGAGTATCGAAACTCACTTAAGTACTTAGAAGAGGTACAAATTCATAGATATATTGGTATTTCTAAACAAAGAAAATGTTCATTACACGGATTTGGTGATGCTTCACAAGTTGGATTTGCCGCAACCGTTTATTCAAGGACTATAATGGAAAATGGAGACATTATAATACAGTTATTACAAGCAAAAACAAAGGTTGCACCCCTTAAAACATTATCAATACCAAAGCTTGAATTATGTGCAGCACAGTTATTGGCAAAACTAATAAACAAAGTATCAGAATCACTCGAAGGATCCATAGATGAAGTAATTCTATGGAGTGACAGCACAACTGTGTTAGCCTGGATAAGAGCACAACCAATTCGCTGGACTGTTTATGTAGCAAATCGTGTAGCTGAAATTCAACGATTGACTTCAATAAGTCAGTGGCGTTACGTACCTACGAAGGATAACCCAGCTGACTGCGCAACAAAAGGTGTTATGCCGCGAGACCTAGTTAACCATGATCTATGGTGGCATGGTCCACTTTGGCTGAGAGATGTTCCTGCCTCTTGGCCGTCCGATATTGATCCAGCAGTAAACACAAACTTAGAGGAACGTAAATCCGTTCAAGTATCGAATCTTGTTTCGAAGTCATATCCAGATATATTGGTAAAATATTCTACATTGAGAAAAACACTCATCATTACCAGTTACCTGCTTCGATTTCATCATAACTGTCTCAAAAAGGAAGATCGCCGTATAGGGTTTATATCATTTCAAGAAATACAAATGGCAACTAATCATCTTATTCGAATAGCTCAACAGATAGATTTTTTCTAGAGAAATCGAAGAGATATCCAATGGTTGCCTACAAAAGGGGCACGCTATTGCAAACCTGTGTCCTTTCTTGGACAAAACTGGAATTTTACGAGTTGGTGGCAGACTTAAACTTGCAGACATTCCGGCATCTATGAAACATCCAATTCTTTTATCAAATAAAAATCCACTTACCTTTCTAATCTTTTCAGATGCTCATGTTAGAACATTACATGGTGGCATTCAATTGATGTTGAACTTCGTTCGTTGTAAATACTGGGTACCAAATGCTCGACATATCGCACAAAACATCTTGAAACGCTGTTTAGTATGTTTTAAGTATACCGCCAAAACTGCTGAGCAACTTATGGGAAATTTGCCATCAATTCGACTTAAGCCAGCTCGACCATTTCTACATAGCGGTGTGGACTATGCAGGACCCATCGATGTTCGACAGTCTTCACTTCGAAATTCGAAAATTTCAAAGGGATATATATGTATATTCTTGTGTATGGTAACTAAAGCCATCCACTTAGAAGCCGTATCGAGCCTCTCCACTGAGGCTTTCATTGCTGCATTCCGAAGATTTGTCTCAAGAAGGGGTAAATGTAGTCAAATATATTCAGATTGCGGCACAAACTTTGTAGGTGCTGATACTGCTTTACAAAAAATGCATTCAAAAAATACTTCTGCGTTAACGAAGGATCTGAGAGAACTTTTGGTTGAAGAAGGTACTACCTGGAATTTTATTCCTCCTGCATCTCCCCATTTTGGTGGTTTATGGGAGGCAGGCGTGAAATCTACCAAGCATCATTTGAAAAGAATCATGCAGGACCATGTTTTAAACTATGAAGAACTAGCTACGCTTCTAGCTGAAATTGAAGCCTGTCTAAACTCACGACCACTAAGTCCACTTAACGAAGATGTTGAAAATTGCGATGCGCTCACACCCGCTCATTTTCTAATTGGTGAGCCTACAATCAACATACCAAATGAGGACCTCCTCGATCTTAAAACAACCGGCAACAATCGCTGGCGATTGATAGAACAGATGAAACAACATTTTTGGTCAAGATGGCGCTCAGAATACCTAAGTCGAATGCAATCGAGACCAAAATGGGCAACTATACGCACGAATGCAAGAATCGGAGATCTGGTTTTACTATACGATGAGAGATGTCCACCTGGAAAATGGCCTTTAGCACGCATTACAGAAGTTCATCCAGGCAAAGATAACTTGGTCCGCGTAGTTACCTTAAAATGCAATGGTAAATTTTTTAAACGACCAATCAGAAAAATTTGTTTTCTTCCGAATATAGATTCCCACGATTCCACTCGAGAAAGCGATGAAAGTAATGGCACATCGGCTGCGAGTCGAGGCGCAGCCAGTCAACCAGGCGACTCACCAATAACCTCCATCGGCCTTACTCCTCATCCTTGAGGTCTACTTACCTAAGCATATCTCTCTGGCTTCGCACATACTTGAAGAACTATCGTCCTTGGGGGGCGGAATGTTTAATGCGAACTATTATAATTAAGTTATAATTAAGTTAAATTCTTTCATGACTATTCAGTCACTTGAAACAAAGGTTTCGGATGGCTGTCCAGTCAATAAGCTAAATAACTTCGAGGCACGTCATACCAAATATGCAAACTTGCATATTTTTTGTTATTTATAACATTCAACAGTGCTCTTAGCAGCACACAATTTATTTGTTTATACAACTACAATGTATATAAAACTGTTCATCGCGTTATTTTTGTTGTTGTCTTTGTACTGTATGTACAAGACATTTTGGGCTGAAGCAGTTGACGCTGCTCCGCTTTTTAGTTTGTCGCTTTTCAACCGTTTACTGTAACAGACGTGGATCTTGCCTTCAAGTTAATAAAGTGTAACTCCTTTTAATATCTTTTTGTTTAATAAATATTTTTTAAGTAGAATTTAAAACAAAGTGGTTTTCTGTTATTTATTTGAATTGATTGTTGAGCGAACAGTGGTACTTGTGCATTATTAAAAAAATTCTGTCTATTTTTTTGGACATGTTCTCTGATTAAGCCATTAGCGTCCAATAAATTAAACGCTTCCCTAATGCTTTTTATGTTTCTATTTACAATAACTGAAGCTAAGATTGCATCAATATTATTTAAAATGCTTTGACCCGACACTTTCGTTGTTATTCGGACTAAACTCTATAGGTTTGGCCTGGTCGTATTCATATTTCTCATTGAGTCTTGATAAAATATTCTTGAGATATAAAAGTAATTGCATACATTATAATTTTTTTCGGCAAATATTTTCTGGTATAAGTTGTGGTAAGTTTCCTTGACACCAAAATTCTGTATCGGTATCTCCTTTATATCATTCCATGCTGCATTTGGGCCTTATGTTCTGATGACATCCAATGCTGGCCCCTGAATTTTGTTGATCATAATCTTATTGAAAATGTAGTGCTTTGTTGCTGTGTTAGTTTCTAACATTGTTAATAGGATGTTCATTTCCCTCAGGAAGGACATCAATTCATAAGTTACATCACCCCGGAATTCATGGATACTTTGGGCTTCTTTGACGAGATCATTTGCAGTAAAGTTGAAAGCCATATTTTATACGTTGGATTCGTCTGTGTCCTCAGAAATCACTTCTGGTTTGTTTGAGCTTCTAGTTGACGGCATTAATAGTTGTGTTCAGTGATCCTGAACAAAGCTTCAGAACAAAGTTCTTTGTATTTATTATATATTATTATAAGAGAAAAAACTTCATTAGTCTTTCGATTTTTTTTTTTTAATTTTTGAAGAAGGTTCACTAGTCCTTTGGGACTTTTATTTCAGAATCTTAGACCATATCTTGAAAACTTCGATTATGCAAGATCTTCTACCTATCTTCAGATTTGGTAGGTGCCGACTGCGCCAGTAAAAGTGTTGAATCTTTTCTTTCTCTTCAGAGAAAAGTAAAACGATAATTTTGCTTAGTTCCTCAACTTTCTGTATTGATTATCACTTAAAGACTAACTCTTCTTAAATCAACTAAAATACTTGTAACTTACAATTTCGTTTTAATACATTCCACTTTTATATATTTGTTTGTGCATATGCACTTAGTTTGTATAAGTTATATGTGTACAATTTCTTGTTCTCCTCATTCTGCCTACTATGCAGTGAGGTTTTCTTTTTTTGACATACTAAAACTGGGTCATTAAAGTGTTTTGAAATTTAAGTTCAATGAAAAGTGTTTAAATGTTGTGTAACTAGAGTTCGATGGATGCAGTTTTTGGGTAAAGTGATTTATGTCGCAATTCGTCGAATCATATAACAATATAACAGTGTTGTATTTGGGTCGTTAAAGTGTTGTGAAATTTAAGTTCAATGAAAAGTGTTTAAATGTTGTGTAGCTTGAGTTCGATGGATGCAGTTTTTGGGTAAAGTGATTTATGTCGCAATTCATCGAATCATATTACAATATTAAAGTGTTGTGTAAAATTTATAAAGTGTTATGGAAGTGTTACAAAATTTGGGTAAGTATAAATGTTTGTGTTTCTTATACTTTGTATGTGAACAAAGTATTAGATAGGGTTGGTTGCGTAACTGACGTAACTCGCGCGCGTCCGGTTTATAACTCAATTCAAAGTGAACTAAACGCTGCCAACATTCGAATACCTAAGCTCTAAAATCTGTATTAATTTATTTTTAAAATGCGTATACAAACAAGTTATTACCTACTAAAGAATGCGCTGAACGATATTCGGTGGTTGCTCCACACCGTTGGATTCAAAAAGTAGCCAAATTAAGCAAATCGTATTTTGGCGAAAACATTGCTGGACAAAAAAGGACATATCTCCTAAAGTATTTCGAATTTCAAAAACCCTTTAAGGACGATATTTTCAAATATCCAAGCTTTAAAAATATGCAAGAAAAAAAAAATTTAAAAACATTTTTGCCAACCAGGAATACTCCCTTAACATACAAATCCATCGATTAAATAAAAAATCCCAGTTTTAGGGGGATACAGTTCCCCCCTGTCCCCTTGCATACGCCCTTGATTATACCAAATATACTTCTATATTTCAAATATTTTAATCCGTGAACACTAACACATACAAAAAACTTACGATTTTCTATTTCTTATGTGTGTAAATTAAAATTAAAAATATATTGAGCTTAAGTAATTACATATTCTGTTCTCAGGCAAATCGGCGAATCTGCGTTTCGTTTTTCGTTTTGATATTTTATTCGTTTGTTAAAGGTGAAAATGTCGAAGCCGCCTAGAAGCGTACTTGGGCATAAACACAAAAGATAAGAAGAGAAGTGTGATTTACATTTTTAAAAGTAAAACAGGTGTTTATGAAGTGAACAATTTCCTACTCATTAGTAAATTTTTCACTTCGATATCACTTCAATTAATGTGTTTTTTAATTGACTGAAAATCAAAAATTTTTGAAAATTTTAAAAATTCGTTAAAATACGGTGAAATTGAATTTTAAATTGAAATAATTGCCAAACGGAGAATGCCAGCGCCAAGCGGTAAAAACTGAAATTTGACTTGGATATTCGTCTATACTCTAAAGACAACATTTTCATATTTTTTTTTAACAGATTACGGTTTTATATCGATCGGCGTAAGCCCCGCCTAGAAGCGGGCATGGGCATTAGAGGGTTAAATGAATTTTAATGAATATGCCCAATACTATGTACCTTTTATTTTTTAAATGATTTAAGTAATAATTTATTTGGTTAAAAAGAAAGTATAATTAGTACACAACCATCACAACTCAAAATTTTCGGAATCTAAATTTTTTCATAAATCAATTCACAATAAACATTTCAAATTACTGTAATTATTTATTTGATATCACTATCTTTTTTAACTGGAAACATTCAGTTTGTCTTTTCATGTTAGTTTTGTTGTATCTGCAGGTTCAACAGTTTTTGCCTCACCTGAAAATTTGTGATTTTTGAATTGTGACGGTTATGTACTGCGGGCGCGATGTATGCTAAGATATATTGATACTTTTTTTTTTAATCTTTGATTTTTGATTTGTTGAAACATTATTTTTTCCCAAAATGATTTTTTTATTAATGAACAAATTCACATTATTTTGCGCATTAGTTAAAATTGTAAGCTAAGTTTAATTTTTAATCTGATATAAATAAAACTTTTTGTGCAATGAAATTATTCGTGCATTTTTTCATAATTGCGTATTTTTTTATTTTTTTTTGTTTGTACTTTTTTTTTGTACTTCTATATTTATTCTATGTACTTCTTGTGTACTTCTATTTAAAGTTTATGCGTGTACTTCTTTTTGCTCAGAAAATGTTGGTCACATTAAGTTACCCAAGTAAGATTGCCAGATCCTGAAAAGCTGTTGTCGGGACAAGTCAAAAAATTCCGCGATTTCTTATAAGTCGTCGGGACAAAAAAAATGCATTTGCGTACTAGTGTTTGTATTTGATAAACATGCAACTAAAGCATAAGCAATATAAACATAAATTGAATCTAAATAATAAAAACAAATCAATTTACAACAATAGAACATTGATGTTTCATAAAAAGAAAATAACGTATAAATTGTGGAATAAATTGCGCAGAACCAAACCAGTTAAAATAATTTGTTTTTTAAATTTTACAGGAGATGCCGAAATATAAATTTAAGTTCTTAGTTTTTGTTTAACTTAAAGGACTTTAAGTGAAATTTAATCTCTGATTTTTGAACAGTAGATCCGCTTATGGTTAAAAATGTCGAATAGAAAAAGTCACTTATGTTCAAAGTGTTTTGTTCTGCTGTTCCTCAATTAAAAAAGATATTTATTTAAGGGGAGGTCCTCATGAAACTCGCCGTAGAAACTCAATTAGTTATTTCCAATTGTCGATAGTTTATGATATGTAGTATAAGAAAGGAACCCATCTTTTTTACAAAAAAATGAGTATCTCACAAAAAATGAGTATCGCGCATCAATATTTTTGAAATGCACGTCTGTATTCCCTACCATACCAGATGTCGCTAAATAACTCGAAAAAATCGTTAACAAATCTCAAGATGTGTTTTCTGAAAAACTATGTTTTCTAAACTAGTCTCTATGATATAGATTATGGAGATAATCCAGTGGTGTCCACGATATGGAGAACTACTTTATGGATTGGCTTTTTTTTTATCTTAAAGTAAATCAAATTTATTGGATCCTATTCCTAAATTCAGCCATATAAAAAAAGCGAAAATGTGAAAGAAACGCTACTTAAAATTCGCATGTCCGCCATTTTTTGTAATTCTCAACTATTTGTTGATATTATAGGTATAAGCTCTAGTAATTATAATATAATTTATAAAATATTTTGGTTTCTTTATTTTTGGTGACATGGACGTGCTGTGGAATGGGGAACGTTTGGGTACCTTTTTTTTTAACTTGATGTTTGACGGCGTATTGACACATTTTACTTTTATTCACCAAAACAGATATTTTCCTACTCTTTAAGAATAAATAAATAACTGCCTAAAAACAGAAGGTGTTTATTTATTTCCTTCTATGAAAAAATTAAATCAGGAACATCACCGTGTTTTTCGAACTCTAGATGAGAACCTGCCTTTAACATATTTTTGATTTGCACGAGATGTTTTAAGTATTTTTTCACCATCTGATGTATTTAATAAGTTTAATGAGCCTAAAAGCCTTTTTATTCCAAAAATTCTTTAACACTGGTTAGACTTGAAATCAATTTTCAGATTTTGTATACAAATTGCGTGGAAATGGGAGCTTACAATTGCTTCTGTGAAGTAAATTTTTTCAATGTCAGTTTTTTTAATATTCCGGGACAAATTGTAAAATAACGGGACACGGGACAATCACTTCAATAACGGGACAATTCCGACGAATTCCAACCACCTGGCAATCCTATACCTGTAGTATAACACAAGTTTCTGCGTTTTTTTAATTGTGACGTTATTGAAGAAAACGAGCGATATATTTTTGTCAATTTTTTCTAGATGATACGATTTTTTATATCTTTTATATCTGAATATATCTGTTAATATACATATCAATAGGTGCAATAACTGGAATTATAGATTTACACCCAATATTTTTAACATTTATAGCTATCAATTCTTTTTTACAATAGGAATTTATAAATTAACTTAAGATTCTTTAATTTTTTCATGTTTCTTTTAAGAAAAAAATGATAAGCATCAAGAGCGATTTAAAAGAACTCCTTCTGATATTCAACAAAGATTATTAAAGCACTTGAAAAAAGTAAAATGCCATTATAAAAATGATGACCAAAATATTGGAAGTTATAAAAATGTATCTACTGGAGGAAGCTTAGCAAAAGAACAAATTCGATCTAATCAGAGGCGTTGTTTTTATTCAAACAACCAAGAAATTTTTATTGCAATTAATGCGATGCAGAAGTACCAAATATGTAAAAATGAAATCACTCGAATCAAAAAAATCGAGGATGAAGAACACATAAAAAAAAAACATTTTTTAATACCTAAGTTCCTGCTTCCTGAAAGAACTAAGAATTCTAAGCTTAAAAATAATAAAATTGATCAAAATAACTCTTTACACAATAATAATTCTCTTAATATAAAACTTTATAACTTATCATGTAATGCTGAAACACAGAAGATGTTAAGTCTTATGGATTATCTTCCCTCTCAAATTATTCGAAGACTTCGAAAAAGAAATACTCAAGATGATAATTTTTTATATTCAAAAGAGGGGAAAAAACACCAGCGAGGACCTTGTAAAAATTTGGACTGGGACTCCTTTTCTAACATTACTATTATTCGCCCGGGTAAAATTCCAGGCAGAAATAGTGTTGGCACAATATTGCACTTGGAGTGCAATGCTGGATTTAAACTTAATTTTAAAGATGAAAATACAACTACCAAGTGCGCCAAAGGAGTTTGGAAACCGGAATTGCCCAAATGTGTGCCAGGTATATAAAAAAAGGTATCAATTGTATCTCTATAAATAATAAAATAAAATATCGTAATGGCACTGAAATGGGGCGGCTCATAGCAAAATTAAATTGAAAGATCTAAAGTATCCACTGACAATTTCTGCAAAAATAAGAAATTATGTAACCGCATAGTTAGTTTTTAACTACCTTCTTTTAAATATACCGTCTTTTTCCATAGAATGAACCGCTTAGATAAATTATAGTCCCCCTACTCTAGTCCTGTGACTAAACCTCTTATATCCGCCCGCATATTTTATTTAACTGGCATATTGTGAGAAAAAAAACCCGAAAGCAAGCTCATACCAGTTACGATAATACTCTAAACCAGTGGTTCTTAGTCGGTGGTGCTCGCAACCTCTAGGGATGCGACCTACCCAACTAGAACTGATGGTCCATTTTTGAGTTGCACCGACGTCGTAGCGTTTATTTTTGTGTCAAAATTGACATGAGGTTACGTATTGGCTACGTTACAGA
Organism: Coremacera marginata; assembly: GCA_914767935.1. Classification (NCBI taxonomy): domain Eukaryota; kingdom Metazoa; phylum Arthropoda; class Insecta; order Diptera; family Sciomyzidae; genus Coremacera; species Coremacera marginata. The sequence goes on along the minus strand of OU612045.1, from coordinate 117,954,165 downwards.
AGCCACTATGTTTCGAAAGTGGTGCAACACAATGCCAACATTGTGTTCACACATTTTAGTATGAATGCATTACAGAGTTGCTAATCTTATTTACAGTCATAAATATTATTAATTATTTATATTATGAAAACATTAACTTTGTGCATGTTTATTTAACAATATTAATATCAATATATAGGAGTGCAACATAATCTTAAGTGATTTAGATATTATTTAGAACTAAATGTAGATGTAGTGGCGGCCGTGGCGTAGTGGGTGAGTGTGTGACTCTTACGCCAGAGAACCCAGGTTCGAATCCTCCATCTGACACAGAAAATTTTTTCAATTAAATTAATTTTTCTGTTCGGCCGTCACCTCTCTGCAGACAATGGCAAACCTCAGAGAGTAAAAACTGCCATAAAAAGCTTCTTGAGAACATAAGCCGTTCGGAGTCGGCATAAAACATGTAGGTCCAGTTCTCGATCATTTGTGTGCAAACATTTCACAACACACACAACACAATTGATCAAAAGAAGCTAGGTCAAAGTCCATTCAAGGGCTGAGGTGGCCATTTCGTTTTTTTTTTTTTTTTAAATGTAGATAGGAAAAAAGCATTTCGGTTAAATAAAAGCCACAACTTTTTAAAAATAAAGCGCCAGATAAATGCAGAAAATTTTATAATAATATCATATACTAGCTTATACCCGAAGCGATTCGCTGCGCTCAGCACTTATCCCCTAAAAAAAGGTGTAGCTTTAGTGAGGGCATGCTTTTATAGTAAGTTCGTACCGAGTTTCATTGATGTGTAACTTATTTCGAAAACTATACCGAAAATTTTAGGTGCTGAAAGCCAATTTTTAAAAATTGGCTTAGTGGTTTCGGAGTATTAACGTGATATACACATTTACCCACATACGTATATACATTAAGTAGCCTCACGCTCCATAGAAAAAAAAGTTGATTGGTCAGGTTCTTCAAAATAATCAATGGTTTATGTTATGATGATCCCCAAAATATTTCAACTAAAAATATTGGCTGGTATGGTAGTTAAAAAAAAACCAACGGTCAGAAATATAGTAATGAAAAAATTCTTCTGCATCAGAAAATCTTAAATTATTATCGTTAGACCAAAGATTATGCGGACTTTTTATGGCTTTTTTAACTTTTTTCATATTATTTTCACTAAAATTCAATTAATTTTTTTCCACACTACTTTTTGGCAATGAATTGTAAAATGTAAACAACAAAAAATGTGTAAATTTTTTTGTAATTTCATTCAATTTAGTTCTTCTCTTTTTACTATAAATAAATAAATAATAATAAATAATAATAATAAATAGATAATTTATTTGACTAAAAATAAACATGGCTAAAGAACAAGAAAAAAAAATTTTATTGTATTATATGTACTTTCATCAATTTTTTAATTTTTTTTTTTTTTATTTTATTGTCTCTAAAATTCACATTAAAACTTGTTTTTTTCTTTTTTTTTTGCCATGTTACTTTTAGTCAAATAAATGATCTATTGAATTATGTAGTAAAAAGAGAAGAATTAAATTTAATGAAATTACAAAAAAATTGACACTTTTTTACAGTTTACATTTTACAATTCATTGACAAAAAGTAGTGTGGTAAAAAATTAATTGAATTTTTGTGAAAATAATATGAAAAAAGTTAAAACAATCCACAAAAATCCGCATAATTTTTGGTCCAACGGTAATAATTTAAGATTTTTTGAGGCAGAAGAACTATTTCATTACTATTATTTTTGACCAATATTTTTAGTAGAAATATTTTCGGGATCATCATAACATAAGCCATTGATTATTTTGAAGAACCTGACCGAACAATTTTTTTTCTATGGAGCGTGAGGCGGCTGAATGTATATATGTATGTGGGTGTATGTGTATATCACGTAAAGACTCCGAAACCGCTAATCCAATTTTTAATCCAAAGCCTTGAGAGGGTTCCTGTGACGTCTGGTGCGGATCGTAAAAGGGGCCGTGGCACCTTAAACAGTTTTGGAAGTATTATCACACAGCCTCGGAATTCAATATTCGACCTCAATTTACACATGCCGTTCCACTGGTAACATTTTATTGGCGTTGGACGAGGGGCGTAGTACTTTTTCAGCACCCCAAATTTTCGGTACAGCTTTCACTTGTCAATTTTAACTCATCAAAGTCACTTATCAATGAAACTCGGTACGAAATTAATATAAAAGCTTGGCCTCACTATAGCTACGCCCTCATTTAGGGCAAAAGCGCTGAGCGCAGCGAAGCGCGCCGGGTATAAGCTAGTTCATATATATAGATAGTGACCACCACTTGGTCGCATTGCACCTACATACCAAATTTCAGTATTAAAACTTGTACAGCTGAGAAATTACAATGATTTCTGAAAAGTCAGCGTAGATAGAGTGCGACACGCCCATTATTATAAAGGTTCTGGCAGTTACCATATGATCTAATGTACCAAATTTTAGTATTCTACTGTAAAAAAGTTTGATATATATCCTTTGTACAGATTTGTGGGCGGTAAAAGTGGGCGTGGAAACATTTATATATAAATTGATCGCCACTTGGACCACAGCACCAACATACTAAACCTCTGCACGGATAGTCTTAAAACGACTTTCAACACATTCGTTCGGAACGACTCAAAAATAACATAGCCGGTAGCATTCGTCAGGCAAACAAATCTAAACCAAACGTAACAGAATGAAGGAAATGAAGGATTTGTAAAAAATGAATGCAGCAAAAATATATGAGTCGATTGTTATGTACACAACAACATAACATTCGGTGCATAAGATATATACATATATATATACATACATAAGATAGATATATAAGATAGAAGACAAATAAAAATAATGGATTATTATTAATTAAATATAAATGAAGGTACTTGAAAAAATAAACAAAATGAAAATCTCGTACATTTATGACCTTCCTCTCGGAAAAATGTAAAAAAACGGAGTTTTTGCACCAAAGCTATGATATGAACCAAATAGGACAAAAAGACGGTTTTTGGTAATAATTTGACTCTGGAGCCACCTAGCGATAAGATTTCTTACAAACTTAGTTCCCTTACTTTAGTCAATATATGTCTCGAATACTTGTCCAATCGGACCATAAGTACGATTTTTAATAATAATTCGACTCTGGCGCCACCTAGCGGAACAATTTTTTGTAAACGTAGTTTCCTTACCCTTGTCGATATATATTTTTAATATGAGCCAAATCGGACAATAAATACGGTTTTTAGTAATAACTTGACTCCAGCGCCATATAGCGGGAATGAATGTAACTATCTGTAACATTTAGTGAGGGAATGTAACTATAATAGCTAGTCAGATCGTATCCGATACATTTAACGAAAACAAATGATCACTGCGAGTAGTCGTCAGCAGCAAAACATATCATGTTTGCTTTTGCTTAGCTTTGATTTACTTTACTTTTTCAATGAATCGAATAAAATCATTTGCAAATAATCATTGTTGTGTTCAGTAGTGCGAAAGAAGATCTGTAAGATATTTTTAATATAATTATTTAAATATTATTTACATAATTAAAATTTGTATTTAATATATGTAGAATGGTCCTTATTTGCATGTGAAATAGTTCTTATTTGGAAACGCCTCTTTATGTGGAAAGTAAAATCTGAAGTTTTAAGTTTTACTTTTAAATTAGAGTAACTTTTATAAATGTTTATAAATATTTAAAGCTTATGTAAAACAACAAAGCATGAATATTTTGAATAGATGTAATAAACGCTGCAGGAGTCGTTTTTTGAAATCTTCACCAAATTGACTGCGACAATTTTTATTGAAGGGGCATTTTACCTAATTTTATCGAAATGTTAGTAGTTGTTTTTAGGTATAATATACAAGTAACAACAAAAAAAAAAAGCAGCTTATAATTAATTAAAGCAGCAAAATAATTTTCTAGCTTTTATAGAGCGCACTGAAAATGACGTTAAAAAAAAAGACATTCAAAACAGTTCGATGGGTATGGCCTTTCCTATATGTCATTTTAAAGGACAGACCATTAATTCGACATTCCGCCTACGCACGACCCCCGGGGTTTTTTAAAATTATAAATTATGGTGAAAAAAGAGGTAAAAAAAGGTAAAAAAAGAGATTGACTTTCGCGCACTTTTTTGTCTATAAAAAAATAGACGGGTTAAGAAGTTAAGGGGGACGCTTAAAGGACAAAATTACAATCAAAATGCATTAAGATTAATTGAAATTGAACCAATAGATTTTGAGTTATCTATTGAACCGTTGTAAAAAAGTAGTTTAGAGGAAATCGCGATTAAAGTTTTTGTTTTTCGATTTATAAATATATTATAAAATATATTTTGCGTATATTTTTAAAAATATCGGTTGATAAAATTAATATTATTTAATATGCAATACCTGGTATCGTTTTACAGCATGTATATAAATTCCAGAAACAATTCTAGTAATTTTAAAATTACGTGTGGGGCTGAATTACTTATCTAAATATTAATACCCAATAGTTCCCTTAAAATATTAAAAGCAGTTTTATTTTTCTAAAATAATTTTTTCTAAAAATTTTTCTAGAAATTCTTCGAAAATAACTTTTCGAGATGGTCCTTCAAAATTGGCATTTGCAATGTTTCCATTGTGTTTTTTATATACAAAAAAGCGACCGAAAATATATCTCTTTTTTCAACTTTTCACTCTAACTTTCGCCATAATTTAAAAAAAAACCCCCGGTGGTCGTGTGGGGGGGATGCCACATTAGTGGACTGTACTTTAAAATGACATTTGCTTTCTTTGTTTCAGATACATGGGGAAGGCGATCCATCGCCTATCCATCGAACCGTTTTGGAAGTCTTTTTTTAATGTAATTTCCAGCGCCCTCTATATAAAAGCCTGAACATTATTTAAAAAAAAATTTTTATAAAGTACTTTTAATGTGCAATAAGCTTTATAAATTTAAAAAAAAAATAATGCCTTGTATCTAAAAAATTTTTTGAATGAACCTGCTTTTTTTTGTTACTACACGTATATTATACCTTAAGTAAGGATTCTGGATTCGAGTTTTGTTGCACTTTAATTATGCCAAATTATGGACCACTCTATTGCATAGATTTATTAATATGTTACAAATATTTTAATGAATATTTGTATACCCTTTTTTTTTTATAAAATGCAGGGATTCACGCAAGATTCCATTGCCACAAACGAGTCTAATTCTAGTCTACTGAGTAACTCCACAATTCGAAACAAATTATTGTCTGGAGAGTTTAAAATTACTCAAAAAAGAGGCAGAAGCAAAGTTTGGAATGAGAGGAGGTTCCTAGCATGGTAGCTTGTAGAAGTTGCTCTCAAGAAGAGTTGAAGAAGTACAATAGAAATTCAACATCGAACTTTGTCAAGCATAAATGTTATATAACAAATATAATAACATATAACGATAGTTCTACAAAAAAGGAAAGTGACACTGAGACAAATAAGGAAATAGTAAGGTTGTTTACCGAATGGACCATTGAAAATTGTAGACCATTTAGAATTGTTGAAGACTCTGGTCTTAAAAAATTAGCGGAATACTTAATTTCAATTGGGGCCAAATATGGGGAAAATGTTAACATGAATTCACTTTTTCCCTATCCAACAACAATTTCCCGAAACTTAAATGTACTATATAATATATACTAGCTGCATACCCGGCTCAACTCGGGAGTTGAAATAAATAATTTTCGATTTCATTCGTCGATTTGAAAAAACTTTTCATAAACTTTAGAAGGAATTTTGTGTGCATCTTTCAAACCGGTAACTTTGGCGAAATGAACAAAATGTAGCTTCAACATCTGAAAATTATGAAAAAAAGTTAGGGAAATCGTGATTTGTGTGTGCGTGCCGCCGATCGCTTGCAAAAATATTATTCAAGTTTTATATTGTATTCGATTTATGCAATCTGCATATTTTTAAAAAAAAATCAGAACAAAAACGAATTTTTGACAAAAACACACATTGAAAATAGAAATTGCAATGTCAAAAGAACGCCAACTTACGAAGCAACTAACTTGCGCATGTGTTTATGCGTACTCAAATTCCACAGAATTTGGCATCAGCTGTCCTGATTTGCGAAAAAATAAAGTGGAATATAAATACACATAAAGAAGAAAAGAAGATATTTACCACCCATCGCGCTTGACCACGCCTTACTGTATTTTGTAGTACAGCGCCCTCTGGGGTTCAAGATATAGCAAAATACATAGCGCCAAAAGACTCACCACACCCGAAAACCACTTATAAAAATCTTACTTATCGGATGAGTTGTTTTGAGTTTTTTCCGGTATTTGTACAATAGCGCCCTCTGGTTTTCTAAATAGAATACAAAAATAACGCCAAAGCCATTTCCATACTCGATTATCAAATCCTATATATCCGAAATACAAGTTTTTATCTAAATCGGATGAGCGGTTTTTGAGTATTTCACGATTTCTTAAGTGATTTGTACTACAGCACCATCTCGTGTTTAAGATAGCGCAGAAAAGAAAGTCCAAGATACCCTCCGTATCCGAAATCTCCTATGTAAAAATGTTCACGCAAATCGGATTTACAGCTAGGAGTTTTTGGAGATATTTAAAACATTTGTACTGCAGTGCCCTCTGGTGTTCAATATAGAACAAAATACATAAGTCATAAAAACTACCGTACCCGAAAACTCCTAAACACAAATTTTCATGTTAATCGGATGAATGGTTTCGGAGATAAGCTATAATAACAATATTTGTGGAACCTGATCGCAGCGCCACCTACCTGGTCCAATCTTGAATCTGAACCATCCAGGTATACACTTAAGCAAACACAAAAAATTTCATCAAAATCGTTGCAGCCGTTTAGGAACAGTTTAATAACATACACACGTACAAATTGCACAACAGCGCCCTCTATTTTTCGAGACAAAGCAAAAGAGATAACGCCAAAACAGTTACCGTACACGAAAATCCTTTAATAAAATTTTTCATCCAAATTGGATGAGCATCCTTCTACTTTTTCACGATTTCTTAAGAGAGTTGTACTACAGCGCCCTCTGGTGTTCGATATAGTACAAAACAGATAAGTCCAAAACAGTTACCATATTAGAAAACCGCTTGTTTAGGCCGCAACCCTAAAGAAGGTAAAAGATTAATGGAAATGAATATACTTACTTATCGACTCGTTCGAGTATCGATATTCCAGTATCGATCCTCTGACGATCCGCTCGTTCGGCTCCTCCGACGAGCTGTTGCCGCCTTCTTACTAATCACCTATTGATTATCATCGGCAAACGCTGTGTTTTTTAAAGCTCCAGTCTCGGTATTTATGTATATATCTCTACTTATTTCTTTTGTACCGCCATATTGGAGAATTTTGTCTCACTTATTGAAGAGTACCATATCAAGCGTAAGATCTTACCTGTATTAAAATTTATATTTTCCTTCATACTAATTGGTGTTTTTATTTGGTCTTCCTCTGCGCATAAGCTCGAGCATAAATTGCACGAAGTTTCTACACAGACTCTAGGCGCTGACGTTGTCTTCCATTCCAGCAACAGAATTTCACAAAAGTTCATTCGCAGAACTGTGGCGAAAGGAGTCACGGGAACAAATCAAATCAGATCTGTTTATGGTCCTTCGTGAGCCTTCTTTGGAACGTCCGCCTACGGAAAATCAATTGAGCACTTCTCAAGCATCCAGTTCATGATTCAACTTTAATTCCCCAGCAAAAAAAAAAAAAAAAAAATAACAAAAAAGGTCAGTTGATTGAATTTAAGTGTCTTATGGTAGAAGTATGTGCAAGTTTTCTTTTTTTTTGGCAAAGGTTTATACATTTTTTTTCATATATAAAAAGCCAACAAGTGTGTGAAAGTGCACGAATTTTTTCGAAAAAGTTTCCAAAAAGAAAATTAATTTTGCTAAATTGCACCATTTTTTTTTAAGCCGAAGTTGCACGAAGTGGTCAAAGCAAAAATTTAATTTATGGAAAAAGATTTCAATGTAATTCGTCACGATGAGCATACAATTTTCGCTCTGAGAATTCAAGAGGAAGAATTGAAGTCTCAATGGGCTAACGTAAAGTCTTCTTATGACGGTTGCCACGGTCCACGGCAAAAAGGCTACATGAAGTTGATGTTTCGCAAGAGGAGATGACAATGTCTCGTCATAATATCAAGTTGCCACCGTGTGATACTGAGATATTCCACGGTGATTATTTAACATGGCCTTCGTTTAGGGATATGTTTTCAGCCATTTACATTTCGAATAATCGGATAACACCTGTCGAAATACTTTTCCACCTTAATCAAAAAACCCGCGGAGAGGCCAAAGAGATTGTTCAAAAATCTCCCCTCATGCACGAAGGGTTTGCGACGGCTTGGCAAAACTTGACAGACCGCTATGAAAATAAGCGGGTTTTGGTGAATAACCAACTAAAAGTTTTATTTAATCTGCCAGCCGTGACCAAGGAGTGTGGAAATAACATGAAAAAGTTACAAAGAGACATCAACAACTGCATTTCAGCATTAACTATGCACAAAGTTGACATAAGCAATTGGGATGCGATATTTACGTATCAATGTTCAACGAAGTTGCCAGAAACTACGCTCTCCTTATGGGAGCAATCTATTGAAGACAAGGCAGAAATTCCCAAATGGGCTGACCTTGATAAGTTTTTAACAAGTCGCTTTCAGACATTAGAAACGGTGTCTGACTTCAGAGGCGCGGTGCAAAAAGGGCAAAAACCGATCGCACCTTCACCGAATGTGAAACAAGTCAACACATACCAGACAAATGTGACAAACACCAACTGCAAGCTGTGCAAAAACCAGCAACATGCGTTGAGGTTCTGTCCGAAGTTTTTGGCCATGAGAGTTAATGACAGATCATCAGCTGTAAGGCGGTTACATTGCTGCCTCAACTGTCTGTCAACTGGCCACGCTTCGAAAAATTGTAAAAGCGGATATAATTGCTCCTCGTGTAGACAACGACATCACTCGTTGTTACACAGAAATCCTCAAGGTGTAAATAATCATCAAAATGCGGGAGGTCCAAGCACGAATGCAATACAGTCCACTCAACCAGCCGCATTGCAATCGCAAGCAACTGCGAGCACTAGCAGAAATATTCAATCGTGTTATGCCTCAAGCAGCAAAAATATTTTGCTGGGAGCCGCGATGATAAATATTTGCTATCGAGAGCTCTTTCATTTCTGAGAGGTTGCAGCGACTTATTCAGCTGCCTACTCACCGAGTTTCCGCTCAAGTTTCAGGACTTAACGATGTGGTTTCGGCCAAAGTACAGAACGCTTGCTGTTTGGTCGTACGATCACCTATTGATCCAACTGTTCGCCTTACCACCAACGCTCTCATCCTGTCAAAGATTACAGGAAATCTTCCCTCATGCTCAGTCGATCCTTTGTTGCAACAAGCTTTTCCAGAGCTTGTTCTTGCGGACAAACGTTTTTACTGCAGTGATCAAGTGGATGTACTATGTAGGTGGTGATTTATAGCCACAGATCCTACTTGATGGTATCCGTCGAAATGTTCTTGGGTCACTTATTGCTGAAGAAACCATCTTTGGCTGGATTTTAACCGGTTCCATATCTACCACATCGAAAAATGCACCCTCCTCAACTGTCGTTTCTTACTTTAGTGAAGTTTCGCTTGATCGGCAACTAGCCTCATTCTGGGAAATTGAGGAGGTACCTCAAAAGGTAGTGTCCAATACTACAGACAAATTCTGTGAGGACAATTTCGTGAATACGACAAGGCGTAACACCGATGGCCGCTATGTGGTGTCCTTGCCGTTCAAGGAAAATTTTCCTCAGAGCACCTGTTTAGGTGACTCCCGTTATATTGCGGTCCGCCAGTTTCTTCGAAATGAGGTGAAACTGAGTAAAAATGTGGATGCCAAACAGGTATACGATGGTGTCTTAAAGGAATATTTGGAGCTGGGACATATGACGGAAGTAACTGCTAGTAGCTCCGAGACACTCTCAGAGTTATTACCTTCCTCATCATGCAGTCACAAAGCCGGATAGTACCTCTACAAAAGTTCGTGTGGGCTTCAACGCGTCTAGCCCTACGTCAAATGGCGTTAGCCTTAACGATGTTCTTCATGCAGGGCCCGTCTTGCAAAGTGATCTGACTTTGCTTATTTTGAAGTGGCGGTTCTTCCAATTTGTTTTTAATGGTGACATCGAAAAGATGTATCGCAAGATCCTAGTGAATGAAGAGCATCAGCGATTCCAGCGAATCATTTTTCGAGACGCAACAGGGGATCAGCTGAAAGATTTTCAGCTCAAAACCGTCACTTTTGGAGTGAATTGTGCTCCATTTCTAGCAATTCGGACACTTTTGCAGCTAGCCGACGATGTAGAAGGCAGCTTACCATTGGCATCTAAAGTTCTGCGTCACCATATGTACGTAGATGACGCATTGGCGGGAGGTCATGACTTGCAGTCAGCAATTCAAGCTCGAACGGTGCTTGAAAAAGCAGCGGAATCAGCAGGTTTTGCCCTGCGAAAATGGACTTCCAACTCCGAAGAATTACTACGAGGGATTCCTAGAAGTCACCGGCTGCATGAAGATTTTCTCGAGCTGGAAGACGCGAGCAACGTTAAGACGTTAGGAATTCGGTGGAACGCCCGTTCCGACTATTTCTACTTTCACGCGCGACCACTGGACCAGGAGAGAAGTTTTTCAAAACGAGAGGTTTTGTCGGCAATCGCAAAACTGTTCGATCCAGCGGGATGGTTAGCCCCGATCGTGGTCATCGCAAAAATGCTGATGCAGCAAGTTTGGTTGGATGGCATCGGGTGGGCTGATCAGCTCACCCCTCTACTTTGCAACGTTGGCAAACCATCTTGGAAAATTATCCTCATATCAGCAGTATCCGGATTCCACGGTGGATCGATTACTCTCCTGATGGCGATGTGCAGTTTTAAATAAGCGTCCATCTTCTCATCGCGAAAACTAAAGTAGCACCAGTTAAGACTGTGTCGTTACCTAGGCTTGAGTTATGCGGTGCGCTGCTGCTAGCGGAAATGGTTGAAATGTTTCTAACAAATTTAGAAACATACAATCATCAGCTGTTCTTGTGGACAGATTCAACCATTGTGCTGGCATGGCTGCGAAAACAACCATGTGCCTGGACTTCTTTTGTTGCCAATCGCGTCACAAAAATCAGCGAAAAGGTAGGGACGGAGAACTGGAGTCACATAGATTCAGCGGATAGTCCAGCGGATCTAGCTAGCAGAGGATTGGAACCACAGAACTTAAAAGACAGTTCTTTGTGGTGGCATGGGCCCTTATGGCTACAAGAGGAATCGGATTCTTGGCCTAATCATATCGATGAGCACGAGACCATCATGGAAGCAAGAGCAGTAAAAGCCCATGTGGCTTGTACACAAAATGTAGGCATGTTGGAGCGCTTTTCGTCACTGCCTCGAGCCTTGCGGGTTCTATCGTACGTATTACGATTCTTTCATCGAACCCACAGGGCACATAAAGGTAATTTCTGTTGTCCATCTGTTGTCATATCACAAAAAGAAATCAAAAAGGCAACAAGAAGACTCATTATTGAGAGGCAAAAATGGGGGTACCCCTCAGAGTACGCCCACTTATCAAAGAAAACTTTGATTGAAGCGAAAAGTTCGCTGTTAAATTTGAACCCTTTTCTCGACAATGACCAAGTGCTCCGAGTTGGCGGAAGGTTGTCACAGACCGAGCACATCTCTTATGATGAACGGCATCCGGTTATTTTACCGTACGACTGCTCATTCGCCAAGTTGCTCGTGAAATTTACCCATGAAGTTTCCGTTCATGGTGGGAACCAGCTTGTATTGCAACTTATTCGGATGCAATACTGGATTCCTAGGGTAAAAAATATGATTCAATATATCATCCACAATTGTAAAGTCTGCGTTATCGACCGCAAGCGGTTGCAGACTCAGATTATGGCCTCATTGCCTCCAGAGCGCACAAAACTATCTCGCCCATTTGCGACTACTGGAGTCGATTTTACTGGTCCATACGACATTAAAAATTATACGGGACGTGCTTGTCTCATAACTAAGGGCTATGTTTGCGTTTTTGTCTGTTTTGCTACCAATGCTATTCATTTAGAGGCTACTAGCGATCTCAGTACGGTTACTTTTATGGCCGCATTTTCGAGATTCGTTGCACGAAGAGGATGTCCGGAGGAAATGTACTCCGACAATCGAACTAACTTCGTTGGGGCCTCACGTGCCTTTAAAGAAGATTTTAAGGCCTTTTTAAATCATTCTAGAGAGAAAGTGGTGTCGAAATTTGCACACCAGCACTTAACTTGGCATTTTATTCCGGCCGGTGCTCCCCATATGGGAGGTTTGTGGGAGGCAGGAGTTAAAAGGTTTAAGTTGCACTTTCGCAAAGTAGCGTCAGACTTAAAATATACGTTTGAGGAGCTCTCAACCTTGCTTTAGCGTATCGAAGCATGCATGAACTCACGCCGTCTCAGTAAAATGTCATCAGATCCAAATGATCTATCGCCCTTAACTCCAGCGCATTTCTTAGTAGGTGGGCGCCTTTACTGGCACCTATTGAACCTGATATTGTCGAAAGTCCAATGTCTATTGTCAATCGTTGGCAGAAATTGAAAGCATTGAACCAGAAGTTCTGCCGCATATGGAAAACAGATTATTTAAACGAGCTTCACAAAAGATACAAGTGGAAACGTCCCCGAGTAGATTTAAAAATTGACGACTTGGTGGTTGTCAAGTCAGATAATCTTTCAGCTAACTAATGGCGTTTAGGTCGAGTTGTGAAAGTTTATTTAGGCTCTGACAACCGTGTCCGTGTCGCCGATCTGCGCACTGAACGCGGGATTATTACTCGGCCGGTGGTAAAATTGATTAGTCTGCCACCAATTTCGTAGCTAGTTGTTTTCGTCAGTGTTTTTTGTGTGCGTGTTGTCGTAATTTCGGATGCGAGGAAATAAACAAATTTAATTTCTATTTTTTTTCCAGAAATCAAACAATGTCGAGCGTCGAGAAATCCGCCTGTCAGGTCGCCCAAAAATGTCGGGTATGTTTGGCTCGTCACCCATTGCGCTTCTGCAAAGCGTTTGTCGCGGGGAACGTAGTAGATCGACTGCGACTAGTGTTGTTGTTCCGGTACTGCTCCAGGTGTCTCTCCCCGAATCACATTACCGGCGAGTGTTCCAGCGGGGGGCGATGCGGAAGATGCGATGGAGCGCATCATACCATGCTGCACCTTGGCCGGAGTAAGAACGGCGGGAAGTCGTCACCGCCCAAGCCGCAAGACGTAGCCAGGCGTCGTTTGCCTGAGTCCTCTCGTCAGCGCGGGACGGGCGTCGAGGGGAGTGTTGCTGCCCGGCCTAGCTTGCCGCAGAAAGCATTGAGCGTTGAGGGGAATTGCAGGTCCGAAAAAGAAGATGACGAGACGCGATTGGCGCTATGCATTAAAAATGCTGAAGAACCGCGAGCGTTTCGTCCACCGCTGCATGGCAGCACTCAGAAAGCTCGCACTACGCGGCGCTCAAACCGAAGATCTCGCGTATCGAGAGATGAGCGTCGCAATCGTTTGCAGGGACGTCCTCGAGCAACTCACTGCCGCTCCTATAGTGGCGCTCAGCGCCTGCCCTCGCCATCACCGTTGCCATGTCTGCAACAGGTGACTTCGCTCCTCCCCACGGCGGTCGTCAAGGTGATCGATAAGGGTCACATCCATCGGGTTCGTGCTCTGATAGACCCGTGTGCAGAAATGTCAATCGTGTCGCATCGCCTCGTTCGACAACTTGGGTTGTCATCGCGGATGGTTGACTCGCATGAGGTTTGCTCCCTAACCCTCCAAGCTAACTACAAGTCGAACCAATCGGTAACAGCCCAAGCGAAAGTGTTGCGTCATTTTACGCAAATCACTCCACGACAAAATTTAGACACGTCTATCAGAGCACATTTTTCGAATCTGATGCTTGCTGATCCCGACTTTCTCGTTTCGTCTCCGGTCGGCATAGTGTTAGGAGTAGACGTGTACCCGAAAATTATCCAGCCAGGGATTTTTCCGAGTGGTTTGGGGGGAGTAGTCACGCAGAATTCTATATTTGGTTCGTTGCTGTCGGGCACAGTTGCCCAATGAGTTTTTTGAATGTATATATTTTTATAAGGAGGAACTTGCATATGCTTTTAAATGTATAAATCATTCAATAAATATTATAATGAATTTTGAAAAAGACACTTTAAATTAATCAACGCTTTTTTACTAGATTAAGGTATATGTAGTATATTGAAATATTTTGCAGTAATACTTCAAGGGGGCCGGCATGTTTAGACCGCAACCCTAAAGAAGGTAAAAGATTAATGGAAATGAATATACTTACTTATCGACTCGTTCGAGTATCGATATTCCAGTATCGATCCTCTGACGAGCCCCTCGTTCGGCTCCTTCGACGAGCTGTTGCCGCCTTCTTACTAATCACCTATTGATTATCATCGGCAAGCGCTGTGTTTTTTAAAGCTCCAGTCTCGGCATTTATATATATATATCTACTTATTTCTTTTGTACCGCCATATTGGAGAATTTTGTCTCCCTTATTGAAGAGTACCATATCAAACGTAAGATCTTACCTGTATTAAAATTTATATTTTCGTTCATACTAATTGGTGTTTTTATTTGGTCTTCCTCTGCGCATAAACTCGAGCATAAATTGCACGAAGTTTCTACACAGACTCTAGGCGCTGACGTTGTCTTCCATTCCAGCAACAGAATTTCACAAAAGTTCATGCGCAGAACTGTGACAAAAGGAGTCATGGGAACAAATCAAATCAGATCTGTTTACCGCTATATAACAATTTTCATTAAAATCGGATAAACAGCTTAGAAGTTTTTAAAATAGATGTACACAGCGCCCTCTGGTGTTCAAGACAGAACAGAGTAGATAAGTCATATAAACTCAACGTATCCAAAAACATCTACATACAAGTTTGAATGCAAATCGGATGAACGGTTTCGGAGATTAACTATAAAAACAAAATACTTTAAACACGATCGCAGCGCCACCTATAGGGTCCAATTGTGAATCTGAACCATCCAGGGATCCACTCAAACATACACAACAAATTTCATCAATATCAGTGCAGCCGTTAACGATCAGTTTAATAATATACACACGTACAAATTGTACAGCAGCGCCCTCTAGTTTCGAGAAAGAGCAAAAAAGATAGCACCAGAACCCTTGCCGTACTCGAAAATCGCTATTTACAAATTTTCATCGAAATCGGATGAGCCCAAACTCATCCAACCAAACATGGAACCGTACCGCTGAAAGGTTCAATTTGCAGCTGCAATCAAGGACAACTTGCTTCACCAAGAGAATTGAAGCTCACATTCTAGCAGAGATTGTTTCCAATCAACCATCAAGCAGCATCAATATATGCGATTGGAAAATTCCGAGCTACCTCCAATTAGCTGACCCCAATTTCTATGAATCCAGAGGCATCGATTTACTTTTTAGAGCAGGTATCTTCTATTCAGCACTTTACGTTGGACAAATACCACTAGGAGATGGATGGCCTGTGCTTCAAAATACTCTGTTCGGCTGGATAGTTGGTGGGGAATACATCAAACCAGATTCACCCAGCACAGCTATTACTTGTGGCATCTACACTGAATATCTGACACTCTCTGAGACAATGGAAATATTCTGGCGGCTGGAAGAATGCGACTCAAGTATGGCCAACTTAACTGCGACCGAACGACGATGTGAACAGGATTTTCTTCGAAGCACTCACCGGCACACTCACGGTCGATTTGTGGTGAAGTTACCATTTCAACACGACCCAAACAACTCGGTGAATCCAAAGACATAGCTTTACTGCGTTTCACAGCCATTGAAGGCAAACTATTAAAAAATCCTGAGCTCAACACTCAGTATGTAGCCTTTATGCGAGAGTATGAGAAACTCGGTCACATGAAGGAAAAAGCGGTAGACAGCATCAAAAATTCACATTATTTTCTACCACATCATGCCGTCCTCCCGCCAGACAGATCAACAACTAAACTTAGAGTTGTATTCGAAGCATCATCGAAAATATCAACCAATTTATCATTAACCGAAATATTGGCCGGGGCCAGCCATACAAGAAGACGTGGTCTCAACGCTTTTACGCTTTCGTCTTCCTAGATTCGCTTTTACAGCCGACATCGAAAAAATGTACTGCCAGATATGGGTGGACAATGACCACCAAAAATATCAACTTATTTGGTGGAGAGAGCATCCATCACATCCACTAAAGTGCTATAAGCTCACCACGATATCCTATGGTACAACCTCTGTATCATACTTGGCTATGCGCACCTTGCAAGTGCTCACTGAAAAACAAGCTCTAAATTAACCGTTGGCAGCAGAAGTAGTAAAAACAAATTTTTGTGTAGATGATGCGTTAAGTAGTTCTGACAAAATCACTGCTACACTTGAAATGCAACGACAACTACGCCTTATGTTGGGCTCCGCAGGATTCAATCTACGAAAGTGGTGTTCAAATCACCCGAAATTACTACAAAATATCGCACCCATAGATCAAGAAGATACACACAACAATTCTCTCAATGAGTGCATCAAAACAATGAGCTCACGTGGAGTCCTAAAAATGATAATTTCAAGTTGAAAATCCTGGGAACCCCTGATCATAGGATAACCAAACGCACAGCTTTGGCAGATATATCTCGTATATTTGATCCTCTACGCTTCATTGATCCAGTATCAACCACCGCAAAAATATTTCTACAGCAGTTGTGGAAACTCATAATGGACTGGGATGGCGCACTCCCACAAGATGTTCACACTACCTGGCTAAGATTCAAAACAAATTTCAAATTATTGCAAAGCATCAGCATCCCTCGTCATATCTTTGGCCATAAGGAAGCAAACAATGCTAAAGTACATATTTTCGCAGATGCCTCAGAGCAGGCATACGGAGCTGTAGTATACATGAAGACAACACATGCTCAGAACACTATAGTCATTTGTGTGACGTTTTATGTGTGCAAAATCAAGAGTAGCACCAACAAACAAACAAACACTAGCACGATTGGAACTATGTGCTGCGAAGGTAGCAGTAGAACTTATGCAGAAACTTCAAGAAACCAACATCATCCAGGAATCGATTGTAGACTTGTGGTCCGACTCCATTGCATTGCTAGGATGGATAAACGCAGATTCATCCCATTATCATACTTTTGTAGCCGACAGGATCTCAGCTATTCAGCAGCACACATCTCCACAACAATGGCGACACGTGCGATCTGAAGACAATCCTGCTGATCTTATATCAAGAGGACTGACATCAAGTAAACTGGACTGCAATTAACAGTCCAATCAACACTCTAACACCTTTCCTAGATGATAATGGCATGTTAAGAGTGGAAGGAAGCTTGGAGGCATCCAACTTAAGTTATGATGCCAGACACCCGATGCTATTATCATACAACAACATAATTACAAAACTTCTACTAAACGATCTGCACAAAGAGCACCTTCAAGCTGGTCCTCAAACCCTTATGTCCATCACAAGACAAAGATGTTGGCCTCTAAAACTATAAACCTTAGCTCGCTCCGTCACTCAAAACTGTGTTCAATGCATTAGAGCCAAACCAAAATTATTACAACAATTGATGGGAACTCTACCCACCGAAAGAGTACAACCTGCAAGACCATTTGTCATCTCTGGCGTAGATTTCTTTGGTCCAATTTGGACTCACTACAAAATTCGAGGTAAGCCACCGCTAAAAGCATATGTAGCCTTATTTTGTTGTTTCGCTACAAAGCCGGTTCATTTGGAGTTGGTGAGAGATCATACCATGGAGGCCTCCATTGCAGCACTCACACGTTTTACGGCTCGTCGACACTGCAAGACACTATACTGCGACAATGCCACAAACTTGATAGGAGCCAGGAAACAATTGCAAAAATTACGATCGATAATTCACGATCAAAATTCGCAACAATGAATAGCAAATTAATGCAACACGAAAGGAATGAATTTCTCATTCATCCCACCACGTGCACCACACTTCGGTGGACTTTGGGAAGCGGCAGTAAAATCAGCCAAGAGCTTACTACAAAAAATCTTGGCATCTGCGTCACTAACCTATGAAAAAATGGGAACAGTTCTGGCTGAAGCAGAGGCCATAATGAAATGGAGTTGTTATGAATAATTTTGGTTAATCCTTAATTCCTATTATTTTAGCGTTTTGGTTGTTTTCCCCTACGATTTCTAATTTTACAAATCTCTTTTTTATTTTTATTAACGTAAGTATAATAACTACAACATAATACAATAATAACTACTGCTATAATATTGGTAGAACAACATATGTCATTCTTAATAATTTTATATCTTCAGTTTCCTTAGTCTGAAACTGTTTAATATAATCTAAAGATAACATTTCTTCTATAACACTATCATTTGACAAAATTTGCAGAATTGTTGGTATTGGTTTAATTTTTGTTATTTCTTTTGAAATTTCTTCAACTGATTTTATACGAGGATTATTAATTTTCGTACAATTGTTAGCCTTACTTTTTAGCAAGTGTACGATGCACGTGCCATTCGTTATGCCGTCAATTGTACTTCTTGGACATATTGACAAATTCTTATATGATTTACAATCCTTACAATTTATTTTATTTAATTTTTTAATTTTAATTTAATTTTATTTAATTTAATTTAATTTATTTTCCCATTAAAATTGAATTAAAATTTATTTTATTTATAAGTTTTTCTTTTTTTGTTGCCCTTATTTTTTATTTCTAACAATCTTTTTTTTCTGTAGTTGGCAAATTATTCATTGCTACAAGCTAGTTTTACTTCCGCAAATTCTAACGCTTCGTCTAAATTGACTAACGGAACATTCTCGTATTCATGGCATACGCTGGTTTAGTTGGTTCAGCCTGGAGATAAAGCGAATAACAATAATTGCTAATAGGTGCTACTACGGGCTCAGTAAGCAACTAAGTTCTAGAGCCTTCTCCTGATCGACAAAACTAACACTCTACAAGACGCTCGTTCTACCTGTGCTGCTTTATGGCGCTGAGGCATGGGTAGTTTCGCAAACTGACGCAGCCGCTCTGGGGGTGTTCGAGAGAAAAGTTCATCGCAAAATCTTCGGTCCTGTTCGAGTCGGCGATGACTATCGCATCCGAATGAACCACGAGCTGTACGAGCTCTACGAAGACATTGACGTAGTTCGGCGTATAACTGTGCAGCGACTACGCTGGCTGGGTCATGTCCATCGTATGGACGACGAAGCTCCAGCGAAAAGGGTGCTCGAGGCGAGGGTCGCTGGTCAACGACGACGAGGGAGACCATACCTCCGATGGATGGACCAGGCTGAGGAAGCCCTAACCGCACTTGGCGTATCCGATTGGAGAAGGCGCGCAAAGCAGAGGCACCTGGCGAGAGCTGATGAGGTCGGTCGAAACCCGGACGCTGGTTGTTACGGCCACCTAAGTAAGTAAGTAAGTATGGCATACGCTATGTTTATTAACTCTTCTTTAATTATTTCTAGTTTAAACTTTGTGTTGATTACAAAGTCATTTTCGAATGCAGTATTTTCTTGTATGAATTTTGAAATTGAGTTTGTGTTATTAATTATTTCATTAATTTTTTTTCATCTGCCAATTTATTTATTATAACCTGGCTATTGTTGTTTTATAATACGTAATTCATTTTTTCCATTAGTACAATATAGTCGGCATGATCTGGATTTCCAGCAAACTGGATTTCCATGCTGAACCAATGAAATCTAGTGATCTTTAATACAATATTTTATTTATTCTTATCCTACTGAGGTATGTTTTATTTTGATCTATTAAAGATGTCAGGATGGGTGATGGATTTTTATTTCAATGGATGATTTTTAATATGCCCGTTAAAGTATTGTTTGTATGTTGTGTATGGCATTTTCGTAGTTTTGTAGTTCGATGACGTGTATGATTTTAAAAGCCCCAGCTTGTAACTTGGTTGGTCTTACGTCTATAGTAATTAGTTGTGAAGTGGAATAATCTAGTATTTGCATGCTTGCATTCGTTGCTATTGCCGCTACAATCTATCGTGTAACGAACCATTCCAGTTCATTTGTAATTGCTGGGTAGGCTCAGCGAGTCCAAGGGTTCCATACAAAAAATTTATAACACCGTTGTTTTAGTTTTAAATTCACAAATAATCTTTATTTGACGTTTCTTTTATCTATATAATACTATTACTACAAATGGATTAGGTTTTAAATGAAGTTATTCAAAGTATTAATATTATATTTTATATATATGATATAAAATAAAACAATATTCAAAATATTAATATTTCTGCATTTATTATTGTTTAGTAAAATAACATAAAATAAATTAATTATATTATTTTCTCGACTCCGTGTATTTACTTAGATGAAGTGAAACAACCTGGGCTAGAAGGCTGTAAACGCCTTCACTATATAGAATAACCTGCCCTTAAAGGGTGTAAACGCCTTTACTGTGAATACCCTGAGCTTAAAGGGTGTAAACACCTTTACTATGAAAATCTGAGCTTAAAGGGTGTGAAAGCCTTTACTATGAAAACCTGAGCTTAAAGGATGTAAACGCCTTTTTTATGAAAACCTGAGCTTAAAGGGTGTAAACGCCTTTACTATAAAAACTGAGCTTAAAGGGTGTAAACGCCTTTACTGTGAGTACCCGGATCTTAAAGGGTGTAAACGCCTTTACTATGAAAACCTGAGCTTAAAGGGTGTGAACTCCTTTACTATGAATACCCTGTGCTTAAAGGGTGTAAACGCTTTTACTATGAAAACCTGAGCTTAAAGGGTGTGAACGCCCAAAGTCTTTGCACATGTTCACGCGACTGTGCTCTGTTCAAGACTGCCATTCCTATGCTAGCGCACCGCTTTTTATTTGCTTGCGCTGTTTTTTCGGTTTCGTTGTTCTGTTGTTTCGTTCACATGCATGTGTATGCATGTACGCACCTATATTTATTTGTATGTTAATGTTATTGTCTGTAACCAGCCATAGGCTACAACAACGGCAACCATCAATTAGCCGTCCAACAACAAAAATTATGGTGTCATGTTTTCCAGGCACCAGTGGCACACAAAAAAAAACCTGCAACATTGCATATTTGTGTTTATTGGCTTGGCCGTGAATTGTTGACTGCGGAAACCTGCAGCTGCATTTTTTGTGGTGTCAACGATCTGGCCTTGAATGTTGGGAAACATGAACTATAGTTTTTATTTTTGTATTTATCAGATTTAATTGTAAATATGCTTATGTTTATATCAAACGTAAAGGTGTTGATGTTAGTTAGAAATCATTTGTATATTAATGTATATTAATTGTTGGAATTAATAATATTATAGGTATATTGATTAGTTAAATACAGAGAATTTATATAAGCATTATTTTTCTATAAAATCGATTGAGTTGTTTTCAACAAGTAAAACGATTAAGGTCTTTTTACTGTAGTGAACCAGTAAATCCATTATAAAACAAATCAAGTTGTGCACAACTACCAAGAGATTGGGCACAAGGAGATTTAATTCAATAAAATAACAAAATCGTGTATATAGGTTCATGTGCCTAGACACAAAAAGCGGTAATCAAATCAGTTTTATCGCGTAAATAAAAAACATTTGTGACCCCGACGTGATCACGCCAAAGTGATTCACGAAACTACTAATCCCAGTTGCATAACCATCAACAGCGGCCATGGCCAATTTTACCAAGTTGGGAACGCAAAAAAGGACTCATCGTAGAGGAAAATTTTGGACTACTATCAAGAGCGAGCAAGGCGCTTTGAACAAGCCTGGTTAAAATTCGAAGAAGTGGATAACCAAATTCGTCGTTTCGATAAGCCACCATTAGACCACGAATATTTCACATCAGAATACTACAACCAAATAGAGAATCTAGTACAACAATATTAGCAACTATTTGCGACGGAAATAACAAGGGCGGCACACGAAAAAAGTTATGCTAGCATCGAAATTTCCATACCAACAAGAAGTGTATCAAAAGATATACAAGAAACAGCAGAAACGCTCGGTGATGACATCATAAGATTGCTACGCCGGCAATCTGTGACATAAGCTTTAATTCGCCGATTCGTGTTAACATTAACAACAGTAAACGAAAACCAACCAGCTCAATACTTCGATGTCAAATTAAACCATATCTGGCCAAAATGTGAAGAAGCAAACTTTGCGATATGGGAAATCTGTGAAAACCTGGAAACACCAGGGTATAATGTTAAGAGCACACAATCAATTTATAAATTCAAGCAAAACAGCGAGTCAGCCAGTACGCAACGAATTTAACAGACTCAATATCAACCGAAAATAAATTGCAATTACCAAGAATCTCTATACCGAAATTTGGTGGTAACTATATTAACTGGCGCCAATTCTACGAGTTATTCAACGAAATAGTACATAAAAAGGCAATGCCAAATATACAAAAGTTTTGGGACCTTCAGATGAATGTAAGTGGCGAAGCAGAGAGACTCATACGTCATCTCACTTTGTCAAGCGAAAACTACGATACAGTATGGAAAATGTTGCAGGACAGATACAACAATCAACGACTCCTGTCGTCCTGCCTTATACAACAAATTATAGGACAGCCTAATTATTCTACAAGGATTGCATCAGCAAGTGATATGAAAAATATGCACGACACGACCCAAGAATAATTGTTGGCACTGGGAAATCTAGGCGTGAATATAACATAGTGGGACCCACTATTGTTACACTTATTAATAAAAAAGTTGGACAATCAAACTCACATTCCATTCCAACAATCATTGGATGATCCGAAAGAAATCCAGACAATAAAATCCTTCTTAAAATTCTTGGAAAATCGTTTTCAATCACTTAAAGCAATAGGCAATATGCCCAAAAAAACATTTACACAAAAAAAATTATTCCAAATCAAAACAGTTGAATACGCTCACAACAGCATTTGCTCGATGTGTAGCTTGCACTGAAAATCATCCACTTTATTCATGCAAAGATTGCATACAACTATCACGAGAGGATAGATTACAAATGGTGCAAAGAAATAAGTTATGTGTAAACTGTATGAAGGGTGGACACGGTAGTAAGCAATGCACACTAAGAGGCTGCACAAGATGTGGGCGAAAACATAACAGTTTAGTCCACCTGAACCATGAAACATTGAAGATATCAAGAGATACACCAGGACAAGACCAACAAAATCAACCACAATCGAGTAAAGCTATTCATTCATTCCCTAATACGAATTCTAAGTTGTCATTAACAGCAACTCATAATGTCAGCCATAAGAGTTATGTGATGTTGAGCACCGCCAAAGTCAAGTTAGGTCTTAACAATGGAAAATTTGTATAATGTCGTGCATTACTGGACTCTGGATCACAAGTAAATATAATAACAACGAAGCTCATAGAGAACTAGGACTCCACCCTAAGGGCAACTCTACGACGATTCAAGGCATCGAAAATGGACGTTTAAAAATTTAAGGACGAGTTAACGTCCTTTTAGGATCGAGAGAAAACAATTACACTACAAGAATGGAAGCCTTTGTACTTCCCCAAATTACACCTATGCAACCATCCTGTCGAATAGAAGTGGAGTCATGGCGTATACCTAAAAACATTAACCTTGCTAATCCAGAATTCCACACACCAGGTCCGATCGACTTACTGATTGGACCAGAGTTATATCACCAGCTATTTTTTGTTGGACAAATAAAACTAAGTAAAACTTTGCCAACTCTCCAAAACACGATCTTCGGATGAGTAGTCTCAGGGAAGATCAATGGAACACGTCAACCGGTGTCAACATGTAATGTAATAACTACAAACGAGTCTCTTAATGAAGCCATAAAAAAATTTTGGGAGATAGAAGAAACAGATGACATAAAGACGACCTTGACTCCGAAGGAAGAGTTATGTGAAATACACTTTGATAATACTATGTAGAGACGAGCGGACGGACGATTTATTGTTCGCCTTCCATTTACCGAGAATGCAGATATGTTAGGGTTTTCTAAGGACATCGCCTTACGCCGATTCTTGTCACTCGAAAAAAGATTAGGTAAAAACAACGACGTACGAGAACAGTACACTAATTTCATGGTCTTTTTTTAATGGTTTTATGTCACATGAAAGAAGTTAATGAAAACGCCGTTCAAACACACAATTACTATTTACCACATCATTGCATCTTAGAACCAAATAGTAGTACGACTAAGTTCAGAGTGGTTTTTGATGCGTCATCGATAACATATCACTGAATAATATTCTCCATGCAGGGCCGTCAATACAGGACGATTTATTTACAATATTACTCCGATTCAGGATGCCACGGTTCGTGTTTACGGCAGACATTGAGAAAATGTATAGCCAAATCCTGATTCATAATGAAGACCAAAATTTCCAGCTCATATTCTGGAAAAATAATCCAAATAAGCCTTTGAAAACATACGGTTTGACAACCGTAACATATGGAACAACGTCAGCTCCATATTTAGCAATCAAATGTTTACAAAGGCTAGCGGATCAAGGAAGCAGTGAGCATCAACTTGGTGCAGAAACACTAAAACAAAATTTTACGTAGATGACTGCATGGCAGGTTCAAACAGTCTTGTAATCGCCAAGGACTATCAACAACAAATCAGTTCATTGCTGGATTAAGCCGGGTTCAAATTGAGGAAGTGTTGCGCAAATCATCATAAATTATTGGAAGACAAAGCTCTAGAGGACCAAGAAATAGAATTAGACTTCTACAAAGATGAGGAAAACCAGAATAAGACATTAGGTATAATTTGGCTTAAAAAATCTTATATATTTCGTATCAAGTGTCACCAAGTAGAAACCTGCAAGTAGAAACCTGAGCTTAAAGGGTGTAAACGCCTTTACTATAAAAACTGAGCTCAAAGGGTGTAAACGCCTTTACTGTGAGTACCCGGATCTTAAAGGGTGTAAACGCCTTTACTATGAAAACCTGAGCTTAAAGGGTGTGAACTCCTTTACTATGAATACCCTGTGCTTAAAGGGTGTAAACGCTTTTACTATGAAAACCTGAGCTTAAAGGGTGTGAACGCCCAAAGTCTTTGCACATGTTCACGCGACTGTGCTCTGTTCAAGACTGCCATTCCTATGCTAGCGCACCGCTTTTTATTTGCTTGCGCTGTTTTTTCGGTTTCGTTGTTCTGTTGTTTCGTTCACATGCATGTGTATGCATGTACGCACCTATATTTATTTGTATGTTAATGTTATTGTCTGTAACCAGCCATAGGCTACAACAACGGCAACCATCAATTAGCCGTCCAACAACAAAAATTATGGTGTCATGTTTTCCAGGCACCAGTGGCACACAAAAAAAAACCTGCAACATTGCATATTTGTGTTTATTGGCTTGGCCGTGAATTGTTGACTGCGGAAACCTGCAGCTGCATTTTTTGTGGTGTCAACGATCTGGCCTTGAATGTTGGGAAACATGAACTATAGTTTTTATTTTTGTATTTATCAGATTTAATTGTAAATATGCTTATGTTTATATCAAACGTAAAGGTGTTGATGTTAGTTAGAAATCATTTGTATATTAATGTATATTAATTGTTGGAATTAATAATATTATAGGTATATTGATTAGTTAAATACAGAGAATTTATATAAGCATTATTTTTCTATAAAATCGATTGAGTTGTTTTCAACAAGTAAAACGATTAAGGTCTTTTTACTGTAGTGAACCAGTAAATCCATTATAAAACAAATCAAGTTGTGCACAACTACCAAGAGATTGGGCACAAGGAGATTTAATTCAATAAAATAACAAAATCGTGTATATAGGTTCATGTGCCTAGACACAAAAAGCGGTAATCAAATCAGTTTTATCGCGTAAATAAAAAACATTTGTGACCCCGACGTGATCACGCCAAAGTGATTCACGAAACTACTAATCCCAGTTGCATAACCATCAACAGCGGCCATGGCCAATTTTACCAAGTTGGGAACGCAAAAAAGGACTCATCGTAGAGGAAAATTTTGGACTACTATCAAGAGCGAGCAAGGCGCTTTGAACAAGCCTGGTTAAAATTCGAAGAAGTGGATAACCAAATTCGTCGTTTCGATAAGCCACCATTAGACCACGAATATTTCACATCAGAATACTACAACCAAATAGAGAATCTAGTACAACAATATTAGCAACTATTTGCGACGGAAATAACAAGGGCGGCACACGAAAAAAGTTATGCTAGCATCGAAATTTCCATACCAACAAGAAGTGTATCAAAAGATATACAAGAAACAGCAGAAACTCTCGGTGATGACATCATAAGATTGCTACGCCGGCAATCTGTGACATAAGCTTTAATTCGCCGATTCGTGTTAACATTAACAACAGTAAACGAAAACCAACCAGCTCAATACTTCGATGTCAAATTAAACCATATCTGGCCAAAATGTGAAGAAGCAAACTTTGCGATATGGGAAATCTGTGAAAACCTGGAAACACCAGGGTATAATGTTAATGAATATCTGGAAATGACAGACTTGGTTCAAGAGCACACAATCAATTTATAAATTCAAGCAAAACAGCGAGTCAGCCAGTACGCAACGAATTTAACAGACTCAATATCAACCGAAAATAAATTGCAATTACCAAGAATCTCTATACCGAAATTTGGTGGTAACTATATTAACTGGCGCCAATTCTACGAGTTATTCAACGAAATAGTACATAAAAAGGCAATGCCAAATATACAAAAGTTTTGGGACCTTCAGATGAATGTAAGTGGCGAAGCAGAGAGACTCATACGTCATCTCACTTTGTCAAGCGAAAACTACGATACAGTATGGAAAATGTTGCAGGACAGATACAACAATCAACGACTCCTGTCGTCCTGCCTTATACAACAAATTATAGGACAGCCTAATTATTCTACAAGGATTGCATCAGCAAGTGATATGAAAAATATGCACGACACGACCCAAGAATAATTGTTGGCACTGGGAAATCTAGGCGTGAATATAACATAGTGGGACCCACTATTGTTACACTTATTAATAAAAAAGTTGGACAATCAAACTCACATTCCATTCCAACAATCATTGGATGATCCGAAAGAAATCCAGACAATAAAATCCTTCTTAAAATTCTTGGAAAATCGTTTTCAATCACTTAAGCCCAAAAAAACATTTACACAAAAAAAATTATTCCAAATCAAAACAGTTGAATACGCTCACAACAGCATTTGCTCGATGTGTAGCTTGCACTGAAAATCATCCACTTTATTCATGCAAAGATTGCATACAACTATCACCAGAGGATAGATTACAAATGGTGCAAAGAAATAAGTTATGTGTAAACTGTATGAAGGGTGGACACGGTAGTAAGCAATGCACACTAAGAGGCTGCACAAGATGTGGGCGAAAACATAACAGTTTAGTCCACCTGAACCATGAAACATTGAAGATATCAAGAGATACACCAGGACAAGACCAACAAAATCAACCACAATCGAGTAAAGCTATTCATTCATTCCCTAATACGAATTCTAAGTTGTCATTAACAGCAACTCATAATGTCAGCCATAAGAGTTATGTGATGTTGAGCACCGCCAAAGTCAAGTTAGGTCTTAACAATGGAAAATTTGTATAATGTCGTGCATTACTGGACTCTGGATCACAAGTAAATATAATAACAACGAAGCTCATAGAGAACTAGGACTCCACCCTAAGGGCAACTCTACGACGATTCAAGGCATCGAAAATGGACGTTTAAAAATTTAAGGACGAGTTAACGTCCTTTTAGGATCGAGAGAAAACAATTACACTACAAGAATGGAAGCCTTTGTACTTCCCCAAATTACACCTATGCAACCATCCTGTCGAATAGAAGTGGAGTCATGGCGTATACCTAAAAACATTAACCTTGCTAATCCAGAATTCCACACACCAGGTCCGATCGACTTACTGATTGGACCAGAGTTATATCACCAGCTATTTTTTGTTGGACAAATAAAACTAAGTAAAACTTTGCCAACTCTCCAAAACACGATCTTCGGATGAGTAGTCTCAGGGAAGATCAATGGAACACGTCAACCGGTGTCAACATGTAATGTAATAACTACAAACGAGTCTCTTAATGAAGCCATAAAAAAATTTTGGGAGATAGAAGAAACAGATGACATAAAGACGACCTTGACTCCGAAGGAAGAGTTATGTGAAATACACTTTGATAATACTATGTAGAGACGAGCGGACGGACGATTTATTGTTCGCCTTCCATTTACCGAGAATGCAGATATGTTAGGGTTTTCTAAGGACATCGCCTTACGCCGATTCTTGTCACTCGAAAAAAGATTAGGTAAAAACAACGACGTACGAGAACAGTACACTAATTTCATGGTCTTTTTTTAATGGTTTTATGTCACATGAAAGAAGTTAATGAAAACGCCGTTCAAACACACAATTACTATTTACCACATCATTGCATCTTAGAACCAAATAGTAGTACGACTAAGTTCAGAGTGGTTTTTGATGCGTCATCGATAACATATCACTGAATAATATTCTCCATGCAGGGCCGTCAATACAGGACGATTTATTTACAATATTACTCCGATTCAGGATGCCACGGTTCGTGTTTACGGCAGACATTGAGAAAATGTATAGCCAAATCCTGATTCATAATGAAGACCAAAATTTCCAGCTCATATTCTGGAAAAATAATCCAAATAAGCCTTTGAAAACATACGGTTTGACAACCGTAACATATGGAACAACGTCAGCTCCATATTTAGCAATCAAATGTTTACAAAGGCTAGCGGATCAAGGAAGCAGTGAGCATCAACTTGGTGCAGAAACACTAAAACAAAATTTTTACGTAGATGACTGCATGGCAGGTTCAAACAGTCTTGTAATCGCCAAGGACTATCAACAACAAATCAGTTCATTGCTGGATTAAGCCGGGTTCAAATTGAGGAAGTGTTGCGCAAATCATCATAAATTATTGGAAGACAAAGCTCTAGAGGACCAAGAAATAGAATTAGACTTCTACAAAGATGAGGAAAACCAGAATAAGACATTAGGCCTAATTTGGCTTAAAAAATCTTATATATTTCGTATCAAGTGTCACCAAGTAGAAACCTGCAAGTAGAAACCTGAGCTTAAAGGGTGTAAACGCCTTTACTATAAAAACTGAGCTCAAAGGGTGTAAACGCCTTTACTGTGAGTACCCGGATCTTAAAGGGTGTAAACGCCTTTACTATGAAAACCTGAGCTTAAAGGGTGTGAACTCCTTTACTATGAATACCCTGTGCTTAAAGGGTGTAAACGCTTTTACTATGAAAACCTGAGCTTAAAGGGTGTGAACGCCCAAAGTCTTTGCACATGTTCACGCGACTGTGCTCTGTTCAAGACTGCCATTCCTATGCTAGCGCACCGCTTTTTATTTGCTTGCGCTGTTTTTTCGGTTTCGTTGTTCTGTTGTTTCGTTCACATGCATGTGTATGCATGTACGCACCTATATTTATTTGTATGTTAATGTTATTGTCTGTAACCAGCCATAGGCTACAACAACGGCAACCATCAATTAGCCGTCCAACAACAAAAATTATGGTGTCATGTTTTCCAGGCACCAGTGGCACACAAAAAAAAACCTGCAACATTGCATATTTGTGTTTATTGGCTTGGCCGTGAATTGTTGACTGCGGAAACCTGCAGCTGCATTTTTTGTGGTGTCAACGATCTGGCCTTGAATGTTGGGAAACATGAACTATAGTTTTTATTTTTGTATTTATCAGATTTAATTGTAAATATGCTTATGTTTATATCAAACGTAAAGGTGTTGATGTTAGTTAGAAATCATTTGTATATTAATGTATATTAATTGTTGGAATTAATAATATTATAGGTATATTGATTAGTTAAATACAGAGAATTTATATAAGCATTATTTTTCTATAAAATCGATTGAGTTGTTTTCAACAAGTAAAACGATTAAGGTCTTTTTACTGTAGTGAACCAGTAAATCCATTATAAAACAAATCAAGTTGTGCACAACTACCAAGAGATTGGGCACAAGGAGATTTAATTCAATAAAATAACAAAATCGTGTATATAGGTTCATGTGCCTAGACACAAAAAGCGGTAATCAAATCAGTTTTATCGCGTAAATAAAAAACATTTGTGACCCCGACGTGATCACGCCAAAGTGATTCACGAAACTACTAATCCCAGTTGCATAACCATCAACAGCGGCCATGGCCAATTTTACCAAGTTGGGAACGCAAAAAAGGACTCATCGTAGAGGAAAATTTTGGACTACTATCAAGAGCGAGCAAGGCGCTTTGAACAAGCCTGGTTAAAATTCGAAGAAGTGGATAACCAAATTCGTCGTTTCGATAAGCCACCATTAGACCACGAATATTTCACATCAGAATACTACAACCAAATAGAGAATCTAGTACAACAATATTAGCAACTATTTGCGACGGAAATAACAAGGGCGGCACACGAAAAAAGTTATGCTAGCATCGAAATTTCCATACCAACAAGAAGTGTATCAAAAGATATACAAGAAACAGCAGAAACGCTCGGTGATGACATCATAAGATTGCTACGCCGGCAATCTGTGACATAAGCTTTAATTCGCCGATTCGTGTTAACATTAACAACAGTAAACGAAAACCAACCAGCTCAATACTTCGATGTCAAATTAAACCATATCTGGCCAAAATGTGAAGAAGCAAACTTTGCGATATGGGAAATCTGTGAAAACCTGGAAACACCAGGGTATAATGTTAATGAATATCTGGAAATGACAGACTTGGTTCAAGAGCACACAATCAATTTATAAATTCAAGCAAAACAGCGAGTCAGCCAGTACGCAACGAATTTAACAGACTCAATATCAACCGAAAATAAATTGCAATTACCAAGAATCTCTATACCGAAATTTGGTGGTAACTATATTAACTGGCGCCAATTCTACGAGTTATTCAACGAAATAGTACATAAAAAGGCAATGCCAAATATACAAAAGTTTTGGGACCTTCAGATGAATGTAAGTGGCGAAGCAGAGAGACTCATACGTCATCTCACTTTTTCAAGCGAAAACTACGATACAGTATGGAAAATGTTGCAGGACAGATACAACAATCAACGACTCCTGTCGTCCTGCCTTATACAACAAATTATAGGACAGCCTAATTATTCTACAAGGATTGCATCAGCAAGTGATATGAAAAATATGCACGACACGACCCAAGAATAATTGTTGGCACTGGGAAATCTAGGCGTGAATATAACATAGTGGGACCCACTATTGTTACACTTATTAATAAAAAAGTTGGACAATCAAACTCACATTCCATTCCAACAATCATTGGATGATCCGAAAGAAATCCAGACAATAAAATCCTTCTTAAAATTCTTGGAAAATCGTTTTCAATCACTTAAGCCCAAATAAGCAATAACACAAAAAAAATTATTCCAAATCAAAACAGTTGAATACGCTCACAACAGCATTTGCTCGATGTGTAGCTTGCACTGAAAATCATCCACTTTATTCATGCAAAGATTGCATACAACTATCACCAGAGGATAGATTACAAATGGTGCAAAGAAATAAGTTATGTGTAAACTGTATGAAGGGTGGACACGGTAGTAAGCAATGCACACTAAGAGGCTGCACAAGATGTGGGCGAAAACATAACAGTTTAGTCCACCTGAACCATGAAACATTGAAGATATCAAGAGATACACCAGGACAAGACCAACAAAATCAACCACAATCGAGTAAAGCTATTCATTCATTCCCTAATACGAATTCTAAGTTGTCATTAACAGCAACTCATAATGTCAGCCATAAGAGTTATGTGATGTTGAGCACCGCCAAAGTCAAGTTAGGTCTTAACAATGGAAAATTTGTATAATGTCGTGCATTACTGGACTCTGGATCACAAGTAAATATAATAACAACGAAGCTCATAGAGAACTAGGACTCCACCCTAAGGGCAACTCTACGACGATTCAAGGCATCGAAAATGGACGTTTAAAAATTTAAGGACGAGTTAACGTCCTTTTAGGATCGAGAGAAAACAATTACACTACAAGAATGGAAGCCTTTGTACTTCCCCAAATTACACCTATGCAACCATCCTGTCGAATAGAAGTGGAGTCATGGCGTATACCTAAAAACATTAACCTTGCTAATCCAGAATTCCACACACCAGGTCCGATCGACTTACTGATTGGACCAGAGTTATATCACCAGCTATTTTTTGTTGGACAAATAAAACTAAGTAAAACTTTGCCAACTCTCCAAAACACGATCTTCGGATGAGTAGTCTCAGGGAAGATCAATGGAACACGTCAACCGGTGTCAACATGTAATGTAATAACTACAAACGAGTCTCTTAATGAAGCCATAAAAAAATTTTGGGAGATAGAAGAAACAGATGACATAAAGACGACCTTGACTCCGAAGGAAGAGTTATGTGAAATACACTTTGATAATACTATGTAGAGACGAGCGGACGGACGATTTATTGTTCGCCTTCCATTTACCGAGAATGCAGATATGTTAGGGTTTTCTAAGGACATCGCCTTACGCCGATTCTTGTCACTCGAAAAAAGATTAGGTAAAAACAACGACGTACGAGAACAGTACACTAATTTCATGGTCTTTTTTTAATGGTTTTATGTCACATGAAAGAAGTTAATGAAAACGCCGTTCAAACACACAATTACTATTTACCACATCATTGCATCTTAGAACCAAATAGTAGTACGACTAAGTTCAGAGTGGTTTTTGATGCGTCATCGATAACATATCACTGAATAATATTCTCCATGCAGGGCCGTCAATACAGGACGATTTATTTACAATATTACTCCGATTCAGGATGCCACGGTTCGTGTTTACGGCAGACATTGAGAAAATGTATAGCCAAATCCTGATTCATAATGAAGACCAAAATTTCCAGCTCATATTCTGGAAAAATAATCCAAATAAGCCTTTGAAAACATACGGTTTGACAACCGTAACATATGGAACAACGTCAGCTCCATATTTAGCAATCAAATGTTTACAAAGGCTAGCGGATCAAGGAAGCAGTGAGCATCAACTTGGTGCAGAAACACTAAAACAAAATTTTTACGTAGATGACTGCATGGCAGGTTCAAACAGTCTTGTAATCGCCAAGGACTATCAACAACAAATCAGTTCATTGCTGGATTAAGCCGGGTTCAAATTGAGGAAGTGTTGCGCAAATCATCATAAATTATTGGAAGACAAAGCTCTAGAGGACCAAGAAATAGAATTAGACTTCTACAAAGATGAGGAAAACCAGAATAAGACATTAGGCCTAATTTGGCTTAAAAAATCTTATATATTTCGTATCAAGTGTCACCAAGTAGAAACCTGCAAGTAGAAACCTGAGCTTAAAGGGTGTAAACGCCTTTACTATAAAAACTGAGCTCAAAGGGTGTAAACGCCTTTACTGTGAGTACCCGGATCTTAAAGGGTGTAAACGCCTTTACTATGAAAACCTGAGCTTAAAGGGTGTGAACTCCTTTACTATGAATACCCTGTGCTTAAAGGGTGTAAACGCTTTTACTATGAAAACCTGAGCTTAAAGGGTGTGAACGCCCAAAGTCTTTGCACATGTTCACGCGACTGTGCTCTGTTCAAGACTGCCATTCCTATGCTAGCGCACCGCTTTTTATTTGCTTGCGCTGTTTTTTCGGTTTCGTTGTTCTGTTGTTTCGTTCACATGCATGTGTATGCATGTACGCACCTATATTTATTTGTATGTTAATGTTATTGTCTGTAACCAGCCATAGGCTACAACAACGGCAACCATCAATTAGCCGTCCAACAACAAAAATTATGGTGTCATGTTTTCCAGGCACCAGTGGCACACAAAAAAAAACCTGCAACATTGCATATTTGTGTTTATTGGCTTGGCCGTGAATTGTTGACTGCGGAAACCTGCAGCTGCATTTTTTGTGGTGTCAACGATCTGGCCTTGAATGTTGGGAAACATGAACTATAGTTTTTATTTTTGTATTTATCAGATTTAATTGTAAATATGCTTATGTTTATATCAAACGTAAAGGTGTTGATGTTAGTTAGAAATCATTTGTATATTAATGTATATTAATTGTTGGAATTAATAATATTATAGGTATATTGATTAGTTAAATACAGAGAATTTATATAAGCATTATTTTTCTATAAAATCGATTGAGTTGTTTTCAACAAGTAAAACGATTAAGGTCTTTTTACTGTAGTGAACCAGTAAATCCATTATAAAACAAATCAAGTTGTGCACAACTACCAAGAGATTGGGCACAAGGAGATTTAATTCAATAAAATAACAAAATCGTGTATATAGGTTCATGTGCCTAGACACAAAAAGCGGTAATCAAATCAGTTTTATCGCGTAAATAAAAAACATTTGTGACCCCGACGTGATCACGCCAAAGTGATTCACGAAACTACTAATCCCAGTTGCATAACCATCAACAGCGGCCATGGCCAATTTTACCAAGTTGGGAACGCAAAAAAGGACTCATCGTAGAGGAAAATTTTGGACTACTATCAAGAGCGAGCAAGGCGCTTTGAACAAGCCTGGTTAAAATTCGAAGAAGTGGATAACCAAATTCGTCGTTTCGATAAGCCACCATTAGACCACGAATATTTCACATCAGAATACTACAACCAAATAGAGAATCTAGTACAACAATATTAGCAACTATTTGCGACGGAAATAACAAGGGCGGCACACGAAAAAAGTTATGCTAGCATCGAAATTTCCATACCAACAAGAAGTGTATCAAAAGATATACAAGAAACAGCAGAAACGCTCGGTGATGACATCATAAGATTGCTACGCCGGCAATCTGTGACATAAGCTTTAATTCGCCGATTCGTGTTAACATTAACAACAGTAAACGAAAACCAACCAGCTCAATACTTCGATGTCAAATTAAACCATATCTGGCCAAAATGTGAAGAAGCAAACTTTGCGATATGGGAAAT
This sequence comes from Coremacera marginata, assembly GCA_914767935.1. Taxonomy (NCBI): domain Eukaryota; kingdom Metazoa; phylum Arthropoda; class Insecta; order Diptera; family Sciomyzidae; genus Coremacera; species Coremacera marginata. Next base: position 117,919,084 of record OU612045.1, on the reverse strand, counting down.
CTGTGAAAACCTGGAAACACCAGGGTATAATGTTAATGAATATCTGGAAATGACAGACTTGGTTCAAGAGCACACAATCAATTTATAAATTCAAGCAAAACAGCGAGTCAGCCAGTACGCAACGAATTTAACAGACTCAATATCAACCGAAAATAAATTGCAATTACCAAGAATCTCTATACCGAAATTTGGTGGTAACTATATTAACTGGCGCCAATTCTACGAGTTATTCAACGAAATAGTACATAAAAAGGCAATGCCAAATATACAAAAGTTTTGGGACCTTCAGATGAATGTAAGTGGCGAAGCAGAGAGACTCATACGTCATCTCACTTTTTCAAGCGAAAACTACGATACAGTATGGAAAATGTTGCAGGACAGATACAACAATCAACGACTCCTGTCGTCCTGCCTTATACAACAAATTATAGGACAGCCTAATTATTCTACAAGGATTGCATCAGCAAGTGATATGAAAAATATGCACGACACGACCCAAGAATAATTGTTGGCACTGGGAAATCTAGGCGTGAATATAACATAGTGGGACCCACTATTGTTACACTTATTAATAAAAAAGTTGGACAATCAAACTCACATTCCATTCCAACAATCATTGGATGATCCGAAAGAAATCCAGACAATAAAATCCTTCTTAAAATTCTTGGAAAATCGTTTTCAATCACTTAAAGCAATAGGCAATAAGCCCAAAAAAACATTTACACAAAAAAAATTATTCCAAATCAAAACAGTTGAATACGCTCACAACAGCATTTGCTCGATGTGTAGCTTGCACTGAAAATCATCCACTTTATTCATGCAAAGATTGCATACAACTATCACCAGAGGATAGATTACAAATGGTGCAAAGAAATAAGTTATGTGTAAACTGTATGAAGGGTGGACACGGTAGTAAGCAATGCACACTAAGAGGCTGCACAAGATGTGGGCGAAAACATAACAGTTTAGTCCACCTGAACCATGAAACATTGAAGATATCAAGAGATACACCAGGACAAGACCAACAAAATCAACCACAATCGAGTAAAGCTATTCATTCATTCCCTAATACGAATTCTAAGTTGTCATTAACAGCAACTCATAATGTCAGCCATAAGAGTTATGTGATGTTGAGCACCGCCAAAGTCAAGTTAGGTCTTAACAATGGAAAATTTGTATAATGTCGTGCATTACTGGACTCTGGATCACAAGTAAATATAATAACAACGAAGCTCATAGAGAACTAGGACTCCACCCTAAGGGCAACTCTACGACGATTCAAGGCATCGAAAATGGACGTTTAAAAATTTAAGGACGAGTTAACGTCCTTTTAGGATCGAGAGAAAACAATTACACTACAAGAATGGAAGCCTTTGTACTTCCCCAAATTACACCTATGCAACCATCCTGTCGAATAGAAGTGGAGTCATGGCGTATACCTAAAAACATTAACCTTGCTAATCCAGAATTCCACACACCAGGTCCGATCGACTTACTGATTGGACCAGAGTTATATCACCAGCTATTTTTTGTTGGACAAATAAAACTAAGTAAAACTTTGCCAACTCTCCAAAACACGATCTTCGGATGAGTAGTCTCAGGGAAGATCAATGGAACACGTCAACCGGTGTCAACATGTAATGTAATAACTACAAACGAGTCTCTTAATGAAGCCATAAAAAAATTTTGGGAGATAGAAGAAACAGATGACATAAAGACGACCTTGACTCCGAAGGAAGAGTTATGTGAAATACACTTTGATAATACTATGTAGAGACGAGCGGACGGACGATTTATTGTTCGCCTTCCATTTACCGAGAATGCAGATATGTTAGGGTTTTCTAAGGACATCGCCTTACGCCGATTCTTGTCACTCGAAAAAAGATTAGGTAAAAACAACGACGTACGAGAACAGTACACTAATTTCATGGTCTTTTTTTAATGGTTTTATGTCACATGAAAGAAGTTAATGAAAACGCCGTTCAAACACACAATTACTATTTACCACATCATTGCATCTTAGAACCAAATAGTAGTACGACTAAGTTCAGAGTGGTTTTTGATGCGTCATCGATAACATATCACTGAATAATATTCTCCATGCAGGGCCGTCAATACAGGACGATTTATTTACAATATTACTCCGATTCAGGATGCCACGGTTCGTGTTTACGGCAGACATTGAGAAAATGTATAGCCAAATCCTGATTCATAATGAAGACCAAAATTTCCAGCTCATATTCTGGAAAAATAATCCAAATAAGCCTTTGAAAACATACGGTTTGACAACCGTAACATATGGAACAACGTCAGCTCCATATTTAGCAATCAAATGTTTACAAAGGCTAGCGGATCAAGGAAGCAGTGAGCATCAACTTGGTGCAGAAACACTAAAACAAAATTTTTACGTAGATGACTGCATGGCAGGTTCAAACAGTCTTGTAATCGCCAAGGACTATCAACAACAAATCAGTTCATTGCTGGATTAAGCCGGGTTCAAATTGAGGAAGTGTTGCGCAAATCATCATAAATTATTGGAAGACAAAGCTCTAGAGGACCAAGAAATAGAATTAGACTTCTACAAAGATGAGGAAAACCAGAATAAGACATTAGGCCTAATTTGGCTTCAAAAATCTTATATATTTCGTATCAAGTGTCACCAAGTAGAAACCTGCAAGGTAACTAAAAGAATAGTGGCCTCTGACATAGCTCGACTTTTCGACCCATTGGGAATAATGGCACCCACTGTGATAACCGCAAAAATCTTCTTGCAGCAGTTGTAGCAACTTAAATTGGATTGGGATGCCGCGCTTCCACTGGAAATGCATAATCGATGGATTAAATTTCGTGAAAACTATGCATTAAATGAAATCCACACTCCACGCCATGGCCCGTGATATTCCTAAGGAGGTGCAACTGCATGCATTTGCGGATGCATATGAGAAGGCTTAAGGAGGAACCGCAGTGTACATCCGATCTATCAATCAAAACGGAATAGTAATAACGAGACTACTTTGCGCTAAAACACGTGTAGCTCTGCTAAAGACATTAACTATTCCACGGCTCGAACTTTGTGCTGCTAAACTTGCAGCAGAATTTACAAGACGTGTTAAGGCGGCACTAAACTTAACAAATGTAAATTTAACAAATAGACATTTGTGGTCAGATTCCGAGATAGTATTAAATTGGATCAACTCTACATCGACAAACTTCCATACGTTCGTAGCAAATAGAATTGCCTCAATTCAAAATAATTCTGTGGCGCATCAATGGCGACATGTAAGTAGTAAAGAAAATCCAGCCGACGTTCTGTCAAGAGGCATTTCACCAGATAAACTAATCTCATGCAACCTTTGGTTTTACGGCCCACTCTTCCTGCATGGCAAAGAGTCATTGTGGCGACCACCATTTGAAAAAACCGCTAATGCTGAAGAAGAAAGAAGAAAAATTACCGTTTACGATCCGGAAGAAGGAGTAGGAAGTGAATCAATCGCTCAATTCAGCCATAACATGGAACCACAGGTTGAACCAAGCACATAACTTGCTCTAAACAAGAATTCAGAAGTGAATATCCTTGACCAAATAAACCATCGAAATTCATTTAGAAGACTGCAAAGAATAATAAGTTATTCAGAAAACCTAACGGCCGCAGAACTAGAGCGATCTCTTCAAGCATCATTAAGTTGATGCAAGCTGAAGAGTTTAAAGAAGAAATACAATATCTAAAAAATAAAACTCAGTTACCAAGGAAGAGTCCTCTTATTGGGCTTACACCATTTCTAGACAGTTGCGAGGTACTACGAGTTGGATTACGTTTAGAAGCGTCACAATTATCGTATGATGCCAAGCATCCAGCACTTCTACCATATTCACACCCATTAACCAAACTACTAATGGAATCGTTGCATCGAGAGAATTTACATATTGAACCACAAGTCCTTTTGTATACAATACTGGCCCATCTAAGGAAAAATACTTGCTCTGGTACACTGGAGTACTATATCAACACAAAAAAAAACAATTGATTCATCATGGTCAATGCATTTAATTCTAATTATAAGGAAACTTCATTTCAGACAAACAGCATTTTCAGACAGCCCTACCTGGATACATTTATCACACGTGAGCCAATGGTTGTACGCATTGACAGAAAAGACCACTTTTAACGCAGTTTGTAACGAAACAGCCTTTTCAGTTACGATTGATGGATCCGGAATAATAACGGTACCACCAGGATGTACCTTAAGTAATGAGCTATTAACCATCAGAGGTCATCACGAATATATTAGTCAGATACGTTCATCATGCACGGTCTTGAGGGAGCCAAATACCCTGGATCTACCGGCACGAGCTGAACCCATGGAAAACGGGTTTCTACAATACAAAACACAACAATGAAAATTAAATGTCATAGGGCATCAACCGGCGTCTCGAAACTTAGAACTTCCAAGAACGGACAACAACTTTAATGTTCATCATGTTATCGTGAATTACGTACTACTGAGCTTCGCGCTTATTATCATTGCCGTCCTGACATTTGTAACATGAAAGCTGAAACGATCACATAAAAGCCGTCAGATAACCGATCCTCCTGTTCCAATGACACGACGATCTCGGAATTTGGATTTCTCCGTTAATACTTAAATACAGTTTGTTGAACTCAAGGCTCAACAAGGGGGAGAATGTCTGTAACCAGCCATCAACTAGCCATCCAACAACAAAAATTATGGTGTCATGTTTTCCAGGCACGAGTGGCACACAAAAAAAAAACCTGCAACATATTTGCATATTTGTGTTCATTGGCTTGGCCGTGAATTGTCGACTGCGGAAACCTGCAGCTGCATTTTTTGTGGAGTGGCCAAGAACGAACTGGCCTTGCATGTTGAGAAACATGAACTATAGTTTTTATTTTTGTATTTATCAGATTTAATTGTAAATATGCTTATGTTTATATCAAACGTAAAGGTGTCAGTGTTAGTTAGAACTCATGTGTATATTAATGTATATTAACTGTTGGAATTAATAATACTATAGGTATATTGATTAGTTAAATGCAGAGAATTTATATAAGCATTATTTTTATATAAAATCGATTGAGTTGTTTTCAACAAGTAAAACGATTAAGGTCTTTTTATTCTAGTGAACCAGTAAAGCCGTTAAAAAACAAATCAAGTTGTGCACAAGTACCAAGAGCTTGGGCACAAGGAGATTTAATTCAATAAAATAACAAAATCGTGTGTATAGGTTCATGTGCCTAGACACAAAAAGCGGTAATCAAATCAGTTTTATCGCGTAAATAAAAACAGTTATTTTACAACAGTTGTCTTTATAATACAAAAGGTGCATTGTTAATAATATTTATAATATTCTTTATATATATTATAATTTAATAATTATTTTATATACATTATTTCCATGTTATTTGTGGGACAGAAATTGGTCCACAATTTCATGGCCTCACTCTCCCCCTTTTCTTTCCCCGTGGGCGATGATCTTCACGTGACCTGTATTCGAGATCCTAACTCTTCCTTCTCACACTTCGTCTTTAGCGTTTGATTTGATTTGTTATGTGTTTATTAACTATTTTCAGCACTAATGATGTGACCCAGTAAGAACTTGTTGAATGGTCGCATAAGTGGTTCCCAAACAGCATATGTGTACCTATTAGTATTATTTTGCACTTTTCTGCCAAAGTGACGTGACGATGCTGCTGCTACGTATTGGTTAGCATGAAGTCGACAATGCCGATGCTGCTGCTGGTAACATATGTTGCTGCGTGCCAGATAATGTTCGGTATATGACGCTGCTGCTGCTGTTAAGATAGTTTATAACGCCGATGCGGCTGTTTTTATATAGCTGGTGCGTAGTTGTTGGCGCAGAACTTGCTGTGGACGTTTAGCCAGTGTCTTGTTAATGCTGCCGCTTCTCTGCTTTGAGCTCGGTGCCGCAGATTCTGCCACACTGCTTCGATATTGGAGACACAGATGCTGCTGTGAGAATGTGGTTGCCGCCGAGGATCACGGTCCGTTGGCAGTTAGTGACGCAGATGCTGCTGCGCTGCTTCGATATTGGTGACGCCTCTTCTGATGTGCTGGCAGTAGGTGATCAGGTGCTACTGTGCTGCTTCGATATTGGTGCCGTTGATTCTGCTGCGCTGATGTCGTTTCTGTAGATGAGACGGTGTGTTGGAATTTGGTGACATAGGTGCTGCTGCGCTGGCATCGCTGCTGGTGCGTTTTTGGGTGCGTATTGGGCTACGCAGTTGAACGATAACGGGCGAAACGAACCCGCTTACTGCAAATGGCCCGTGATATTTTGGAGCTAATTTGGGCGCGAAGTTATCCACAGTTTTAGAGAGATGGTGTTCTTTCACGAGAATTTGGTCTCCAATTTGTGGGATCTTTTTACATCGGCGTAAGTTGTAGTGCCTTGCTTGATCCCGTTTCATATTGCGGCGTACGATTTTAAAGATCTCCTGTAACTGAGATGCCTTTTTGTTTGGTGTTTGTGGGGCTTGCCCAGAGCGTATTGATCGCAGCGTTGGGAAACCTAGCCTCTCATCCTTAAATCAAAAAGGCGGGACTGTAACCTGTCGAGTCAAATACGCTGCTGTTGATGGCGAGAGATATTTCGGGCAGTAGTTCATCTCATGTTTGGTGATCATAGCGCGTCAATTGTGCTATCATTCTTTTGATGGTTCGGTTCACTCGTTCTGTGGGGTTCTCTTGCGGGGTGTATGGTGCCGTGAATTGATGTCTTACTCCCATGTCTTTTAGAAACCTTTTGAATCCTTTCGAAGTGAATTGCGCTCCGTTGTTCGTGATCAAGAACTTTGGTGTTCCAAAACGTGCTAGTATTCGTTCTCTGAAGGCTTTCTTGAGGGTATCACTGGTGGATTTTCGAAGCGGTATCATCTCCGTGCACTTTGAGAATCGATCGGAGAATACCAAAAGCATAGAGTTTCCGTGTTTTGATCTAAGTAATGGTCCGATAAAGTCAGCGCACAGCATGCTCCATGGCTCTTCGGCCATCTGGGAAAGCATCTTTCTTGCTGCCCGCTGCTGATTCGGTTTGTACTGTTGACATGATGTGCACGTCCGCGCGTATGTCTCTGAACATTCTGGGCCAGTTGTACCGGTTTGTAATTCTTGCAATGATCTTGCGAATGCCCATATGGCCAGCGCTTGGATCGTAGTGATTTTCTTGAAGCACCTTGTCCCGATCAAAACTAGGAACACAAAGCTTCCAAGGTGAATAGTCTTCACTGTTTGTGGTTGCCGGAGTATGACGGTACAGCATGCCATTTTCCCTAGCATAGTCTGGGTATTTCTCCGGGTTTTGCTGGATTTCACCTTCTTTCTTCTTTAGCCACTTGCAAGTGAGAGGGGTATTTTCCTGTTCTATATTTGACATTCTGAACAATGTTTCTCACAGAGCGTCAGCCACTATGTTCAATTTGCCCTTTCGATGCTGGATGTAAAATGTGTATTGCTGTAGTTCAAAAGCCTATCTAGCTGTGTGCCCAGAAGGTTCGATTGAATTTAACCATTTCAAAGAGAGATGGTCGGTGATGACCGTGAATTTCTATCCTTCTAGATAGGGTCTTATCTTGCGAATAGCACATACGATGGCCAAACACTCCTTTTAACTCGGAGAATAGTTTTTCTCTGCCTTGTTGAGATGTCTGCTGTTCTTGCGTGAGGTCTGCTCTTAGGCCATAATCACTGGCGTCCGTCTGTAGTTTAAATTCCTTTGCAAAATCTGGGCATGCTAGTACCGGAGCTTCTGTTAATTTTGCTTTAAGTGTTTCGAATGCCTGTTGTTGGTCTTCTGCCCACTTCCAATGTCTTCCTTTCTTCAATAGCTCCGTTAGTGGGTGAACTACATCTGCGAACTCAGGAACAAAGCGTCTATACCAGTGGGCAACGTGTCGTCGGTGGTTCAAGTTCCCGTATTGCGGATACTTTTTCCTGGTCCGTGTGAATACCCTTCTCGCTGACCACGTGACCTAGTTACTTTAGTTCCTTTTTGAAAAATTCACACTTTTCCACATGGATTTTTAAATTCGCTGCTTGTTGTCGCCGAAATACTTCTTTCAGGTAACGCATATGATCCTCCAACGAGGTTCCGATCACTATGATGTCGTCTGGATACGCAAATGCGTGCGGTTTCATGTCTGGACCGATGACTTGGTCTTAAGCACGTTGAAAAGTCGCGAGGGCGGAATGTAGCCAAAAAGGCATAACGCGCCCTGATAAAGTCCTCGTCCTGGTACTGTATATGCAGTATATGGTTTACTACTTTCCTCCTTAGGAATTTGGCAGTAGCCGTTTTTCAAGTCTATTGTGCTTATGAAGTTAGCACTTTGTAATCGGTCCAGGATATGGTGAATTCGTGGTAATGGGTATGCGTCTGGGACCGATTTTGCATTAAGCTGTCGATAGCCGACACAAGGTCCCCACTTTCCGGTTTTCTTTTTAACCAAGACGATAGGTGCACTATGCGGGCTACGCGATGGCTCGATACACCCTTTGTTAATCAATTCGTCGATTTCGTGGTTAATTATTCCTTGCATTGCGGGATTTCATGGAAAATATCTTTGCTTGATAGACTGATCATCCCTCATGATGATCTTGTGTGCCGTAATGTTAGATACTCCTGTGAGGTCTTCAAATTTTTTTAGTTCTGCGCTTATAAGCTTGTTTATTATATCTTCTTAGTTTAGATTGTCCATCCCTGGTTTCAATCCATATTCTCGTACAACTGTACAGCACGCTGTTCCAGGTTCTATATTCTGATTCCTGGGTTTCTGAAGAGTGGCAGCATAGTCACCACATTGTATCTTTGTTTCCATTTTGATTAGGAAGTCCATGCCTAAGATGAGATCATCGATTACTTCCGGTAGTATGATTAAATCTGTTTCGATATGTCTTTCTCCGAGTCTGATGATGATTTTCAGCTACTGAGTCACCTCTTTCGTGGTACTATCAGCCATGCGTATGCGTGTAAGTATGCTTTTGATTTTTCCTGCTCTTGGACGTGAACCGCCAGTGACCTGCTGATAAAACTTCGTGTTGCTCCGGTGTCGATTGTTGCCTCTACCATATGGTTACCTAATGTAACTTATGCGGCAACATAATTTCCGTTTTGTCTTATAGTGCTTAGTTGAGTAAGAGGGCTCCTTCTTCCGCACTACCAACAAAAGTAAAGCGTGGGGTTCCTACACTCTTACCTGAAGTGATCATCTTGTCCACAACGTCGGCATGCTGTTCGCGGGTTAATGGGGTGCTCTGTTACCTGTGTCATTACGCGGTGATTTTCTTCTCGACTTCGTGGGGGTGTTGTTCTCGGGTTAATTGGGTGCTATGTTACCTGTGTAATCATGCGCTGATTTTCCTCTCAACTTCGTGGCAAGAAGTTCTGCTCGGCAATGGATCCGTTCATAGGCTCTGAAAGTCGTCTGCGAGGCTGATCAGCTCTTCGAGTGTTTCAAAGTCCTTCCTTTTTACGTAGAGCTGATACTCCTGGAGACTGTTGCGGTGAATGCGCTCTAGTTTTTCTACTTCGGAATGTTGCGCGTTACGCATTAGGTTTTGTAGATCGATGAGGTAATCCTTAAATTTTTCCCTTGACCGTTGGTGTCGTTGTTGAATATCATCTTCTTTATATTTGTTCGATTTCTGCCACATTTGGTTACTAATTCCGACCCGTTTCAGTGCACTGTCTTTCAGAAGTTCAGGCATGGTTCGCGGTAAGAGGTTCTTCTTCAAGCCTATGCTTCGGTCAGTTCTTCCACTCTTTCTATGAAAGCCAATGGTTCCTTGCGATGACAGCGGCGTACGATGTTTGGTTCGCTGCTGTATACACTGCGTGCGAAGTCGATGCCTGCTCGTCTGTCTCTGTTAAATTGTGTAGGTGGGGTTGACTGCCTGTTTCAGTGGGCGGTAACTCTAGAGTTGGTAGGTCGGTGAATTTTTCCGGTGATGGTGCTCTTGAATGTTTCGTTTCAAGCTCTAGGAGACGTTGTTCTAGTCCTGGCTTCTGTCCTTGTTCTGTGATGAAGGTTGCAAAAGCTTACGGGATTCTTGAACAGTTCCGGTATTTTCAAAAACAAATTCCTCTGCGTAAATTTGAAGCTCGTCTTTTCGGAGAAAGTACACCCATGAGGTACTGACCAATTTTTTTTTTGCGGGTTCTATTTCTTGATATATGTGTGTTTTTTTTCTTTCCCTTCACTTTAAATTCCCGTTCGGGCGCCATTTGTAACAAACCCTCCAGTTCGTTTGTAATTGCTGGCTCAGTGAGTAACCAAGACTTCAATACAAAAAATTTATAACAACGTAGTTTTAGTTTAAAATTTACAAGTAATCTTTATTTGACGTTTCTTTTATCTATTAAATACTATTACTACAATAGGATTAGGTTTTAAATGTCGTTATTCAAAATATTAAGATTATATTTTATATACTAGGAATTTTGTGCGCATCTTTCAAGCTGGTAACTTTGCTGAAATGAGCCAAATGTAGCTTCAACATCTGAAAATTATGAGAAAAAGTTACTGAAATCGTGATTTGTGTGTGCGTGCCACCGATCGCTTGAAACATATATTTACAACTTTTATATTGTATTCGATAGATTGAACATTTTTGAAAAAAATCAGAGCAAATCAAATTTTTTTGGCAATTCGCTAGGAAACTGGACAAAAATTAAATAAGCATTGAAAATAGAAATTGCAATGACAAAACAACGCCAACTTACGACGCAACTAACTTGCGCATGTGTTGATGCGTACTCAAATACCACAGAATTCGGCATCAGCTGTCTTGATTTGCGAAAAAGAAAGTGGAATATAAATACACATAAAGAATGTACTTATCACCCTTCGAGCTTTGCTACGCCTTACTGTATTTTGTAGTACAGCGCCCTCTGGGGTTCAAGATAAAGCAAAATACATAGCGCTAAAAGACTCAACGCAGCCGAAAACAACTTCTAAAAATCATACTTTTCGGATGAGTTGTTTTGATTTTTTAGCGGTATTTGTACAACAACGCCCTCTAGTTTTCTATATGGAATAAATAAATAACACCAAATCTCTTTCCATACTCGATAATCAAATCCGATTTAAAAATTTTTATCCGAATCGCATTAGCGGTTTTTGAGTGTTTCATGATTTCTTAAGTGATTTGTACTACAGCACCATCTGGTGTTTAAAATAGCGCAGAAAAAAAAGTCTAGATACCCACCGTATCCGAAAACTCCTATGTACAAATGTTCACGCAAATCGGATGTACAGCTAGGACTTTTTCGACATTTTTTAAACATTTGTACTGCAGTGCCCTCTGGTGTCCAATATAGAACAAAATAGGTAAGTCATAAAAACTACCGTACCCAAAAACCTTAAATACAAATTTTCATGTAAATTGGATGAATGGTTTCGGAGACAAACTATAATAACAAAATTCGTGGAACCCGATCGCAGTGCCACCTACCGGATCCAATTTTGAATCTGAACCATCCAGAGACCCACTTAAACACACACAAAAAATTTCATCAAAATCGGTGCAGCCGTTTAGGAACAGTTTAATAACACAAACACGTACAAATTGTACAACAGCGCCCTCTACTTTTCGAGACAGAGGAAAAGAGATAACGCCAAAACAGTTGCCGTACACGACAATCCTTTTGTAAAGTTTTTCATCCAAATTGGATGAGCGCCTTTCTACTTTTTCACGGTTTCTTAAGAGATTTGTACTACAGCACCCTCTGGTGTTCGATATAGTACAAACAAGATAAGTCCAAAACAGTCACCATATTATAAAACCCATATATACCAATTTTCATGAAAATCAGAATAAACAGCTTAAAAGTATTTTAAATTATTTGTACACAGCGCCCTCTGGTGTTCAAGATAGAACAGAGTAGATAAGTCATAAAAACTCATCATATCCGAAAACCATGCAAATCGGATGAACGGTTTCGGAGATAAACAATAAAAACAAAATGAACAAAGCACGATCGCAGCACCACGTACCGGGTCCAATTGTGAATCTGAACCATCCAGGGATACACTCAAACACACACAAAAAATTTCATCAAAATCAGTACAGCCGTTAAGGAACAGTTTAATAACATACACACGTACAAATTGGACAACAGCGCTCTCTAGGTTCGAGAGAGAGTAAAAAAATATAGCACCAGAACCCTTGCAGTTCTCAAAAATCGCTATTTACAATTTTTCATCCAAATCGGATGAGCAGTTTTGGAGTTTTACACGATTTCCTAATATTTGGACTAAAGCACCCCCTGGTTTTCAAGATAGCACAAAAGAGATAAATCCAAAACACTCACCGTATCAGAAAACCCCTATTTTCCAACTTTCATGCAATTCGGATGCACGGCTTAGGAGTTTTTCAAGTTTTTTGAAAATATTTGTACTACAGCTGACTCTGGTGTTCGAGAGAGAAAAGAGTAGATAAGTCAAAAAAAAAACTCAGCGTGTCCGAGAACCTCTACACACAAAATTTCATGCAAATCTGGTGTTCAAGATAGCATCAGAAACCCCTTATGTTCCAATTTTCATGCAAATCGGATGTTAGGTTAAGGAGTTTTTCGAAATATTTGTACTACAGCGCCCTCTGGTGTTCAAGATAGAACAGAGCGGATAAGTTATAAAAACTCACCGTATCCGAAAATTTCTACATACAAATTTTCATGCAAATCGGATGAACGGTTTCGGAGATAAGCTACAAAAATAATGCCTGGAACCCGATCGCAGCGCCCCCTACCTATATGTTGACCGTGGATATAAGGAACCTGGATGTCAAGTTTCATTGAAACCCATCCAGTTGTTTTCGCGTGTTGCTTTAACAGATAGACAGACAGACTGACTGACAGACAGACAAAAATTTTAAAAATGCGATTTCCTCGTCACTCAAAATGTCCAACGCAAGAAGAATTTCGAAAAAATATTTCATGTACACATGTTATTTTACAATTTTATGTATATATATAGATATAGATAGATATTACAAAATAAAACAATATTCAAAATATTAACACTTCTGCATTTATTGTTGTTTAAATTAATTAATTATATTATTATTTCGACTCCGTGTATTTACTTAGATGAAGTGAAACAGCCTGGGCTAGAAGGGTACAAACGCCTAATCGAATAACCTGCCCTTAGAGGGTGTAAACGCCTTTACTATGAATACCCTGAGCTTAAAGGATGTAAACGCCTTTACAGTCAAACCTAAATCAGCGCGGAAGCGTTTTTTATCTGTCAAAAATTTCTCATGCCCATACGATTTATATGCAGCAAACCAGAATAACGCGGCGGCAACGCTGAGCAGTTGGAAAATCCAATTTTGACAGAGCGTTAGGAATTAAAGTTGGTTGCAGAAGGCAAACAATTTTGATGTGACAATTCTTAATATTATTATTTTTAACACGCTCTTGAATTAACAATATGGAGGTAAGAATTTTGTTGATATTATAGCTTAAGAATAATTTTAACTGCGGTGGTTACTTGAAATTAGATTTAAAAAAAAAAAAATTCTCTAGTACATCTTATTCGTTAATGTTTTATTTTTGACATTTTCTTGCCGCTAACCGCTTTCATTTAGGGATGGTACTTCGGCGTTAAAGCTCAGCGTAAAACTGATACGCTCAATACGCTGATACGCGCTGACTGTTACTATGAAAAACCTGAGTGTTTACGAATGTAAACTTATATTTGTTGGTCAACTTAGGACAGCCCTGTACATTCTGTACAGCGACTGATTTGCATTAGTTTTTTTTATGTGGGAGTGCTTCTCACTCCCTCCCCTATACGAACAAACTAACTTGTTTTTAAAAACAACTAATTAAAAAACAAATTTAAAATAATCTAGTATATGCAGTACATTGAATTATATTAAGGCGGAATCCACTTCAATTCTAAATAGTTTTAATTGCATTATATATGAATTAATTGAAATACTACTTAAGAACAAGTGGTTGATAAACTACTTTGAATTATATTAAGGCGGCAACAACTCTAATTTTGACATGTTTTAATTGCAAATTTTTATTAGATTACAAGTTTATATATATTTTACCATGTTATTTCATTAAATATTATTAACTTTAGGCTCCACTGAAATTTGGTTTCAAAAAGACATCTTTTTTTATTTACGACATTGAGCTGCAGACAGACGTGGTAAACACACTTTAAAACTAATAAACTGCCTCAAAACCCTGTGAAACGATTAAAAATTCTTTATTATTTAAGATATTCATATTAGAAACTGGTAGTGTTTAGCAAACATTGTACAATTTGGACTCTGTACGGAAATTGATTGCTTAACCATTCAGCAAACACCTCATCACTTCAGTAGTAAAGACGCACGCCTTGCCCTACGTAGCGTCGAGTTTGTTTCATCACTTCATTGCACTAAGCAAAATATCGGTGTGTCCATCGACCATGATTGATGGTTGCAAAGCGTGGAAAATCCCGCTGACACTCTTGTTTAGCTCATATTTTGAAATGAAGCATCAAAAAGCTGGCTCGTGCTAAATAACAGACGCAGTATCCACACAATTCCGATTAATTGGATCGGCACTTTCGCTCATGTACCCGGGCGGTGGCGTGCCCGTTTTTGGAAACTGCCACCGTGGTACGCATGCTCACATATAAGCGCAGAGTTCCTCCAGCTTCTGAAACTATCACCTGTTGGAAGCAGAAATAGTCCAATGAAGAAAGGAATAATGAAATTATACCTACCCTCGCAGCGTACTTCTGCTGCGCTCCTTGAATGTAATTACTAGTCCTTTTTTGAATTAACTGGCAATGAAGTTTGGCATGAATCACTTTTGAATTATTTTAAAATCAATTAAAACACCACAAAAAACGACATTTCACAATTTTCCATTAAAAAACTCTGATCACTTTTTACTGTGTTTACATTTTGCTTTCAGATTTTATATTTCAGAATTTATTTGTGCCGAACAGGCATGATTTTTTAACATGATTTATGTATTTTTCAAAACAGCCAATAAATGATCTCTTTGATGTATAGAAATTTAAAATGTTTATGCTTTTAAATTTTCTTCAGTATGTGGAATATTAAATAGTTTTCAATTGGTTATTTTAAAGTAATTAAAAAAATAATTTAAATTGAACTAATTTAACAAGTAGTTGAAAATATATGCAGACGAAAGTCAATTGACTTATTTAGCGGACATCACCATACAAAATATGTTAGTTCGTTCCATGGTAAAAAGTCAGAATTTCAACTAGTTGTGGTTGAAAAAAAACTACTTTTTCAACTGCTTTTAAATAAGTTGATTTTCCTACAGGGTCTCTTTTGAAATGTAATTTTTATATATGTATTGATCCTAAAGTTCGGCCTTAGCCAAATAAAGATTTTGTATTCAATCGTTTTTGTACAAGCGAAGCCTAACGTTGTTTTAATTTCGTCGGAATTCTAAATTCGATATTTTTCAGATTTTTTTCTTAAGCCGTTTTAATTAATAATATTAAATTTTTAGTCGTGAAATTTACATGGTCCTTTTTTGAACCGTTTTTAAATTTATAAACGCGTTTTCGTTTTTAAAAAAATACGTTTCGCTCGGTCGCGAGTGTATCCAAGAATTTTGACAGGTCTACCCTCTGAGCATCTTTTGAGAGAAATCTTCCTCAAGCTAGAAGACGCCAGCTGCGCTAAGGCTTTGGGAGTGCGATGGAATGCCACTTCCGATTTGTTTTATTTTTCTGCACCGCGCATAGCTATTAAGTCTTCCTACACAAAACGTGAGTCCTCTCAATAATAGCGCAACTTTTTGATCCTGCAGGATGGCTGGCTCCTATCGTGGTGTCAGCTAGATAGTATTGATTGGGATGAGGACATAACCGCTTCAAGTTTCCAGTCGCGGCAAACCTTTCTGACGGATTACGAGCACATAAATGATATCCGCATACCACGTTATGTCGACTTCTCACCTAATTATGATGTTGAGTTTCATGCATTTTCTGACGCCTCAGAAAAAGCCTATGCAGCGTCGATATACATCCGCCTGAAACAAAATGATTGTATTCCTACTCACTTGCTATATGCAAAAACGAAGGTTGCACCAGTCAAGACAGTTTCTCTACCTCGTCTTGAGTTATGTGGTGCCGTTCTACTCGCTGAGATGGTCGATACTCTCTTATCACATATCGAGATAGACAGACATAAATTGTTTAGCTGGACAGACTCAGCAATAGTCCTCGCCTTGCTTTGCAAGCCACCGTCTTCTTGGACTACCTTTGTGGCTAATCGGCTTACAAAAATATCTGAAAGGATCGGTGTCAGAAACTGGTTTCATGTATAGCCTCATGAAAATCCAGCTGACTTAGCTTCACGCGGTGTTACGCCCCAAGATCTTGAAAAAAATGTTCTCTGGTGGAATGGGCCATCTTGGCTTTCACGTGAGCGCTCCTCCTGGCAAACATCTTCTTTGCCTACTGATGTGGATACTCCGCTCGAATGTAAATCCCTCAGCGTTAATTTCGCCTACTTCTCAGAATATGACGATGTATTAGAGCGATTCTCCTCTTTGTCGCATGCGTTAAGAGTACTAAGTTACGTTTTTCGTTTCTTATACCGTAGCCATCCACTGTTTCATGCGTCTTTTTGCAAAAATTATCAACATGTCTTGATAATGCGGAAATAAAAGCAGTTAAGACTCGTCTAATGCTGTTGTGTCAAAAAATCAGTTTTCCAGCTGATTACCATCATTTGGACACCAAGCAACCAATCTGCTCGAAGAGCTCCTTACTCGCTTTAAATCCATTTTTACATTCCGATAATTTATTGCGTGTTGGCGGGCGGCTTGCCTCCTCACCGAACTTATCGTTTGATGAAAGACATCCAATTATATTACCATACAATTGTAATTTTCTCGTCTTTTGGTACGGTTCATCTATGAAATCTCACTTTATGGTGGGAATCAACTAATGCTTCGGTTGATCCGAACGCAATATTGTATTGCCCGTGCTAGAAACTTGATTAAGACCACCATATACAGTTGCACGACTTGTGTTATTTACAAAAAACAGTTGAGGACACAAATCATGGCGGCTCTTCCGCCAGAAAGAACCGTTATATCTCGGCCATTCTCATCAACTGGTATTGACTTTGCTGGCCCATTCGACATAAAAAGCCACATTGGTAGATCTTGTCGAATAAGCAAAGGCTATGTGTGCCTATTTGTTTGCTATTCCACTAAAGCAATGCACTTGGAAGCCACAAGTGATTTATCAACCGCTACCTTCTTAGCAGCGTTCTCGCGATTCGTCACCCGACGCGGCTGCCCAGCAAATATATATTCGGATTACGGAACTAATTTTGTTGGCGCCTCCAAATTTTGAAAAAAGATTTTACTACCTTTATGAAGGCTTAGGGCGAAGCAGCTCTTGCTCAGCACGCATGCCAAGACCTTGCTTGGCACTTTATTCCAGCTGGTGCCCCCCATATGGGTGACCTGTGGGAAGCTGGAGTCAAGAGTTTCAAAACACATTTTAAAAATATTGCCGGAAATATGAAATACACTTTTGAAGTATTTACAACTTTGCTGAATAAAGTCGAATCGTGCCTTAATTCGCGGCCACTTACCGCTATTTTTCAGGATCCTTGCGATCTTCAATCTCTTACTCTCGGTCATTTCCTGATCGGCGGTCCTGTGCTAGCCCCAGCCGAACTAGAGATAGCTGATCAACCCTTGACTATTGTCAATCGATGGCAACGAGTCAAGGCTATGCATCAACACTTTTGTAGCAGATGGAAGAATGAGTACCTAAAAGAGATGCATAAACGAGTTAAGTGGAAAACTCCTTAGAAGGACTTCTCTGTCGACGACCTTGTTGTTGTCAAAGAAGATAATCTGCCTGCGAATGAATGGCGATTAGGCAGGGTCATACGTATTCATCAGGGTAGTGATTCGGGTTGCCGACATTCGAACCGAGAGAGGTTGCATCACGCGACCCATAGTTAAACTCTTCGCACTTCCAACCACGTAGCACCAATGACGTTTTCTTTTAATTATACCCTTTTTTTTTGTTTTTTTTTTTTTTGTTCCTTTTTCTCTTTTCAGAATGTCTGCTGAAGAGATCACTGCCGCACTTCTTGAAGATCTCCTGCTTCAAACCGCCACGGAGATGGTTGTCAGTGAAGTTGAGACTGTGCGTGAGCGCACCCCTGTCTCCAGCCCTATCGCTTCCATCGCTGTCGAGCCTAAAGAGTCGTCGCTATCGCTCCACCGGTGGTTGAACCGATTTCCAGTGCAGGCAGGAGCACTCCGCATAGCGTGGCCTGCGTTGTTAACCGCGAAAACTCCAAGTTGCCACCGATGTGCCGTGTATGCTCGTTGGAGCATAACCTGTCAGCGTGCGCTAAGTTTCTGGCAATGAATCTCGAGGAGCGGTTGAGAGCAGTACTGATGTACTTCTACTGCTCAAACTGCCTCTCAGCGTCACGAGTTCACGAGTGCAAACCGGCAGATCGCTTGAAATTAAATATCGCATTTAAGACAGGCAGCAGCCACGCCATATAATGCTGCATAAGCAAAACACTTCCTCCTAATTTCACATCTACTTTGAGTGACAGTGATGTGGAGAGCCATCTGGCCTCTGCTCAAAAGTGCTCTCTCACCACCACACTGCATAAGCGTAACTCTTCCTAAGCCCAAGCCTCAGAAATATGAGCTGAGTTTTCCCCAGCTCATATGTCCCCTCTCCCGACTCTGACAGGGAACAGACAGACTCAAAGCCCGACACACGGCAAGCTACAGAAAGGGGAAGTTAAGCACTAGTGGGCCAACTATTAACGCACAAAGTGGAGTCTAAAACACTCACCCAATGTCATATCTTTTTCCAAGCCAACCATCGACCTAGAGAAGCTAGTCGACCTACCAACTCAACACTAATTCTTGAATTCGGACCCTGGCGGTCGCTGAGGAATATCTCAGGAATTTACAATTATTGTAACGAACGCAAAGTGCTTCGTTACAAGTGCCTCATGAGCAGGGACTCCGCAGCTAAAACCATCACAAAGCAAACAAAAAAAAACTTAAAACATCATAAAATAAAAAGATTCGGAACGCGAGCAACGCATCGATGTAAGGCGCAAAGTTTCAATACACAAGCAAAGCATCAACGCTTACGTTGCCACGCGTAAATGCTTCAAAATACAAGCAATGCATCAACGCTCACACAGAAATGCGTCAATGCTTCAAAACACAAGCAACGCATCAACGATCACGAGTCAACGCATCAACACGCAAGCAAGCGCTCTAGCAGCAATTCACAAAATCAAAAGCTTATAATACAACAAAATTAAACAAACACCAAAAAGCTCGGAGCAAAATAAAAATAAATACAAATCTTAAATCTTCAATAAAAGCAGCAAACTCATAACTGCACAATGCAAAAAATCAGCACATCTACACATTTAGAGAAATGTTGAAGACATCCTGGATTTACGGACTCCGAAAGGACGAGCTCATTGTCATTTTAAAGGAATTTGGCTTGACGATACGGGCACTGTGGAAGAGCTTAGCAAGTGGCTAGCAGCGTTCGTTAACGAGGGCGAATACAACGAAAACCCCAAGGGACGATTACTAAGCCTACATGTTAAATTCACGCAAGCGACAACACCAACAAATCTCACGGGCAATGAAGATACAAATGAAGTCACGCAATTGATCCCCTTACGAAGTAGTAGCAACAGTATGCGACTATCCACAACACACTACATCTGGGGTAGAGCCAATATCGCCCCAAAGAACGTCACACAGTGTAACCGTTTCATATAAGCTGTGGCTATTTGCAGTTGCCGCAAAGCAACGAGATTTGGTTTGGACAACTTTTTTTAAAAAGAAGAAATTTCCCAAATATTGGCCAAATCGGACAATGACCACGCCTACCTATTTAATATTTTCCCCTCATAATAATAATACCCCTCATAAAACTTCAATTCTTAAAACCCGAGTACTTTTATCATAAGCACTTAATTTGAACAAAATAACATAGAGAACTTTATTTTATCCCAACTAAGTCTTTGCTTAAAATAGCCTGAATTAATACATTGTTTGGGATACCTACTATATAACCCAAGTTTTTGAAACACTTACTTTAACATTTTATGAAAAAGGTGTTTTTCCAAATAAAGATTCCTTATAAAATATGCCAACTTCTTTTTGTGCTACCCCAATTTAAACTAAATTTTCAAAACACCAAATTGTTCAACACAAAAAACAATTTGAGATCATGTTTAAAAAAAATTTTAAAACAAAAAAATATATATTCATATATTTTATATATAAAATAAAAATTAAAGTTAAATTACAAATAGAAAAAAAATTATGTATAAGAATTTCTGTAGTTAATCTTTTTATCCGAAGTGTCGCTTGAAACAAAATCTTTAAAATTTATATCAGAAATGAAGCTATTATGAAAATCGGCATCTGTACTTTCTCCTATTATATATGGCAATAAATCTTTATAATCATTTCCTTTTGTTTTGGCAATATGTCTGTTCGAAGAAATGAGAGGATCCGAATTTATCAGTCATCATACTATCATACACGTCATCGAACTACAACACTACGAAAATGCCATACACTACATACAAACAATAATAAACGGACAAATTAAAAACTATCCATCCATTGAAACCCATCCTGACATCTTTAATGTATCAAAATAAAACGTACCTCAGTAAGATAGAAATAAATAAAAAAATGTATAAGTAGGAGAATTTTGTGTAGGAGGCGTGGTACCTCCCATACAACTCTTTCCCTCAAAATTAGCTCTTTCGCCCACAAACCAAAAAAAATGCTTTATATCAGACTGTTTTAATCGTATAACACTAAAATTTGGTTATTTTGTTCAGATGGTTACTGTCGGTCACTGTAAAAAATGGGCGTGGCCACACTATGTCTACGCATACTTTTCAAAAGATATTTTAATTCCTGAGATGTTCATGTTTTGGTAATGAATCTTTATATGCAGGTTCTATAGATCAAAGTGGCAGTCACTATGTATATAAAAATGTTGTCACGCCCACTTTTACCGCCCACAAATCAGTAAACATGCTTTATTTCAGACGGCTATTGCCGTAGAAGACTAAAATTTGGTAATTTAGTTTATATGTTTACTGTAGATCAATGTACAAAAAATGGGCACATTCGCACCATATCTACGCCCACTTTATCGAAATCATGCTTATTCCTGAGTTGTACACGTTTTTATAGTAGCACTTGATATGCAGGTGCTCTGAGGGGCGGTCAATATATATACATAAAGTTTGCCACCCCCTTGTAAACTTGTACCACCCACAAATCAGTAGAACTTCTCTAAATCAGATGATTTTCTTCGCTAAATACTAAGATTTGTTAATTAAGTTCATACGTTCACTCTCGACAACTTTGCAAAAAATGGACATAGTATCACTATATCTGTGCCCACTCTTCAGAAATAATTTTATTTTATTTATTTATGTATTATAGTTAATTACAATTTAAAAATAATAACTAAGGGAGCACTAGCTGCCAGAGCTATCGGTTAGAAATAATTTTAGTTCCTGAGATGTAACCGTTTGATAGTCAAACTTAGTATGTAGGTGCTATGGTCCAAATGGCGATCTCTTTATATATTAATGTGTCCACGCCCACTTTTACCGCCCACAAATCTGTAAAAAGGATATATATATCAGACTTTTTTACAGTAGAAGTAACAGTAGAAGTACCATTAGTTCATATGGTAACTGTCAGAACCTTTATAAAAATGGGCGTATCGCAACTTATCTACGCTGACTTTTCAGAAATCATTGTAATTTCTGATCTGTATAAGTTTTAATACTGAAATTTGGTATGTAGGTGCAATGGCACCAAGTGGCGGTCTCTATATATATATGAACTACCTTATACCCGAGCTTTGCCCTAAAGGAGGGCGTTTCTATAGTGAGGCCACACTTTTATATTAATTTCGTACCGAGTTTCATTGATAAGTGACTCTGATAAGTTAAAATTGATAGCTGAAAGCTATACCGAAAATTTGGGGTGCTGAAAAAGTACCACGCCGTCGAAAGCCAATAAAAAGTTACCAGTGGCACGGCATGTGTAAATTGAGTTCGAATATTGAATTCCGAGGCTGTCCGACCAATAATTCCAAAACTGTTTAAGGTGCCACGCCTCCTTTTACGATCGGGACCAGACTTCACAGGAACCCTCTCAAGGTTTTGGTATAAAAATTGGATTAGCGGTTTCGGAGTCTTTACGTAATATACATATATACCCACATACATATACACATTAAGTCGCCTCACGCTCCATAGAAAAACAAAGTTGTTCGGTATGGTTCTTTAAAATAATCCATGGCTTATGTTATGATGATCCCCAAAATATTTCGACTAAAAATATTGGCTTGTATGGTGGTTAAAAAAAAACAAACGGTCAAAAATAATAGTAATGAAAAGGTTCTTCTGCATCAAAAAATCTTAAATTATTACCATTTGAGCAAAAACTATGCGGATTTTTATGGATTGTTTTAACTTTTTTCATATTATTTTCACTAAAATTCAATTAATTTTTTTCCACACTACTTTTTGTCAATGAATTGTAAAATGTAAACTGTAAAAAATATGTACATTTTTTTGTAATTCATTCAATTTACTTCTTCTCTTTTCACTATTTAATTCAATAGATAATTTATTCGACTAAAAGAAACATGGCAAAACAATGTTACTTAACTAAAAAAAAACAAAAAAAATTTTAATTTGAATTTTAGTGAAAATAATATAAAAAATTAAAGAATTTATGCAAATCCGCATTAACTCCGGTCCGACTGCAAAATTTTAAAATTTATTGGTGCAGATTGGAAGAATTTTTTTATAAATATTATTTCTGACAGTTTGTTTTAGTTGACCAGTTAATATTTTTACAAAATACTCGATTTTTAGAGAATACTTCAAACAATTCCGTGGCATACTGGTTGGGGTGCGTGGCTTGAAGAACTGTTATCTTTAGATTATATTAAACAGTTTCAGACTAAGGAAACTGAAGATATAAATTATTAAGAATTAGGAATGACATATATTTTTCTACCAATATGATAGCGGTACTTATTATTGTATTATGTTGTATTTATTAAACTTACGTTAATAAAAATAAAAAAGAGAATTTGTCAAATTAGAAATCGTAGGGGAAAACAACCAAAACGCTAAAATAATAGGAATTAAAGATTAACCAAAATTATTCATAACAACTCCATCGAACGAGGACGCTCGAATTTGAGGGCGGAGGAGTTAAGACACATAATATTTATCTCATTAACTGCATGACAAGCAGTTTAATCTTTTTCTTTTTGTCTTTTGTTCAATGAAAACCATTCCACATTGCGTAATATATTTTTTCATTTAAAAAAAAAAACATCCAACGCCAACACTATTTTCATACTCACATACTTACTTAATACTTCTCCGAATTATGTCGCCATAACCCAGTTGCCTCAATTGTCGCTTTAAGTTTATTTTTGCAAATAATAGATAAATATTGACATCACAATGTCGCAGTCGATTAAATATTTTTCTTGTTGACTAAAGAATAACTGCACACAGCAAAGCATAAGCGTGTGACAGAAATGGTGACAATGAGCTTGGCGCAACCCTATAGGAATAAACTAACTTGTTTTTAAAAACAACAAATTAAAAAACTAGTTTAAAATAAACCAGTATATGAACTACTTTGAATTATATTAAATGGGCATCCGCTTCAATTCTAAATAGTTTTTATTGCATTATATATGAAGTAATTGAAATACTACTTAAAAACAAGTGATTGATAAACTACTTTGAATTATATTAAGGCGGCAACTACTCTGATTTTGACATGTTTTAATTGCAAATTTTTATTAGATTACAAGTTTATATATATTTAATCATGTTATTTCATCAAATATTATTAACTTTAGGCCATCAGTAATAGTTTTAAATTGGTTATTTTAAAGTAATTAAGAAAATAGTTTAAATATAACTAATTTAACAAGTAGTTGAAAATATATGCAGGCAAAAGTTAATTGACTTATTTAGCGGACATCACCATACAAAATATGTTAGTTCGTTCTTTGGAAAAAAGTCAGAACTTCAACTAGTTGTGGTTGACAAAAAACTACTTTATCAACTACTTTTAAATTAGTTGATTTTCCTACAGGGAATATCTCGACAAACTTTACATGGGTTAGTGACACACGTAAAGCTCAGTTTAGTAAAATTGGAAGCTAACCAGATAGAGAAAACTTAGTCTTCATTTTAAGTACGTGCAGTTTGGTTGATTTTTTCTCCAATTATAAGGAAATAATATTAATGATAGTAATTAAGGATAACTCTAAAACTCTCACTGAGTGCCGCAGATCTCTTAACGAGATGGCAAGACTTGTCATAATCTACCTCATATGGGTACCCGGACAAAGGAATATCGAGGGCAATAACTTGGCAGACGAATTGGCTAGGAAGGGTACGACCTTAACACCCTCGTATATGAGGACCTTATTGGTATATCCATATCCTCCTATAAACTCCAGTGCAGGAACAAATCCTTAAGTCTTGCACAAGAACACTGGGAGCACCTTGATACATGTAGGACTGCTAAGCTGACGTGGCCTTCTTACGACTTAAACGCACCAAATCACTTTTTGAGTTAAGTTACCCTGCTTAACTGTTAACCTGTCAAAAATAGTAGAAATCCTCACGGGTCACTGCCTAATTGGAACACATGCTCTTCGGTTGGGACTTATAGCAAATGATTTTTGCAGAAGCTGCAGATGTGAGGAGGAAGTAGAAAGTGTTCAGCACCTCCTCTGCGAATGTCCGGCCCTTGCTTAAAGAAGGATGGCAACTCTGGGTCATTCCTTTCTAAACGGACTTGCTGAAGTCTCATGCCTGGAAGTTAGGCATATCCTAAAATTCATCACCCGCACGAACTGGTTTGAGGAGGGAAATCTCTAGGGTTCAAAAGAGATTATGTGGTATCACAACGGGCCTGCACTGGCCTAGGTGTCGAGTCGGCTATCGACTTAACCACTGTAACCTAACCGAACCTAATTAAGAATTAAACAGACAAAATATAACTCGCGTAAGACTAGTGATTATATAAACTCATTTATATAAACTCAACAAAAACGATGACTTTGTACTTGAACTCAATCGAATAAAACAGGCAAAAATATAACTTATGTAAAATTAGTGATTATATAAACTCATTTTTAACTAACAAGCAAATAAAAACAATAACTTTGTATTTGAACTCAATCGAATAAAACAAGCAAAAACATAACTTATGTAAAATTACTAATTATGTAAACTCATCGTTAAATCAAGAATCAAACAAAAACAAATAATTTGAATTTGCACTGAAGCAGAAGTTTTATTTAAAAAAAATTAAAAGTTTTCTCTGTTCACCAAATAAGATCAGCAAAAACCATAACTGGTGCCTGAGCAAAAAGCACAGCTGAAAATAAAGTGCCACTAAGAAAAATAAATAAAAAGTGCCACTAACTTTGCTGTGAAAGAAAAATAAATAAAAAAATAAATATATCCTATACCGGAGATCAATGACGTACTAGCACAATTAGGGAAGAACAATATTTTTTCGGTAATCGGTTTGAAAAGCGGTTTCCATCAAATTCCTTTAAAGGAATCTGATGCTGAGAAAACAGCCTTTTCTGTGAACAATTGCAAATATGAGTACACAAGATTACCTTTTGGACTAAAAAACGCTCCTACAATTTTTCAACGAGCGTTAGACGACATTTTAAGACATTACATAGGCAAAATATGTTACGTCTACATTGATGACATGCAGAATACATAGACAAAATTTTTAAAACCCTTAACAAAGCAAACATGAAAGTGCAGATGGACAAATGCGAGTTCTACAGAACTCAAGTTGAACTTTTAGGATTCATTGTTTCCTCAGATGGCATCACCACAAACCCCAACAAAGTCGAGGCTATAGTAAATTTTCAAAACCCCAAAACCATAAAAGACTTGCGTTCATTTTTAGGCCTTTCTGGATATTACCGCAGATTCATCAGAGACCATGCCACAATAGCGAAACCTCTTACCAACCTTTTAAGAGGAGAGGAGAATATCAAAGAATAAGAATATCAAAAGAATATTTAAGAATATCAGTAAAAGAATTTAAGAATATAAAAAAAAAAGATCAAAAAAATGTTCATTAATCTGGATTAATCAACAAAATAAAAAAATGCGCTCATTTCAAAAGATGTAATTCTAGCATACCCTAATTTTCAGAAAAAAATTCGGTGCAGTTTTAGCACAGGAAGGAATACCTATTACTTTCAATTCGCGAACATTATCTAAGACAGAAGAACATTACGCCGTAAGCGAAAAAGAGATGCTTGCCATCATTTGGGCATTAAAATCACTTAGAAATTACCTCTACGGTACTGCAAAAATTCATATGTTTACTGACCATCACAAGCTAACGTACGCACTCAGCAACAAAAATGACAATTCAAAATTGAAAAGATGGAAAGTAATTCTAGAAGAGTACGATTACGAACTCAAATATAAGCCTGGACGCACTAACGTAGTAGCTGACGCACTTTAACGACCTCCTGAATTAAATTCACTCTCAATAGCAACCCATTCTTACGAAAGCTCAGGTCATAATCTCATACCAGTAACGGAAGCCCCGATTAACGTTTTCAAAAATTAGATATGGCTCTTAACAGAACAAAAAATATCATTACGAATTTCTAATTCCATTTCCAACATACCATAAGCACATATTCACTAGACAACACTATTCAATGGACGACTTAAAACAAATGCTAAAACGCTTCTTAAATCCTTCTGTTATAAACCGACAAATTTTCTCTGAAGATGGGACAAATTCAAAAGCTATATCCCTTATACTTTAATACCTTTAAAATTAGATTTACACAAACACAGGTCAAGGATTCAGAAACAGACGGACAGCAAGAACAGCAAATTATCCTTGAACACAGAAGAGCACAGAAGAGAGAAATGCAAAAGAAAACAAAGAACAGATTATTCAAAAATTATTTTTCCCCAAAATGTTAGCCAAAGTAAAGAAAATCGTTAAACAATGTAGAATTTGTGCGGAAAACAAATATGACAGACATCCCAACAACCCCGATTTACAACCAACCCCAACACACAGTACTCGATAAATATTCGAAGTATGCTCAAGCACGAATAATAAAATCAAGATCAGCAGAAGACATACGCGAACCACTAAGACAGTTACTTTTCACTTTCGGCATAACTCAGACAATCATCATAGACAATGAAAAAACACTCATTTTGATTGTAATAATATTTATGATCGAAGATAAACTAAGGATACAAATTCATAGGACATCACCCCACATAAGTGAAGCAAATGGAAAAGTTGAGCGTTGCCACTTTCCGAGATTTTGAGATGCCTCAAAACAGAAGAGATAGACAGGACATTTGAGGAATTACGAGACAGATCAGTTAATGAATACAATTTTTGTATTCCCTCGACAACATGACAAAAACCTCTTGAAGCCTTTTCGGACAAAAAGTTTATATATATCCACAACAATACGAAATATCTAGACGAAACAATATTCGGAGATTAAGAGACAAATAGGAAAGAGACCTTAAATTACATAACAAAGATATAACTAGTCGCAAAGACTACAGGCCAGGACAATCTATTTATGTGAAAATAAGTAGAAGACACGGTATGAAGCTGACAGCCAGATATAAAAAGAAGATAGTAAAAGAAAATAAGTCCGCGACAATCATTACAGAAACAGGAAAAGTAGTTCATAAGAGATTAATAAAAAATGAATGAAAGGAAAATACCAGCAACTGAAACACCAATTAATGTTTTAAGAATACTGGAGTCTGCTGATTAACAAACTATCTCGTGCTATTTCGCTTAGAAACCACTATAAATGCTAAACGGCAGCCAGATATTAAGAAAACTGGAGTAGGCTGATTAACGAAGTATCTCGTGTTAATGCAATTAGAAACTACTAAAAATGCTTAATGACAGCCAGATATATAAAAATTATCTCTTGCGGAAGTTAAAGACGCGATTTCGAAAACCCTCATGTGTAAGGACCAAGTAAATCGCGGCCGTAAGGACTAATTAAATAAAAAAAAAATAAAAAAATGTATGTATAATTAATAATATATATAAATATTTCTATTTAGGCTGTGAGGACAAGATATTGTGGATCAATTTCTGTGCCACAAATAACGTGTAAATAATGTATATAAAATAATTATTAAATTATAAATTATAATGTATATAAATAATATAATAAATATTATTAGCAATATACATTTTGTATTATATAGCCAACTGTTGTTAAAATAACATTCTTATACAAATAAATATACACATACACGCATACATGCATACACATGCATGTAAACAAAACAACAGAACAACGAAACAGAAAAACAGCGCAAGCAAATAAAAAGCGGCGCGCTAGCATAGGAAAGGCAGTCTTGAACAGAGCACAGTCGCGTGCACATGTGCAAAGACTTAGGGCAGTTAAGCTCAGGTTCTCATAGTAAAGGCGTTCACACCCTTTAAGCTCAGGTTTTAATAGTAAAGGCGTTTACACCCTTTAAGCACAGGGTATTCATAGCAAAGGCGTTCACACCCTTTAAGCTCAGGTTTTCATAGTAAAGGCGTTTACACCCTTTAAGCTCAGGGTACCCACAGTAAAGGCGTTTATATCCTTTAAGCTCAGTTTTCATAGTAAAGGCGTTTACACCCTTTAAGCTCAGGTTTTCATAGTAAAGGCGTTCACACCCTTTAAGCTCAGTGTAAATTTCACGACTGAAAATTTAACATTATTAATTAAAACGGTTTAAGAAAAAAAACTGAAAAATATCGAATTTAGAATTCCGACGAAATTAGAACAACGTTCGATTCGCTTGTACAAAAACGATTGAATACAAAATCTCTATTTGGCTAAGGCCGAACTTTAGGATCAATACATATATAAAAATTCCATTTCAAAAGAAAGGGAGTGAGAATCACTCCCACATAAAAAAATCGAATGCAAATTAGGATTATTTTTAATGAGAATGAGAATTAATGCAGAAGGTTCAAGGCTATCGTAAGTTGACCAACAAAAATAAGTTTACATTCGTAAACATGCCGCCCGCCTTGCATGACTGAATCTATCAGACCCCTTGTCCGGTCAAAATCCATCCGAAGATGGAGCTTTGGGCAAACGGCATGCCTACACGTCGATACCCAGGCGTATATAAACGGGCGATGATTGGTGGAAGATCGGATCGGCTAAGTTGATGTTCGGGAAACTCTGCCGAATCCGCTCATCCAGATCCCTCGATGGAGTGACGACTTTCAACAGCCGCTCGACCCTAGCTGTCGTCTCAATGCGCTGGTTTGCGCCGTACTGGCCATGCAGGAGCAAGGTGCACATTTCGCAGCCATCGACGCGATGAATGGGCAGCTTCCACCTGTTGACGAGCTCTTGGGCAATAAGCGTTTGTGGAAGACATGCATCTAGGATTGTGCTCTTCCCTTCACAGATATTCCTCTGGAGAACGTACGCACCATGACAGTGGGGAGCAACGAGCTGTTGATAGGGTGTCATTGGCGGCCGTTTATGTGGCGATCGCTTCGGGAAGTCGTCCCTAGCCGAAGACGCATGTGGTGCTATCGACCGCGATCGTGTTTGCGCTGGAGACCGCTTCGGGAAATGGTCCCTCGTCACAGACGCTGTTGGTGCATGCGACTGCGGTCTTCTAGAGGAGGTGGACCACTACGGGAAAGAGTCCCTAGGCGAGGACGCTAGCTGGTCAATCGCCCGTGGTCGCTTGGCTTTAGAGCGTTTAGCGCGAGGTCTGCGAGAATGCGATTAATGTACTAATTAAATGTTGAATCAATGTTTTATGGCATAGGGCAGACTTCATGATATAAATTACAATTATACTTATTATAAATTATAGCCATACTTAATTCAGCGTAGTAAGTATAACATGTTAATAAAGGTGAATATGCAAAAATATAAAATATGTGTTTTTCGCTGTTCGCCTTGAACTTGCTGCTTGACTTAAGTTGTTCCGTTTTCCGTTGACTGCATGTTGTGTGTTTGTATATTTGTGTGTCGTAATGTCATAATGGGAAAGAGTCCCTAGGCGAGGACGCTAGCTGGTCAATCGCCCGTGGTCGCTTGGCTTTAGAGCGTTTAACGCGAGGTCTGCGAGAATGCGATTAATGTACTAATTAAATGTTGAATCAATGTTTTATGGCATAGGGCAGACTTCATGATATAAATTACAATTATACTTATTATAAATTATAGCCATACTTAATTCAGCGTAGTAAGTATAATATGTTAATAAAGGTGAATATGCAAAAATATAAAATATGTGTTTTTCGCTGTTCGCCTTGAACTTGCTGCTTGACTTAAGTTGTTCCGTTTTCCGTTGACTGCATGTTGTGTGTTTGTATATTTGTGTGTCGTAATGTTGCTACTATTTTTACGTTGTATGCTTGCTGTTGGGCTGCTGAGGAATAGCTCTGGCTTGCCTAGCCTTGTTACTATGCGTCTGTTGATATCTCCAACTGCGTAGCCGGGTATGGTATGGTACTGTAAAGTAGTATATCATAGTTGACGATGTCCTGATGGGGCTACACGTAACGACCTCGTCCTCCTCTAGCTCTGTATAATTGCGTGGACTCTGTATAATTCTGCAAAGCTATTTTGGCTGAAATAAGTGCGCTACAACAGATCGTTTTGTTCAGATTGTGTAGAAGTTTGCTATAGCAGTCACTTACGAAAAGCGTTTGGGTCACATTTTCGGGAAGCTAGATAGTTGAGACCGCTACAGCCAGCTCGAATCCCGAAATGGTTTGGAAAATAAATAATAAAAAATAGAAGGCGTAATTCCTTAAATAAAATCGGTCGGATATATCTGTGGCCACAAACCGTAACAGCCTAAATCAAAATATCGTAAATACTGGATGTTCTATTTTCCTTACATCGTCTGTTTCTCGGAAATTAACGGAACAATCGAACATAAAACTTGTTGATACGGATAAAGTTAACAAAACACTCGAACATGTTAGTTGCAGATACAAAAAATTCCTCATTTTGCACATATACCAGATCGCTTTTTTACGATATTTTGAGTTAGGCTGTTATGGTTTTTGACAACAGAATTGTTTAAAATAAATTTTATCGTATTCGTTTGTTCCCATGGTTATAATGATTTGTCCAGAGCTTTAATTTTTTCATTTTTGCAACTTTATTGTATAGCAGAAACTGAGATAAAGTGGGTAATAAGTCGAGAAAAAATAATATGAGGTAAAAAAAAAATTTGAAAAATATTGCAAAAATAAACAAAGACGAGTAAGCTTAATAAATACGATAAAAGACGATAAAACTTCAAAATCGGATAAGCACTGAAGATATAACAAAAACGATTGATTGATATAACGATTGAGGCGGTGTCAAAAATAGGTTACTTTGGGTGATACTGCCTAGTGTACAGCTTTACATTGAAAATTCTATTACTCTTGCAACTACTCTCTAGAGCAATTTTGTCTCATATTCAAGGTGAAAATTTGAAGTTATTAGATTCGACGTATTTCGAGGAATTAGAAGTTATAACACAATAAAAATTAAAAAATATTAAAAATATTACAAAAAACTTGGAAAAAGTCGCAACTCGTCTGCAGTGCATACATGATTTTCTTTATTCTTAATTTTTGCAAAGTGTTTTCATAAATATAATTAAATGCACAAAATTGTGTAAATGAGAGATTAACTTCGAAAAAAAAAATGATAACACACTGCATTTTCTTTTAAAAAACTGAGAGGATCTAACGTCATTTTTGGGAAATAGTTTGTTCAGCATTTTTGCTAAGAATTTAGCATAGAATTCGAATATGACATACGCTTTCTTCCAAAAAAAAAAAAAAAATGCTCCGCCCTACTTGGTACGCTTTAATCACTGAAAGACGTTATTACGCCAAAATTTGTTGATGCTCTTTGGTCGTTGTTTTCAACTTTCTTGTGTATCCCACTGTTGGGAAACTCTTGCTTCTGCCACGTGATCCTTGTAGGATCACCTTTTTTTATTGGTAATCGATGTCACTTTTACCATAACTTTTTGGAGAAGTAGTTTAAGCACTGATGATTGAATTTTCAAACTATTCCTTGAATCGATGGCACTTTAACTGTGACTGCATGGAGAAGTAATTTAAACACTTTTGATTGAATGCTTGCGTAATTGTTTTTATATTTTGAAGTTAAATGTATCGTTTACATATTTTCGAGTTCAATGTAACATATGAATATGACACAATAAAGAAACAGAACTGCTTGCACTAATTAGCAAGTTATTTCATATCAAAGAAATAAATGTAAATGTAATTAAAAACAAATTAATCTATGTGTAAACAGATAATATTAAAGAGAACTAAAATAAATGGGCAACGGCAAACTGGCATCCGTCAGTTTAATAGGAGCCCTCTCCCGATCGACAAAACTAGCACTCTACAAGACGCTCGTGCTGCTTTATGGCGCTGAGGCATGGGTAGTTTCGCAAACTGACGCAGCCGCTCTGGGGGTGTTCGAGATAAAAGTTCTTCGCCAAATCTTGTTCGAGTCGGCGATGACTATCGCATCCGAATGAACCACGAGCTGTATGAGCTCTACGAAGACATTGACGTAGTTCGGCGTATAACTGTGCAGCGACTACGCTGGCTGGGTCATGTCCATCGTATGGACGACGAAGCTCCAGCGAAAAAGGTGCTCGAGGCGAGGGTCGCTGGTCAACGACGACGAGGGAGACCATGCCTCCTATGGATGGACCAGGCTGAGGAAGCCCTAACCGCACTTGTTGTATCCGATTTTAGAAGGCGCGCGCAAAACAGAGGCGTCTGGCGAGAGGTGATGAGGTCGGTCGAAGCCCGGACACGGGTTGTTACGGCCACCTAAATAAGTAAGTAATTAAGTAAAATAAATGAGAACAATTTAGGATTTTAAAACAACGTGAAGCGCTATATGGTAGGAAATAGAAACTCACAAAGTTGACGTCAGCAAATATAATTGAACATTGTTGTTTTTATTAAATTTTGTGAATGTGCTCCCAGAGGCGTACAAGAACTATGTACTGGCCTTTATACATGGCTTATAAGACCATGCTTTCAACCGAAAAGTCAACCGAAACTAGTTTTTATTTATTGGTTTTTGATTATTTACCATTTTATCGTTGATTTATGCATCATAAACCTACAATTTTTATTATGCTATTATGTGCTTTTTTATTTTGTATTCTCTACTTTTTCAGCACCTTGCTTGGTTCCAGCAGTTGTTAATGGTAGATACTACAAGGTAGAACAGCGAACTAAATTATTAACACATAGGATACCAGAAGGCTTTCTTTTGCCATATGAGGAAACTCCAACCGATGAAATTATAACACTAAAGTGCTCAGAAGGCTACAATATCCAAGTAAGTAAATAATATTGTCAGTGACGCAGCAATAAAACCGAAGAACTATAGACTATAGCAAAATTGGAATTTGTTATCCCATATATCGGCTTAAGTACCATGCATTTGCAGTGTGTCTTAAATCAACTTCCATCCACATAGGTAAAGCATTTAGCCCTCTAACACTCAAGGGTACCCTGGGCAAGGTTGATTTATAAGTGTTAAGTCACTTGAGAGAAGCTCGGTAGAACTGTCAGAATAGATGAAAGGAAATCAAGAAAAAAAAATCTCAATCTGTACAATTTTTAGCTAACAGCTACTTTGACAGTTCGAGGAAAGGCAAAAAAATAGTGCTTTTCTCTGAAGTGACTTAACCTATATTAATGAACCTTGCTCCTGGGGAAGCCATAGTTCTTTAATGCATAAAACTAGCCTTTGAACTTAAGTATCTTTTATGAATAAATTAATTAATATTTTCGGGTAGAAGAGCACTTTTTCGGCATTTGGAAATGAATAATTTTTGAATCACTCGCCGGAATAGAACGCCTCTGGAAAACGAACCTTCTCTGCTCGGAAATTAGCTAATGGGTGAAAAAAATAGTTAAACTGAGGAAAAAAGGATCTTCTGAATACTGTTCTTTTCAATGTGGTTTTTTCAAAACAATTTAATCAGTTTTGCCTCTTTCTGTGTTATTACACAAAAAGTGTGTAATTTCGAAACGATTGTATTGTTGATGTACTGTGAGCATTTTGTGTAATTTTGTAGTTAAAAGAAATGAAATGAATGTTTACCACTGTTCTTAACCACTATCTTATAAACCACTATTTTTCCACCTTTGAATCGCATTATTATATCGCGTCTAGACTCCCACGTATCATACGGCAGCTATAACTTTGAAGTAGTCAAGGAGTTTATATACCTTAGCACCGCCATTAATAACTACAACGAAGTCAGCCTGGAGATAAAGTGAAGAACAATAATTGCTAATAGTTGCTACTACGTGTTCAGTAAGCAACTAAGTTCCAGAGCCCTCTCTCTATCGACAAACACTCTACAAGACGATCGTTCTACCTGTGCTTCTTAA
Organism: Coremacera marginata; assembly: GCA_914767935.1. NCBI lineage: Eukaryota > Metazoa > Arthropoda > Insecta > Diptera > Sciomyzidae > Coremacera > Coremacera marginata. Next base: position 117,884,473 of record OU612045.1, on the reverse strand, counting down.
TAACGCTGAGGCATTGTTATTTTCGCAATCTGACGCAGCTGCTCTGGGAGTGTTCGTGAGAAAAGGTCTTCGTAAAATCTTCGGTCCTGTTCGAGGCGATGACTATCGCATCCGAACGAACCACGAGCTGTACGAGCTCTACGAAGACATTGACGTAGTTCGGCGTATAACTGTGCAGTGACTGCGCTGGCTGGGTCATGTCCAACGTATGGACGACGAAGCTCCAGCGAAAAAGGTGCTCGAGGCAAGGGTCGGTGGTCAACGACGACGAGAGAGACCATTCCTCCGATGGATGGACCAGGCTGAGTAAGCCCTAACCGCACTTGGTGTATCCGATTGTAGAAGGCGTGCGCAAAGCAGAGACGCCTGGCTAGAGCTGATGAGGTTGGCCGAAACCCCAACACGGGTTCCACGAAAAGTGGAATGTGGTGCGAAATTTTCTTAAATATGTCTGAAAGCGTTAACGAATGTTTTACTGTAAGTTGTGTTTCTAAATTTGGCTAGGCAATTGCAAATATAATATTCTTCAAAAAAACCAAACCGGAGGAGACGTCGTCGCTGAGATCGGCTGGATATTACAAATTCAACAATTTGTGGCTACGATATGCAAAGTTCACCAAGTGGTCGTAGAAAAAACTTCAAAATGACGAAGAAATGGCATTCTACAAGCCTTTTAACCTAATTATTATTCCGCATAAGGCCACGTTAGACCGTCACTCTACTACCAGCAGACATAACGTAAGTCCAAAAACATAAGAGCGAGCCGAACTTTAATTTGCAGACCTTTTTTTATGAATAGCCTGATTCCCAACATTGAAGGAATCGATGCGGGATTCTGGGATAGTGAAGGATTGGGCCTTACAACGCACAAAAGCGTCCGGCATAATGAAAGATATTTTAGGAAAAACTTTTACGAAAAAATTATACAACAAATTAAAACAGAAACCACTGATTCGAACATAAAACAATTTGCTTTAGCAACCATATTTTATTATGAGATAAATTCAGTAGATACTAGTTTCTTTGATATTAAAGGATGTTCCTCGGGTTCTGCATCCCAAATAAATGCACCACTAAAAGAAACCATAGCGGAAAAAAGCATTTCATTTGAAAATCTAGTTTTTTTTTTTTGCAGCAGACACTCCAAATGTCATTTTTGGACAATATAATTCGTTGGCTACGTTGCTTAAGAAGAAGAGGCAAGAATTTGTGGCAGTAAAATGCTCGCGTCATTTAATTAATCTTTTGGCATCGAAAGCTTGTTTCAAACTTCCGATTCACACAGTGGATCTCTTAATAAATCTTAAGTCACATTTTGCAAGAAGCTACACACGACAACAAAAAGTAAAGGAGTTTCAGCAGTACTTTTCTATAGAAGTTCATACATTTTAAGCCCATGTAGAAGTAGATGGCTTTCTATAAAATCGTGTGTTGATAGGGTTTTCGAACAGTATGAAGTGCTACAGTATTACATGTGATTAGAAGTTCTGCAGGTCTTTCTAAAACAAGGGAAATTATTATATGCTTGATTAGATGATAAAGTTACGAACACTTATTAACAATGTATTTTTCAATCAACATTATTTTTCAATCAGAATTTATTAAAAAAAAATATTTATTAATAAAAATATATTAAGAAAAATTATTAACATTATTTTTCAATCAGAACGACCATTATTGTACAATTTGAAATCTGACATTACTAAATTTTTTCACAATATTTTATTATATTATATTAAAGCAAAATATGTAAAAGAAAATGTTTGGATATTAGATTTAAGATAAACAATATACTCTGAAGATGATACGTATAATGACGTCTATCTCGGTATTTTAGCTCAAGAAAGTTTTGGAGAAATATTTTTAAATGACCGCAATGAAATCTATACAATTATATAAAATCGTTGTGATACAAAATGGATGATCCACAATCACGCGAGAACCACTGAACCTATTTAAGCAATAAAGGTATTAACCGATTTTTTATTTCAACGAAAACGTGATAGGCTATGTTAGATTTGCCACGCCTACTTTCAGAGCCCATAAATCAATAAAAAATATATATTTCAGACAATTTTTGTCGTATTAGACTAAAATTTGGTAATTTGATTCGTTTGCTAATTATCGGTAACTGTACTAAAAATGGGCGTGGTCGAATTATATATACGCCCATTTTTACGAAATCATTATAGTTTCTTCATTGTACGCGCTTTCATAGTGAAACTTGGTATGTGGGTGCAATGTGCCCAAATGGCGGTATATATATAAAATGGTGACACGCCTACTATCGCCGCTATTGAAAAGGAATCAGCCAAAGTGGGTTTGACGATAAATGAGGGCAAAACAAAATATATGCTGTCTACAAACAAGGGAGCTCGGCTTTTAGACTCCCACGTTTCATCCGGCAGCTATAACTTTGAAGTAGTCAAGTTCGAGTTCGTTTACCTTGGCACCGCCATTAATACCAAAAACGAAATCAGCCTGGAGATAAAGCGAAGAACAATAATTGCTAATAGGTGCTACTACGGGCTCAGTAAGCAACTAAGTTCCAGAGCCCTCTCTCGATCGACAGAACTAACACTCTACAAGACGCTCGTTCTACCTGTGTTGCTTTATGGCGCTGAGGCATGGGTAGTTTCGCAAACTGACGCAGCCGCTCTGGGGGTGTTCGAGAGAAAAGTTCTTCGCAAAATCTTCGGTCCTGTTCGAGTCGGCGATGACTATCGCATCCGAATGAACCACGAGCTGTATGAGCTCTACGATGAGATTGACGTAGTTCGGCGTATAACTGTGCAGCGACTACGCTGGCTGGGTCATGTCCATCGTATGAACGACGAAGCTCAAGCGAAAAAGGTGCTCGAGGCGAGGGTCGCTGGTCAACGACGACGAGGGAGACCATGCCTCCGATGGATGGACCAGGCTGAGGAAGCCCTAACCGCACTTGGTGTATCCGATTGGAGAAGGCGCGCGCAAAGCAGAGGCGCCTGGCGAGAGCTGATGAGGTCGGTTGAAACCCGGACACGGGTTGTTACGACCAACTAAGTAAGTTAGTAAGACACGCCTACTATTACAGTCCATTTATCTATCTATTAGTCCATTTATAATTGACTATACTATTATATAAAAGCGTTTTGACAATGCATGGCTGTTCCATAGTCACGAGAGAACCACTGAACAGATTTAGATGATGTAGGTACCAACCGATTTGTTATTTCAGCTATATCGAATTGGCTATGTCATATTTGCCACGCCTGCTCTTACCGCAAATAAATCAATTCAAATTATTTATTTCAGACTGTTGGTTCGTATTAGACTAAAACTTGGTAATTTAGTTTGTATGATTATTGTCGGTAACTGTACTAAAAATGGGCGCGGCCGGAATATATTTATATGCGTCCACCTTTATGACATCATTAAAATTTCTTAATTGAACATGTTTTCATAGTTAAACTTGGTACGTAGGTGCTATGGGTCCAAACGATGGTCAATAAGTGTCCAAATAATTGTTGCCAAGCCTACTTTTACAGCCCAATTATCTGTTTGTATATATCTATCTATCAATATATATAAAAATCAAACGCTACATGTATGTTGCCGCATCAAGTGAGAACGGCTAAGCCGATTTGGTTCATTTTTTTTTGTTGTATTTTTTAGTGAACAAGACAAGGTTTATACGCAAAAATATACCCGCTAGATGGCGCAGCTTTTTCGAAAAATGGTTTTTATAGTCCGATTTGGCTCATATTGGAAATATTTATTGGCAAGGGTGGGCGACCTATGCTAGCAAAAAATTGCTCCGCTTAAATTTTGGCAGTGTTCAATTATTATCAGAAATCTTATTTAAAATAAAAAAAATAACCAAATGTATGGTCCAATTTGTTTCATATCATAGCTTTGGTGCAAAAATTATATATTATTACATTTTTTCCGCGAAGAAGGCCATCAATGTACGAGATATTCATTTTGTTTAACTAAAAACGGCATGATTTGAACTTTTTTTTTAACTTAAAATATTTTATCATTTTGTTGATTTTTTTAAACTTAAAACAGTATGTTTTGAACTTTTTTTGAGCAGTACAATTTCGGGTTTTTGAGGAGTACGGGTTAGTATGTATAAAATAACCAAAAACTTTTTTTGTTGAAAAAAATGTATATGCATTTCTATATAGCTAAGGCTTATTATTAACGGTTCTTTTTAAGTATCTTTGAAACAAGATTCGCAAAATATATTTTAAATTCAAATATCTTATAGTTTCTTACTACAAACATTTCAGCTTGCACTCTTAAAATTTTTTATTAATGCGAAACATTAAATAATCAAAAGTAAAACGCAAGGCTTAACTAGAACTTTTACTAAAGCTTAAAATCAAAACTTACTGATAATGAGTCGAAATTGCTCCTTTTTTTCAATCACTTCATAAATAAAAATTTGTTAGAATTAAGTCGCAGAAACATTTGACAGAATATGACATATTTGCAGAATATGACATATTTGCAGAATATGACATATTTGCAGAATATGAACTGTGCGTCATCTTGGTAAAAATATATTTTTACATTGTACGTAAAGAAATTTTTAAGTTGTGTTAGAATCCAACTATTTCAAAATTGTTGGCATATTTCGTTTTGACGATACTTTAAAAAAGGTGGAGTAATTCCGTACGCATATTAAAATCTTAAAATGTTTTTCCAGAAGAATCAATTTTACAAGTAATAACGGCATTGAAAAAAAGCGATATTTTTTCTCAGAAAATATTTGCTATTTAAATAATAACACTGTGCGATACATTTTTATGGATGAAATGATATCAGCACCCAGCTAAAAACGACATATGAAGGTACTCAATATCACAAAAGGATTGGTGAAGTTGGCTAAATCTTTTTCAGGTTCAAGTGATTTTTTTTTAAGTTTTTTGAGATTTTTTGAGTTTTTTTGAGCTGGCTGTGTTTACAGAGAACCCATTTTGGAAATAAAAACAATCTGTATAGAGTTTTCTTAACTTTACAATAAAAATATTAAAAAAAACTACAATGGGGCAAGGGCACAAACGTTAGATTTTACTTTTTAACCATGCCGTTAAGAGCCTTCCTCAAAAAATTTTAATGACAGTATTTTTTTTTCAAAAAGGTCATGTTTTTCTTAATAAAAGACATTATTACTTTATTTTTTATGTCCAACAACAAACCATGAAAAAATAGAAATCATGACTGAAACATTTTATTAGAGAAATACCATAATTGATTGTAGCTGAAATAATAACGGTAAAAAAAATTTTTATATATTTTTTTTCGCCATTGTCTTCAAATTAGAAAAGTTGCAAAAAAATCCCAGACAGTTGGCCCATAATTGGCGGAATCGCTCATATATCTTAGACTTTGTTGGGAAGAAAAAATTCCCATTTTTTCAGTCGATTTTAGATGACAAAAAATAACAGAAAAATTTTGTAAATTAAAATTTCATGCGAATAGTTTTTCGAAAATGTTGTTCTTTTCAGGACGAAGTTCCTTACACTTTTTCTTCATCTCTGAATGTAATTCGAAATAAAGGCTGTATATTTTTTTATATTTTTATTTATTTTTAAATTGACTGAATGAACGAATGAAATCAAAAAATCAAAGTGTCATTTAAATTTTAGAAAAAGAAATATTTATTTATTGAAAATTATATACAAACACTCTGATGTGTTTCACTTTCTGTTTTGCTTTCCTTTTTTGAACGTTGAACATGTGATCTCCTCTCTATAATGAAAATACCTTCATCTGTATGATGAAACAATTAAAAATTACCTCAAATTTTTAATTTTTTTCAATTTGAGATCAATTTGTGGAGATATTTTGTATTAAATGTCCCGTTATGTCGTAGCAAAAAAAAATTAGCTAATTTTTAATCCAGCAAAGTTTAATTTAATTGAAATCGATTTAAAATTCGTCGAGTTATTCAACTTGAAGTATTTTTACCTCACTACAAAATCGGCAGCGTGCATATTCAAACACACAGAAACAACAAATTTTTTTGATATGCTATGATAGCTGAGCATAAAAAGAGAAGCGAAGAGACCAACATGGAGTTTATTGAAACTCTCGCAACACAAACGCATGACAAGAAAACGATCAAGCAATGCACGTTAGGGCGGGTCGACCCCTATGGAAGAAAAAAAAATTTGATTTGTTACCGACTTTTTTGAAAGATCCTATTGAGAGGATTTCAGACCAGAAAAAATTTTTTTTTTAAGTGGTCTTCATTAACAACCAAAATGGTCTTTTTGTTATAACTCGGTTATTTAATGTCCGATTTTGAAAAAAAGTATATTTTTAGAAAGATCTCAAAAATGCTAACAATTCGTAGTAAAAAGTTATTGACCTTTGAGGTCATCTTCAATAAAATAATTCAGTTTTTAACTTTTTTTGCACTACGACCCCCAAAACTTTGCCCATTTTATATTTTGTAATTAAAGTTCATAAAAAATCAATAGGTACGTGTGAAGAAATTTTTAAAATCCACTCATAGGAAAAAAAGTTACACGCGCATAAAACTTAATTTTTGAGCTCAAAAATTAAATTTGACTACGGATTGTTAGCATTTTTAAGATCTTTCTAAAAATATACTTTATTTCAAAATCGGACATCAAATAACCGAGTTATAACAAAAAGACCATTTTGGTTGTTAATGTAGACCACTTAAAAAAAAAATTTTTTCTGGTCTGAAATCCTCTCAATAGGATCTTTCAAAAAAGTCGGTAACAAACCAAACTTTTTTTGGTGACCCACCTTAATGCACGTCATCGGGGTTGATTTCATAAAAAAGTTTACATTTCAGTTAAATATATTATTGGAATTTCGAAAGGAAATTATCCTTATACTGTAGAACAAATATGATAGTTTAAAACTTATTTCAAAAAAATCTACCCAGTACTTTTGGAGTTTTACAAAAATGCTCACTTCGATTTTATATAACAGTATACACATGTTATATTGTGATATTAGCATATATTTTCGTTACGTGTGGATTTCTACGAAATCACTCAAGCCGCGTTAAGGAACTTCGTTATAAGAAAACACTAAAAGCATGCCATGATGAGAAATGGACCACTATTTTAAAATTGAAATTTATGCATTAAAGTTAATTTTCCGTCCAATTTAGACAAACCGTATATTGTTAAAAATAGGAAAAGAATGAAAGAAGAAAACAATTATCATATGTTATGTCATAAAAAGAATATCTAAATGACATAATTCTTTTCAGATTTAAAATCGACTGAATAAATTGGGTTAAAAAGACGGTCTAATATAACTGCGTATTATCGTATATATATAACAAAAAACTTTTGTTAAAATGTTTTATGTGGATAGTAAATCTCAAAAACGGCAAAGTCAAACGTCGACAAGTGAAAAAAGTGATTCTGACTTTGCTCAAGAAAGTTGTTCCGTTTGCAAGAGAAAATGTATGTATGTAAAAATTAAGCACAAAACTAAATCCGAATTTTTGAAATTGAGCCAATAGTAGTGTAGTGCACTACACCCCTATTTAAAAAAAAAGAACTTTTTGCCGTGATCCAGATTTGGTTGGCACAAAGTTGAATTAAAAGGAGCAAGTTTAGAAGCTCAGAACTTAGTGATTTTATTTCAGAAAATGTTCTTCTTTTATAGTAGGCTAACAGGATTTTTCATATTTATTACTTAAATAACTATTATTTAATACTTATATGAAAAATTCTAAAAAGCAAAAATAAATATAAATAAAAAAAATATATGTTCATAAATTACATATAGTGCGCGACATAATTATCAAGTGTGTGTGTGCAACAACAAGCATATGTTCAGTGTTCGTTTTAAATAATAATAAATAAGTGTGTGAATGTAACAACAAAAATGCAATAATGTAACTGAGTTCAATGTGCGTTTTTAAATAAATAAGTGCGTGAATGTAACAACAAAAATACAATAATGTAACCGAGTTCAATGTGCGTTTAAAATAAATAAGTGCGTGACTGCAATAACATGACTAAGTTCAATGTTCATTTTTAAATAACAATAAAATAAATGTTTACGTGCCTAATATAGCTAATTTTAGTTTATAATACTAATAGCCCTATTCTGTTGATTGACATTTATAAATTTATTGACAACTGTAAAAATGTCTTTTTCTTAAATATAAACAAAAGCTCATAACATTACACAACTGTTAGCAACATAAAAAAAATATTCAGAACAAATAAATAAGCGAAACATTTTGAATGTTTTCAACCCCTTGGACCAAAAAATAGCATATAAAAGACTAGCTTGTCAATAAATTTACAGTTGTCAATGAACGGAATTTAAATGTATTTAATACATGAATAGTTGTGTGAATAATAATTAAATAAATGTTTAAATGTATACCGTGGAGTGCACTACACCCCCTTCCTTAAGATAAAATTATTTGATTTTAAAAGAATAATTTTATTTCTAAATTATACAATCCAAATGTTTGAGAATAAATTATATAATGCAAATATTTTACAATTTTAGGCCAATATTTTATTTCAATTAAATCCATTTTTTCAACAAATTATTGTGGTATTCTTTTCATTTTCCATTTACATTTATTATTGTATTTACTCCATTTTTATTTACAACTGTGTACGGACCATGATATGGTGATTGATATTTTTTCCTATTCATTCTCTTAACAATTATTTTATCACCAATATTTATATTTAAAGGGTTTGAAATTTCATTATCTTTCTTTCGCTTCTCTTTAGCTATATTTATCAATCCATGTGCCTTTTTTAGAGAGTATGCTAATCTAGTTTTTAGTTCTTGCTCGTAATTTTCAGTATTGTAAGTTTTAAATGATTCTAATCGTTCGTTTGGTAGGTTTGCCAATTTGCCAAAAATGAGTTCAAAAGGACTGTAATTTGTATCAATATGAGGTGTCGTATTGTACGCAAAAGTGAAGTATGGGATCCAATGTTCCCATTCATCATCCTTGCAAAAATTTAGGAAAAATTCATTTAACACTCTGTGGTTCCTTTCTATAGAACCTAGAGTTTCGTGATGATATGGTGTGCTAAACACTTGTTTTATGTTTAACTGGCTACATATTTCGGACATCAACTCATTAGTAAACTCTTTACCCCTATCCGACTTTAATATTTTAAAATGACCATAAATCAAAATTAGGTTTTCTATCAATGTTTTGGCGTCTTTCGTTTCCATAGGACATGCTATAACATATTTTGTCAGTTCGCACTGCATGGTTAGTATGTAGCGGTAATTATTTGTTAAACGTAGAGGACCTACCGTATCTATTGAAACTACTTCAAAACTAGTTCCTGGTGTGTTTGTCAAAGTTAGTTGTTCTTTTGTATGTCTGGTTTGTTTGTTAATTTTACATGTTTCGCAATTATTTATGTACTTTTTAATCATTCTACACATATTCTTCCATATATAATTCTGCTTTATTTTTAAAATCGTTTTTCTAATTTCCATATGACCTCTGTGGGTCGAATTATGATACTCATCAATTATTCTTTCCTGGGTTTCTATCCCTATTATTCTTTCTGGTTCTTTATAAATAAGTATTTTCAATTTGTTTCTGCTAAACTTTAAATCGTTGTAAGTTCTTTTAAAATCTTCCATGTGCATGGTTTTAAATATATCATCATTAATATTCAATGCTAACTCTTCAATCTCCAGTTTTTGCATCTTCGAAATCAGTTTCTCCAAAGTCATCTGTGTGAACATCGGATTATCACTGCATCGTACAATAACCTGATTGTCTTCTATATCTATTTGTGTACTCTTAAAATCTTTATCTGTTATAAACTTAAGTTTTCTTATTTTGTTTACGTCCGTTAGTGATGTGCATTCCCACACAAAAAGGTGATCAGTCTTCCTGCCTGGAATACATTCTAAATCTTTACTATTTTGGTTTTCTGTATGTTTTTTCATATCCATACTTCTTGTTATAGCTAGTATTTTTGTGTCTTCATTTTCTAAGCTGGTTGGAATCATATCTTTCAGAGAGCCGCTATTTATAATAATCCTTGACAATGCGTCTGCATTGATATTAGTTTTGCCTGTTTTGTACCTAATCTCAAAATCATAGTCGCATAGGTCCAACCTGATACGTGTCATTTTCGACGATGGGTTTTTATGCGAAAAAAGGAGACACCAATGGTCTGTGGTCTGTGACAACTGAAAATCTGCGACCATAAAGATAAGGCTTAAAAAAATTTATCGCCCAATGTATAGCCAATAGTTCCTTTTCTAAACCTGGTTTGTTTAGATCGTGCTCTCCGAGTGATTTGCTCGCGTATGAGATTGGTAAGTCTGATCCGATCTCACTTTGCGACAATACTGCGCCAAGAGCATAATTTGATGCGTCAGTAGTTAGCACGAATGGTTTATCGAAGTCAGGGTATTGAAGTATTGGGGGATTGAGTAATTTTAATTTTAAAGTTTCAAATGCTTTTTGACATGCGCCATTCCAATTAAACTGTGTATTTTTTTTTAGTAAAGCATTAACATTTTTAGCTATATCTGCGAATTTTGGTATAAAGCGCCTATAATAATTGGCAAAGGCAACAAATCTCCTTACTTCATCCGAGTTTGTGGGGACTGGGTAGTTTTTAATTACTTTATTCTTAGCTGGATCAGTTCTTGTACCTTCATTTGTAATTAAATGGCCAAGATAGACAACTTCTGGCTTCAAAAATGAGCATTTATCTGGGTTTAATTTAAGGGGTTAACCTACTGTTGAAAAAAAAATGTTCGACTTTTTTTTTGCATATTTAGGTAGAAAAGCGTCTCAAGAATACGTGTGTAAAATTTCAGATCGATGTCTAGATTCGTTTTGATGTTATAGCGCTTAGAAGAGAGTGCGCTCCCACTCTCTTTTTTCGGTATTTTACGCTGCGCGAGAGGGGCCGGCGCGCTTGAAATAACGGTTTATATTAACATTATATAACGCTTATAGCGTTGATTCTGTAGGGTACATGTGAATTTCGAGGTGTAAACAAGTGGCAATCAATATTAAAATGTATAATAGTCGTAAAAAAAGAGATAATTCTCGAAAATCACAAAAAAGGAGTTTCAAAGGCAATCAACATACTATTTCTGAAGGTGCAGCTAATATTAGTGCTTTTTCTCGTAAATTAAACAATAGTGGAAGATACGATATACATGTTGATCCAACATCATCGTATTGTATCATAAACTTTGCCCTTGTATTTGGTACTCTCCAAAGTATTTTGAAGTGTAAGTTTTGTGATGGTGAAATTAAATTCAATAAAACTGCTCAAAGAGGACTTGGATTTAAAGTTGTTGTTGTTTGTTCGTGTTCAGAACACTCTGTTAATTCGAGCCCAATGATTGGTAATCAAAGCAATGCGTATGAAATAAATCGGCGCATCGTATTTATTTTTAGAATTTTGGGCCTCGGACTTTATGGACTGAATATTTTTTGTGGTTTAATGGATCTTGGTGTAAACTTTTATTCAAAGCTGTATTATGATCTTGTCCAAATTATTCATAGTGCCACAAAAAAATTCTATGATGAATGTGTCTCAAAAGCTGCCGAGGATGAAAAAGAAATGAATGAGGAGCGCGGTAACGTGCGCAAAAATCTCACAGTCTCAGGAGACGGTTCGTGGGCTAAGCGCGGATTTAGTTCTTTAATCGGATTCATTTCTTTAATTGGTAATTTGACTGGTAAAGTGCTCGATATGATAGTAAAAAGTTCAGTTTGTAAAGCTTGTGAATTTTATGCTAATAAGAAAGGTACTCTGGAATATGATGTTTGGTTCGAAGAGCACCAAGACGAATGCTGCGCCAATCACACTGGAAGCGCAGGTAAAATGGAAGTTAACGGAATTATTGAAATGTTTAAGCGCTCTGAAGAGAAACATGATGCAAAGTATGCCTTTTACATTGGCGATGGTGACTCCAAAACTTTCACCAACCTCTTGGATAGTAATCCTTACGACGATTTATCTGTGACAAAACTGGAATGTGTAAACCACGTTTCCAAAAGAATGTTTCATCGCTTGACAGAAGCAAAAAAAAAAAAAAACTGTTAAAGAAAAAGCAATCAAAGAGCATGAAAAAAAGTCTGAAATTGAAGAAAAGAAAACCCCTAAAAATAAATTAAAAGTAAAAACTGGCAAGTCAGTAAAAGCTGCGCCAAAAGTGCCGCCGACTGAAGCAAAAAAGTTAACTCTTAAAGTGATTCAAGAACTCGCTGTTTACTATGGTCTGGCGATCAGAAGGCACCCTGATTCTGTTCAAAACATGAAAAAAGAAGCACTCGCAGGACTTTACCATAGCTGCTCAACGGATGTCAATCCGCAACATATGTACTGCCCAGCCGGAGAGGATTCGTGGTGTAAGTGGCAAAAAGCCAAGGCTACTAACTCTACATATACTCATCCACCAGCATTCAATCAAGAGATTTTTGAAATGTTAAAACCGATCTATGACGACCTTACTGATAAAGATTTATTAAAAAGATGTTTGGGTTCCAATACACAAAATTCTAATGAATCTCTGAATCAAACGGTATGGCGTATCGCTCCCAAACACACCTTCAATGGACTTAAAATAACAGAGATTTCTGGAATGATCGCCGTTTACATATTTAACGAAGGTTATCAACCACTTGTTGGCATTCTGGATGTTATGGGCGTTACTATAGGATCATTTGCACATAATTTTGTCATGCAAAATGATCGGAAGAAATTGTTTACTGCAGAAAAAAGGAGCAGCGAAGCATCGAAAGAAGGTCGTGTAGCAAGGAAAAAAAGGAAACTGGCTAAGAAGCAAGCTTTAGAAGATGAGGAAGGCGCATATTATCAAGCAGGATTCGCGGATTGATTGTAAGGAAAAAATTTTTTGACTTATCACAAAAATTTCGGTTAAAAAAACTTTAAACGCGTTTTTCTCGAAATGCACTTTTTTTGTGCGCGTCGTAAAAATGCGAAAAAACTGCTCAACTGAATCGCTTGAAAATTTTTTTACATACTCATACAACATTTATCTATTGCATGAACCTCAATTTTCAGCAAAAAAATTATTTTTTTTAATTATGTGACCCTGTTTTTAAACTGAAAATGACCGAATTTCGATACTCCACTTTTCAGAAGAGTACCAAGCCGCGGAAAATCGATTTTTTTTTTCTGATTTGAGGTTCATGCAAAAGCTGAACATATAAACTAAACAAAACTTTTTCGTTTTTTGGTTCCAGAGGGATATTTTTGGCTGATTTTTACGAGGCGGAATTTTGATTTTACGACGGAAGGTGCTGCATCGCTCAGCGACTATGGCCGCCATTTTGTAATTTAATATATTTTGACAATCATTTTTTTATATTTAAACATTCATAAAGAAGCATGCAAAATTTCAAACTGATATGTCTTGTCAATTTTTTTTTATAGCTGTTTAAAAAAAACGCCGATTTTGCCATTTCAACAGTAGGTTAACCCCTTAAGATGAAACTTTCTCATTTTATTGAATACTTTCGCTAAATTTTCGTTATGGTGCTGTAAGCTGCAACCAAACACAATAATGTCGTCTACGTACAAGAAAGCTTCTGCGTCTAGTCCTGTCAAGGCTATCGTCAACATTCGTTGAAAACTGTTGGACGATATCTTAAGTCCAAACGGTAAACGTGTAAATTGAAAATGTCCGTTCCCTGTTGAAAATGCGGTAAGTGGTCGCGAGTCTTCGTCTAGTTCTATTTGGTGGAACGAGCTGGTCATGTCCAATGTTGAAAAGTATTTTGCTTTTCCAAGTCTGTCAAGAACGTCTTCTATTTTAGTCAGAGGAAATTTATCACTCACGATTTTCTCATTTAGTTTTCTAAAATCTACGACTAGTCTCCATTTCTTTTTGTCGTCTGTCGATTTTTTTGGTACTACTAGAAGCGGTGCATTGTAAGGACTAACTGAATGTTCGATGATGTTGTCTTGTAATAGTTTGTCTACCTGTTCGTTTATTTCTGTCATTTGTGAATGTGGTAGTCGGTAATTTTTTATGTAAACGGGTGTCGAATCTGTAGTTTGTATTTGCTGTGAATAAAAATTGTTTACGCTTAGATGTTCTCCAGCTAGGTGAAAGATATCTTGATATTCTGTTATAATGTTTATTATTGATTTTCTGACCTCTGGTCCATTACATCCAATATCCAAATTATTAATAAGTTTGTTGAGTCTATCTTTGCTACATTGTTTATCTAATTTGCATCGGAAAATGTTATAATTTTTTAGTGGTTTAGTTTTAACTTTCAAGTTCATTATATTTGTTGTGTTCAACAACTTGACGTGTGCTACTCCTTCAGCGGGTATAATACTATTTCCTAGAAATACTCCCTCAGTTATCTCTTCATTTAGGATTATGCTATCTTCTCTAACATTAACATTAATTGGTACAATCGCTTCTGTTCTAGCAGGTATCTTAACATTAAAAAAATCCTTCAAAATGATCGGTAATGTTATTTCTTTTTCACAACTGTAACTGTACATGTCTCGTAATCTATATTTGACATATATCTCCTCAACATGTCTCGCCCTATTATTCCATCCGTTGATATCGGAAAATCATTCTCGACTATCTGGAAATAATGCTCAAATTCTTCACTTTCAATACAAAGCCTTAAATTTTATGTCATTTGATGGTCATTTGTTGGTCATTTGTTATACCTGTTATCTTTGAAATATGTCTTGTGTTTAGATTGTTAGTATTTTCGACTTTGCAAACAGAAATATCAGCCCCAGTATCTATAAGAAATTTAAGTTGTTTATTTGTATTTTTACATTTCAATATTATATAATTTGATAAATTTTTGGAAACTTGCAAAATTAATTTTGGCCTCAGCGGGTAACAGCTTCTGTCACCCGGCCATTGCCGTTTCCCTGCGTATTAAAGCTAGAATTATTATTGTTTGCTCTAAAATTTCTGTTTATGCTAGTGTTTTGTCTAAAGTTGTGGTTATTTTGAAAATTATTGTTGTTCTGAAAGTGATCGTTTCTATTGAAACCTTGATTTGAATGAAAATTGTTGTTAAAACTATTGTTGTTGTATCTGTGAAATCTATTGGAGTTATTATTTTGATAATTTCTGTGACTATTATTTTGACTGTTGCTATTTCTAAAATTGTTATTATTGTTGTTGTATCTTGCGCCCTGCTCTGTCTGTTTTCTAAAGTTATAATTATTATTTAAAATACTATTTCTATTGTTCAATAAGCTTTCTTCTACTGCCATACATCTCTCGACAGCCTCACTGAAAGTTTTTGGTTGATTTACCAGTAATATTGTTTGGTATTCTGTACCTACGCCTTTTGAAAATATATTTAGCGCCATGCTTTCATTAACTTAATATATTGCGTCTTTCGCGTCTTTACTTGGATTATTTAATGTTTTTATCTCAAAATTACTTAACTGTTCCGATAGTTCTACTACTTTTTCTCTAAATACTGTAAAACTATCGGAGCAGTTAAGTAATTTTGAGATAAAAACATTAAATATAAAAATAAAGAAAATGAAATTGAAAATGTGAAGAAGCGAAAATGAAAGAAGCAATGTATGAGTGTGTAAGTGTTTGTTTATTCTATAACTCCAAAATAATTAAAAAAAAAATGGATTTAAAATTTGTAAAAAAATTATTTTTTTTTTCAATTTAAAATATAATATATATTCATAAAATGTTTAAATAAAAAAAAATAGAAATATTTGTTTTTTTTTTTAATGCTGCTGCTGTTGCTGCTGCTGCCTCTGCTGCTGCCGACTATCCTGTCTTCTTGTTTTGAGTTGGTTTTCCAGCTCGGCTATCTCTCTCCATACATAGCCAGCCGTCTGGAAGTCTGGTGGCTTTTCGGCGTTAATGATGCCTTTAAGCATTGCCACCCTCCTTCGCAACTTCACCAGCTTACCTCCTCGCCGGTGCTTTGGTTTTATATTTGTCGGAGGTATCGCCGTGAGTCTCTGTTCCTTAGCAGCTGCTTGCCGCCGTCTGTACTCCTCCAATGTTATAGGCTGTGGTCCGCTGCGCGCTGGCTTATATTTCGGCGCCTGGCCGTCACCACCAGCGCGCACGTACTCCTCTATCCGTTTTGCCGTTGGTAAAATTTCTTCTTGTTTTTTTTTCATTAATTTTTCTAGCTTGTCCGTGCTGGGCAGGATCGCCATGTGGTGGTTCTTCGGGCGCGAGCGAGATTTATTATCGCAAGTTAAAAAAATTTTCTTTTTTTTTTAAATTGATGTGCGGAAAAAAATTTATAATATTTTTATGCCAGCGCTTAAAAACGCTGTTGGCCTGTTTAAAAAAAAAAACTTTGTGCCGTGATCCAGATTTGGTTGGCACAAAGTTGAATTAAAAGGAGCAAGTTTAGAAGCTCAGAACTTAGTGATTTTATTTCAGAAAATGTTCTGCTCTTTAGAATTTTTCATATAAGTATTAAAGTAAAAAATTCAAGTAATAAATATGAAAAATCCTGTTAGCATACTATAAAAGAAGAACATTTTGTGAAATAAAATCACTAAGTTCTGAGCTTCTAAACTTGCTCCTTTTAATTCAACTTTGTTCCAACCAAATCTGGATCACGGCACAAAGTTCTTTTTTTTTAAACAGGCCAACAGCGTTTTTAAGCGCTGGCATAAAAATATTATAAAGTTTTTTCCGCACATCAATTTTAAAAAAAAAGTAAATTTTTTTAACTCGCGATAATAAATATCGCTCGCGCCCGAAGAACCACCACAGTAGAATACATATTTTGAATTTGTGTACTACGACTGTTCATTAATAGTAGAAAAATAAAAATTTGGATATTACGCAAGACATAAGAGTAGTACGTGTATAATATTGTTATACTTTCGCCACACCGAGAACAAAAAACAATAAGTAAACCACTTAAGTCGGCTTGGGTAAAGAGAATTGTATGGGAATTATAAACTTATGCTTAGTCATCTAAGCAATTTATTGTTTAATACATTGCTTTGAAAGGACATTAATCGATATCTTGCCAAAAAAGAATATTTGATTCACCTAAGCCCAAAATCCAAAAATACAAAATTAAAAAACAACTAGCATGGTTGGTTTAAGCATAGTTTTGAGCTATTTTCTGCAAAAAAAACAAAGCTGCGTCATTAGACACATGAGAGAAGGATTAATTTGATAATATAATGTTTTTTTTTTTTAATAAAACCACTTTTAAATTAAAAAATAACATGAAGTTAATTAAAAAACACACGTTAATATTCACACCAGTAAATTTTGTTATATTTCGTCAACAAAAAGAAAAGAAAAAAAAATTTCTTTGCCCGCCGCTCTACCAACTGATCCAAGCAGCCTTGCTGCAGTTTTGCTGATATAACTGCAGCAACGTTAATTCTCCTAAGCAATTTATTGTTTAATACATTGCTTTGAAAGCACATACTTCGATACACTGCCAAAAATAAATATTTGATTCACATATGTTAACAGATGGTTGTAATTAATATTGAATAAATCACTCAGCGTAACGCAGGAGTTTGGCTCGAAGCGTAGTGTAGTGACTTCATGCACAGTGGTATCGGTGGGTGTGGGTTCAAATCTCAACGGCATGCGAAGGTAAAATTATTGTATTTAATACTTAATTTATTTTAATTTAATGTTCTTGTTATAATATACGTCAAGCAGCAAGAAAAACCGAGATGTCATTGATTTCTAAGAAAAAAACGGTGTTGATAAAAGAAAAATTTGTGTTGTTGCCAATTTCAGTTAAGCAAATCACAGAACGAGAGGCGGCAGCTTCAGAAAAAAGGAAAATAAAAAAAAACCAACACCCAAAAAAAAGTTCTATTTTGGAAATTCAATCTGTTTTTTTAAAGTAGTGTATAAAAAATTACCATATACTTGGTTAATTTATCACCCAATAAAAATTGGCAAGTCAACATGAAAAACTTAGGCGTTTTGATAAAGTACTTGGGTGGCTGAAAACTGCCAAAGCCATCTTATAAATTATCTAGGTTTTTTTTCCAATTTGACATAAGCTTTTTTCTTGGTGCAGGACTGGTTGCATATTTATTGATAAAAGAAAACGTCCTCGACGAAGCTGCGGACGACATAGTGGCTAGTTATTAATATATGTTGGAACTTTTATATTGAAGTTGTTTACCAAATAAAAAAAGTTCTGATTTTTCTGATGATGTATACAAAATTTTTGGTACTGTGTTACCAGATTTTGATCTTTCAAAACCAAATCGGTTAAAATGTTTGCTGATAGGTTAAGATCTGTTTTTATAAGTTTACAAGATTTGGACAAAGAGCGGTCGGAACACGCTTTTTTGGAATACATAGTCATAAGATTTAGAACCAGATTTTGATCATTCAAAACCAAATCGCTAAAAATGTTTGCTGATAGGTTAAGATTTGTATTTATAAGTTTACAAGATTTAGACAAAGAGCGGTCGGAACACGCTTTTTTGGAATACATAGTCATAAGATTTAGAATCACAATCCTGTGTTGGATTTTTCCTGTGTCGGAAAAATTATATCAGAGAGGAAGTTTTCCCTAACCTTGGGGTCGTCATAAGATACATTTTAATGCTTTCATTTTCCAATGTTTCAGTGGAACGAATATTTAGTACATTAAAGAATTGTTAGACTGACGAAAGAAATAAACTAAGCACTGATACGATAGTGATACGATAATTTTTGTCAAGAAAGGAATAAATGTAGTGGAGCAGAATTTGTTGAGCCAGAGACTGATATGTATAAATTAAAAAGGAAATATTTTATACCTTTTTTGAATATGTAATCCGAGATATTTTTGTATATTTTTTATTCTTGAATTGTTCATTGAAATAATTTGTTTTGTATTGTTGTGCTAATATTCTTTAAATAAGAAAAGTATAAGAAAATTGAATAAAAAAATTTGTGTAATTTTATCAGAATTATATAATTATCGGAAAGCTTTGTGTAATTTTGCAATATTTTTGTGGCAATACTGTATTTAATCGATACTATTATATAAAAGCGTTGTGACACTAAACGGGTGATCCACAATACCGCGAGAACCACTGAACCTATTTAAGCAATATAGGTACTAACCGATTTTTTATTTCAACGAAAACGTGATAAGCTATGTAAGATTTGCCAGGACTACTTTTACCGCCCATAAATCAATAAACAATATATATTTCAGACGGTTTTGGTCGTATTAGACTAAAATTTGGTAATTTGGTTCGTATGGTTATTGTCGATAGCTGTACTAAAAATGGGCGTGGTCGAATTATATATACGCCCATTTTTACGAAATCATTATAATTTCTTAATTGTACACGCATTCATAGTGAAACTTGATATGTGGGTGCAATAGTTCCAAATAGCGGTCATATAAGTTAACGTATCCTCCCAGGATACACTTAAAAAAATATATTAGGTGGCCGCATTGGCTTGTTTATTCCGGTACAAAAATATAACTAACTTAATATAATTATGAAATTAATGCTATTGTCTAAAACCCTAGCTTAGCTTTAACCTTAAAGCTGCTGACTAGGCAGATCCCACGATGTGCTTGATTCGCTGCTAAGTGGCGACGGCGCGTGGTCTGCGTCAGCATATCAGAGTTTGTCTACCTGCATGTAATGTGATTGTATGCAGGTGAACGTGGGAACGGATCGTGATAACTCCTCCCCCTTTAAATGTCTGCGTCCCGCAGATCCAAGGATGTTTGACATTGACGAACTGGTTTTGGTGGTGGAGACGTTTGTGTACCGAACTGTTTCACTAGAGGTATGTTGACCCTTCGTAATACCTTGTACCAAAGTACGATTCCAAAGGACGCCACCGCAACAATTATGACCATATTTGTGAAGAACGAAATGTCCAGTATCCATTGCAGGTTGCTCAACCGTTTTATATTTGTCAAGCTGAGACTATGGACGTACTCCAGATAACCTTTGGTCCTTGATTGGTGATGTTAGTTAGTACAGACGGTAGAACTTGTAGATGAGAACCGCTTCTACTTGTAAACGTTTGATTTTTAATTAATATACTTTCATTTTCCAACTGGAGTACATATGTTCCATTTAAAAAAGTGGTCGTATTTGCTATCACTATTTCGCCCATGAATTTCGTAAGAAAAATGGTATCTTCGCTTATTATTTCAACTATTTCCTCATTATTTGCGCGGAATTTGCATTTATCATTTATTATATATTTAAGGTATCTTCCGCGAACTTCTCCAGTGAGCTCATTTCACAGATGGTAGAGTTGTTGATAAGAAGACATTCTTTTCTCACACCGAATGTTTCCTGTTGGTTAACAAGCATCTTGTCAAATTGGAAATCTAGCTGCCTACCTGCTATTATGGCTGCTCTTGTCCTTAGTAAATGGTACTTGTGTTCAATTAATTTTGTCATGGCGAGAACATATAAAAGAAGTGTTCCATTTGTATACACGGAAGGTTTTCCATATTCTGTTGCTTCAATTGCGTTTTGGTAGGGTAGTGTCTCTATTTCGCTCAACAGGTTATTTATTTCCTCCTTATCAATTATGTTGCTGTTAACTATTCCCTCCTTTGCCATCTGGCATGCACGCACAATCTCACCAATTTCAGCGCGTAGTATTTGTATTTTGTCCAAGATAAAAGTTCCCAGGTGTTCCTCATCAGCAGCTTTTGATATGGTATTAACCTTGCCAATTATTTGGTTAACTTTTCTGACGGCTTCTTGAGATGTACTAAAGATTTCTTCGTTTATTTTGTATTGGTGGTTATTGTTTTTGATAATTTCATCTTGGCTCTGTAATATCATATTCCAGTCGGTTGCGTCTGGTGATCCAGCAATCCACTTCCAGGCGGACCTATCCAGTCTATTGATCGTGCTGTTCTTTGTTTAGGGGCTCCTAGCTCGTCTAACCGGTCACTTATCCATTTGGCGTGGTAGTCTAATAGTAGTCTCTTCTCGTGGCTGTGAATGCTCGCATTTGCAGACTTCAGTATCTCTTCTAGCAGGGAGTTGGATTTCACTAAATCCACGATGTGTACAAGCTTGAAGTAACCGCTGATGATCCATCCGTTACTGTCGAACACTGATACGATGGGTGCTTTATAGTTGAATATGCGAATGCCTTGTACAGCAGCTATAATAAATAATAGCCCTATTCTGTAAAATAGTAAAAAATGTATGTATATAGTTTTATACTCGTATATGCAACATTGGACCCTTCCTTTTTTTTTTTTTTTTTTTTGTTTTGTTTTTTTTTTGGAAACAACTAAAATAAAATTTTGAGATATAATTAGAAGTTTATGTTATATTAAGTACTATTATATGCTAGAAAAAAATAAAAATTAAAGCTATGGTTAGATTTTGTGGGTGACAATTTATTAGATTTTATTTTTACATATAAGATTCGCAAATTGAACCATTTATTTTTATATGAATTTTTGTAATTTTTTGCTTCATTCGTTATTTCTTGCGAGCTCAATTATTTTTGACAGGAGTCGAACCTTGGCACCCTGCTAGCAGGCTACCCACCAATTTGTCATTTAAGCTGTATTTTAATAGATTTTCTACATCTTTTTTCTGAAGTTGTGAAAATTTGGCTTAGGTACTTCTGGAATCAGTTTTTTGATTCTTTTCCCGTTTTTTAGCGCAATATTTGTGTTTTAATGTGATCTTTACTTAATCATGATTGTTCTTATTATATAAACTTGATATTAAATAGTGCGATCGTATTCTAAATGTGTTAGGTAAGCGTGCTTTTTGAGTTCTATTGCCATTTGTCGCCAGCCAGTCATTATCGTTTTAATTATTGTATATGAAGAAAACCCTAAAAAAACTTTTTCCTTATTTTTCATACCTAAGTGGGAAGATTCTTTACATGCGTCTTATGAAACTTTTTTCCCGTATCTGTTACGATCGTGACCTTATTGTCCCTTGCGACGACTTCCTTTTTGAAAAGAGATTTTTGTTTTCCTTTTATTTGCTTGTCAGCAATATAAATTCGGTCACCTTGGCGAAATTCTCTAGGTATGGATCTCTTTTTGTTAAGCCGTCAATTTTTAATTTCCTGTTTTTTTTCGATCTGTGCTCTTATTTCTCCATGCACCGCATCGCGAAAATTCACTAAATTTTGGTAATTTACCCTCCGTGTCCTATCAAAGAAGATATCATTGGGTATTTGATTCGTCACTGTGTGGAATGTGTTATTGTATCGATCCACAGCAATGTAAACTAATTCTTTGGTTGTTACATTGCGCATTTCTTGCTTTAGACATCGATAAATTTCCAGCAAAGTCGAATAAAGGCGCTCAACCTGACCGTTAACCTCACTGCGCTGAGAAGGCGTTTCATATATTTCTACCCCTAGGGACCTAATGTAATTGGAAACTATTGGACTCAAAAAGCTTCTTTCATTATCTGTGACTATAATCTTTGGAACTGTAAAGTAATGGAGAACATTGGTTAGTTTGGCACGTAGATGAATAGCGGATTTATTTCTTATATGAAATAGCTTTGCGAATTTTGTAAATTTGTCAATGCAACTTAAAAACCTTTCTTTTTGTATTTCTAATATATCGATGTGTAATACTTCCCATGGGAAGGTGGGAATCGGGGTTTGTTGTAATTGCGGTTTAGCGGGATGTCGGTCATATTTGCTCACTTTGCATACTTCGCAGCTTGAAGTATATCTTGTTATGAGTGCATTCATGCGTGGAAAATAATACTTCTCAAGGATTTGCGCTCCATTCTCTATTGGGTTTCTATGAGCACGTTTGTGTTCCTCCTCAATTATTTGACAGACTTTTCCCCGTTACTCACATCTTCTACAGTTCTTTGGGTGATTCTTATTTTGTATTTGGAAAAAATGTTTATGTATACCTCTTGAAGTAGCTGTAAAAAGGCTTCAGGTATTTTTATGCCATTGATTACAGCGGGGTTAAGAAATTTTCTGAGATTGGAAGTTAGATTTTCTCTATTGATTTCCATATTGATGTAATGGCGTTTATAGCCAGGGTAAGGTGCCTCCCAGGAATGTAAATCCTTCCCTTGTCTAACTATTATCTGATCCCTAAAGACATTAAGAGGAGCTTCGACATGGGAATGAGACCTGAACTATCGATTTCTGCACTGTGCATTGTGGCTCCAGATGACCGGTTTCCTTCGCTTGCCGTTTCTGTAGCTGAATCGTCTCCTTCTGAACTTGCGTTGGAATCAAGACCTCCACCTTCGCTTGCTGTATTTGTAACGGAATCGCTTGAGCCTGTCAAGTGATTGAGTTCAGTTTTTAGCCTTCAGAGAGCATCAGCTACTAGGTTGGATTTACCAGGTTTGTAAATCAACTCGTAGTTGTACTCCTCGATCCTAGATTTCCATCTTTTAAGTTTTGCATTGTAATTTCGATTGCCCAATGCAAAAGTTAGTGGCTGATGGTCAGTGAAGATTTTAATTTTTTTTGTACCATACACATAGTTCCGGAGATTATCTAAGGCCCAAACTATCGCCAACATTTCTTTTTCATTTGTGGCGAAGTTCTCTTCAGTCTCATTCAAGGATCGTGAAATATATGCAATGAGTCTGTCTTTTCCTATCTCACCCTGGGATAAGACTGCGCCGATCGCAAAATCGGAGGCATCTGTTGTCAAGTTGAAAGGTTTTTCGAAGTCTGGGAATGCTAATATTTCGTAAGACGCTAATAAGGTTTTCAAGTCTTGGAAGGCCTGAAGAGCTTGGTCATCTAAAAGAATCGGAACCTTTATGGACTGATTTGCCTTAACTTGGGCGTTTTCACCTCTTGTCAAATTTGTCAAAGGTTTAGCCATTTCGGCATAGTCTCTTATAAATCTTCGATAATATGAAGTCAGCCCAAGAAATCTTTTCAAATCCTTCAGATTTTTTGGTGCCAGAATTCTTTCAAAAGCCATTACCTTTTTTGCATCAGGTTTAATTCCATCACGTGTAACAACATAGCCAAGGAATTCCACATCCGTTTTCATGAAATGCGTTTTTACGAGATTGACTCTAAGGTTTGCTTCGAGTAATCGCGAAAAAACAGTCTCAACGTTTCAGAGGTGGTCTTCATTGCCAAACACGATAATGTCGTCAATGTATACATAACAGATCTTACCAATATATTCCTTCATAACATCGTCAATCATTCTTTGGAATATTGCCGGTGCATTCTTCAACCCAAAGGCCAACCTCGTGAACTCGTATTTACCGTTCATGGTTGAGAATGCTGTTTTCGGTATGTCTGATGGTTTCATGGGAATTTGGTGAAATCCTGATGTAAGGTCAAGTGTGGTATAATAACTAGCTTAGTTAATATCCGGTATTGGATACATCAGATATTGTCACGCTATTTAGACTTTTAAAATCTACCACCATTCTATATTGCTTCTCTCCCGAAGGCTTGGGTTTCTTCGGGACTACCCATATCGGGGAGTTGTAAGGACTCCGTGAAGGATGGATGATACCTTCTGCCAAAAGTTCTTGAATTTGTTTTTCTACCTCCTCTCTCATAGAAGCTGGATACGGATAACTTTTGGTGTATATTGGTTCGTTTGTACTTGTTCTTATCTCTGCCCGTACATTCGTTTCGACACTGTCGCCAACCTTTATAGGTCCAAACAGACACCCAAATTTTTTAACTAACCTACTTAATTTTGCCTTAATAGCACCTGATGCCTCATCGTCTGGTGAAATAAAACTAATTTGTCTTGATACCCTATTTTTAAGCACTATTTTAATAGTTGGATGAATAGTAAGTATATTTAAATTTCTATCAATTACTGCCTTAACCATTTTGTTTATTTATTTATTTTATTTATTTATTTATTTAGCCAAACAAGGCAATATACTTATTCTAACTTATTTTTCTAACAGGTTGTTGTTGTATTTTTATTTATTTTATTTTTTGTTTTTCTCTCCTCTTTCCTTGTTTTAGGTGTAGAAGATATGCAATTCTCAGTGGGCGTAATCCGCCCACATGAATCGACACATTTTCAAAAACACGTCAAAAAGAAAAGACAAGAAGAAGAACGAAGGGGGAACTTTTATACTAAGCTTACATACTAACAGATTTTATACACATAGTAAAAATATGTACTAATTTTTAATACTATGCTAAAATATTATTAAGATGAAAAGCTGAGTCGGAGAACAACTAAATTTTGTTTAGGTATGGGTGGAAGACGGCAATGTAAGAAGAGGCATTTGGATATGGGAGAATAGAGTTATTATTACAATGCGGTGTTTTACTTATTTAACATTAAAATTTTTGATTTACAATTTTTCTACAAATGCTAGACCAAGGAAATAGAAAAGGGATCAGAATGGTGAAAAGGAATTGGAGAAGATTCACTTATATGTACCATTGGGCATAGAACGTGAATTGGTGTTTAATAAGGAAGTAGTTATGTAAAGGAAAGTGATTTGGAAAGAGAACGCTTGAATCTGAATTTCGATATTGGCGGTGTATAATGCTCGCTGATATTATTAAATATTTTACAACATCTATTCAAGGGCTCGTTCAATGCGTAAATAGTGATGTGATGCGATTCTTTCAACAATTTTGTGTAACTTGTTCGCCTTATTGGTTCATTAAATAGTACCTTGCTCGAGATGTATTCGCTATCGATGTTACCAGTAATAACATCGAATGTAAAGCATGAGCAAAGTAATATTCTCCTTGATGACAGCGACATTAAATTGAGAATTTTAAGTCTACTCTCGTATGGTGGTAAATTTGTATAGTCACGAGGATCGTATAGGTCTCTCAATGCAAAAAGCAAGAATTGTCTTTGAATAGATTCTAGCCTTTCACTATGCACTACAAAAGCTGGGTTCCAAATTATGCAACAGTATTCTAAGATTGGTCGTACTAATGTGCAGTATAAGGTTTTAGTTACCCAAAGGTTTTTGAATTCTTTTGCACGTCTTTTTATGAATCCGAGCATTTTGTTTGCCCTGGATATGATATGATCGTAGTGAAGGTTAAAGCGCATCTTACTATCAAGAATTATTCCAAGATCTGCTATGTGGTTGACCCTTTTAAGTTCTACCTTATTTAGCATGTATCTGCTATATGTGATTACGTTTTACGGGCAAAACTTATAACGTAGCACTTATTTATATTTAAATAAAGTTTTTTTTTACTACACCACTGTTCCAGAGAAAAAAGCTTATTCTGTAAGAATACTGAATCCACTTCTGATCTAATGTTATAGTATAATTTTAAGACATCTGCATATAAGAGATGGGGGACATCATGCAAAACTTCAGATATGTCTGCAATAAATATGTTGAAGAGAAGTGGGCCAAGATGGCTACCTTGAGGTACACCCTACGAGACAACAATCTTTTTAGACAAAGTAACCTGAAATTTTACATATTGGGATCTTTCACAGAGATAAGACTTGAGCCATTTCAGCACAGTACCTGATATACCAAATTTTTCTAGTTTCTTAGCTAGGATTTCGTGATCAACACGATCAAAAGCTTTACTAAAATCTGTATAGACTGCATCTATTTGGTGGCCCTTTTCCATTTTAGTAAGAATGTCTGATGCCATGATTGCAAGATTTGTGGTTGTTGATCGTCCTTTACGAAAACCATGTTGCTGCTCGTTTAAACACGGATTAATTATGCTCGTGAGTTTGGAACATATAATTTTTTCAAATAGCTTTGGAATTGCTGACAATATTGCAATATCCCTATAATTTTCAACTGATCTCTTGTCGCCATTTTTATAAATTGGCGTAAGATGACAAGATTTCCAAAAAGTTGGGAATATACCTGTATGCAAGGATTTGTTAAAAATCATATGTAACGGCGTAATTAATTGGTCTAAACATTGAACAAGTGAAATTGGTGGTATAAGGTCTGGACCTGGAGATTTATTTGAATCTAATTCTTTAATGGAATTGGTTATGTCACTCCATGTAATATTAATTTCACAAACCAATGTCAGTCTACTAGTTATACTGGCAAATGTAGGTTGATTTTGGGAAGTAGTTGAACAAAAGACTTCTTTAAAATGATCCGCAAAGAGATTACAAATTTCCTGTGAGTTAGATGAAGTAACATTGCCTTTAAACATGAAGTTTGGGTATCCGGTCGATTTCCGTTTTACATTTACAAAATCGAAGAATTTTTTCGGGTCTTCAATAATCCTTTCTCCAATTAAATTGGTGTAAAGCCTATAAGCCTCTTCGGACTTAATGGAGAAATCCTTAGACAGCTCTTCGTATTTAACCTTTACCTCATCACTTACAATGACGCAATTTTTAATGACTCTGTAAAGTTTATTTCTTTGATTTCTCAAATTTCTAAGATTTGAATCAAGCCACGGTTCCGATAGTTTATTTTTTTCTTTATTTTTGGAACATGAGTATCAAATACAGAAAAGACTTTTTGATAGAAAGACGATACAGCATCGTCCAATTCTAGTGCAGACAAGTGGTTCCAGTCCAAACAATTTAAGTCATTTTTAATGTTATTGTAATCGGCATTGAGGAAA
The DNA here is from genome assembly GCA_914767935.1 of Coremacera marginata. Lineage (NCBI taxonomy): Eukaryota > Metazoa > Arthropoda > Insecta > Diptera > Sciomyzidae > Coremacera > Coremacera marginata. Next base: position 117,856,990 of record OU612045.1, on the reverse strand, counting down.
TCGTATACAATAGAATTATTGAATGACTGTATAAAAGTTACGTTGTTAGTACATAACTCAGTAGTAAAAGCTGTATGGTGGAGGGTATTGGAAAATATCTGCTCAGTCTCACAGGTTGGACTAACCTTTACTTCGTCATATGAGTTAGTAAAAATCAAATCTAGCCAGCGATTGTTTCGGTTTGGAGCAGGAGCAACTTGCTGACAATCATTACTATAAAAAGAACTTAATAAATCGAAGTCGACCGCATTGGACAGGTTAATTGGAAGGAGATGGTTGTCATCATCATCGTGCACAAAATTTATATTGGGACGGTTGAAGTCTCCAAAAATAATAATTCTATCACCTTCGTTTAACGCAGCTGTTATTGACGTTATGATTTCACATAATTCATTGTAGGAATAGTGGGTTGAATTCGGAGGAATATAAATAACACCTATGTATACGGAAGCTTTTTGATCTAGCCTTATTTTGATTATTTTGTGCTCAAAGCATTTGGAGGAGCAGGTTACAATCAATTCACTAGATAAGGAGTTATGTGTGGCAATTAAGACACCGCCTCCTCGAGACAGGCCGCAGCTTGCATAGTTTCTGTCATTCCGGTATATTGTGCAGTTGCTATCTAGAATTTCTTCATTTTTGATAGCGTCATTCAACCACGTTTCCGTAAAGACAAAAACATTGAAATAACAAGATTTAGCTTCAACAAACAGTTTATTGGGTTTGCCTCTCAAGCCACCACAATTGTGGTAGGATATATTAAAAGACGCAATCGAAGGTAGTGTATTTCGGGAGGCTGGATAATCGGACATTGCTTTAGGATGAGAGTTAGGGACAATAAAAATTTTTGAAGTTAGAACGAGCTCTTTGTAAATGCCATATATAATTTGAGCTAGTATGCGATGCAAATGCCGTGAGGTCGTTTTCAACATCAGTGGGTGAAATGTTGAGGCTTTCATGGAAGTTAATGAACATTTTTTTCAGCTCGACAGGGTCGGTAGGAAGACCTTCTTGTTGGATGGATACCATAGCACTTGTTCTTGTTGTACCTTTAATACAGACTGAGTCAGACTTATTATGTAAATAAGACAGGTATAATCGAACATTATCATACAACCGACGGTCTCTTAGACGAGACATAACGAAACGACCCTCACTACTAACGTCAGCGAGATTTTTTGTGAGCTTTGCATTAGGTGGCAGAAGAGGATCCAGAAAGGCTGGTGTAGCATTAGTGAACGTTTGAGTATTAGTGCAAGTAATTAAGGGAGGAGGTGTGTTATTGGAGGGTGTGATTGTTGGTGAACGTGTTGCAGTAACAGGTTGTGTAGAAGTAGGCTTAGGTATGACTATTGCGGGCTGTGGGGTTGGATTTAGTGTATGGGAATGGACGAAATTAGGATATTTATATGAATACGTTTTATTTTTTTCGTTGTTATTGAGGTTAAACAAAATACGTTTAACTTTAGGATAAGGGAGTTTCGACGATTGAGTAATAGGAAATTTAGAAGAAGATAACAGTTGAGAAGATAGTTTTGACTGTGGAGAAAACTTTGGGAATAAATTTGTTTTATATGACCAGTTTTGATCTTGAGCTGGCTTTGAGGGTGTTCTGGCAGGTGGGCTTATATTATTTTTATTACTATTAATATTAGTAGGCTTAATAGATTTAATCATAGGCTTAGTGATAAGCTTAATACTAGGTGCCTTAACTTCCGTTTTTGGTTTTTCCGTCCATTCAGTTATACGAATGTTTCCTTTCGTTCGCATACCTGCACTAGAAAACATCCACGCATATGCCTTGGGTATATTAAATTTAAAACTGCTAACCTTGGATCGTTTTGACGACTTTTTATGGCAGTCTGAGATGGTTAATTTGTACTTCTTTTTGAAGTAATTTTCTACCCCAGTTGCATCTGTAGTTGTGGGGAAGCCTTTAACGAACAAAGCAGTGCTATCACTTTGGTTTCCTGTCTTCAGTTTTTGAATTCTGTGATTCCATTCTGATGTCGTCCAAGAGGTTCCAAAGTGATTAATTATTTTCTGAGGTGCAGCAACAGGTGGTTGTATTAATGGTGTGGGTGTTTGGGTGTTGGTTGGCTAGGTTGCGAATCCGAGTTAGATGGTAAGGGACGCACTGAAGAGGATAGCATGGAAGCTTCCATGATTTCATCGAAGAGGGAGGATGAAGTGTTTTCAATGGCTTCTGTCACATTGATTCTGTTGGTTCCAGAACTGATTGCATCAGATATTTCCGGAAGCGACTCTCTAAATAAGACAAGATCGTCACTTATTTCATTTATTTTGTGATACAAAACTTCGATAAGTGGATCTGGTACAGTTGGTGATTGTGTTGTTTTCTCCGAGGTCGATTGCAGCAAGATGTCGACGTCATTTCTTAAGCACGCGATATTTTCAGTTACATTTTTTTCTGAATCAACTGTGTTTATTTTCTCAAAGTTTGTGTCTACTGATTTATTTATAGCACTTATTGCGGTTTCAACACAGTTTATATCGTTTTGATGGTCTATGGCATAGTTTAAGATTTTGGTTAAGTTCTGGTTAAGTGTTCCGAGCCTTTTATTACTTTAATTTTTTGTCACTTCGACAGCACTGCTGAGGTCTTCTATTGATTTTAATGCCTCATCAAATTTCGACACTAGATCGACTGTCTTTTTCAAACACTGTTTATTTTCCGACCGCACTGAGTTTGTTAAGTCACTAAGGCATTTTATCGCGAGTAGAACATGCGTGAGTGACAATTCTTTACATTCATCGCAGTAAAACGAAAAATTGGCCAGATATTCGTCAAGATAAGTTAAGCTTCTTTTCGATAAGCCTATGCAAGAAGTGTGGAAAGATTTTCCACAAAGGCCTTTGCACGTTATCTTGGGCGCCTTACGGTCCTATGCGGTACAAGAAGGTGAAGCACAGATTTTATCCATTTTTGTTTTAATTGTTCTTATTGCTATTTTTTATTTTTAACTTTTTTTAATAATTCTGTTTGCTTACAATTGTTTGTTTACAATTGTTTGTCTATAATTCTGTCTGTTTAGCAGAAAAATGCCAATACAGCAGTTAGAGGTTGGGAGCAATAATAGCGCAACAAGAAATTTTTTTTTTATTTTTTTTAGGAGTTAGTAGGAGACACAGTGAACGAGAAATATCTAGCAGAATTCGCACTTTTATTTAATTTCGGTCGTATTTAATAGTACTGTTGAACTGATTATTAAATAGCCCACTGAACTTTTAGCTGTGGTCAAGTGAAACCACTAAATTCGCACTTTAGAATTTATATTTATTGAAGTCCACGAATAATATGCAGTTTATTGCAATAATTCACGAAAGAAATTTGAACTGAAATTTAACAACTGCGGAGCTTACAATTTACAACACGTCCGAACTCTATGACAGTCGATACACTGATGGATTTTCAGTGTATCGTTACCGATAATGCCATCAAATGCAACTAAGCCCGGCAGAACATAAAATGTTAGAACCGTATTATTACCCATTTTTTCAAAAAATTTCCCACATATTTTTTTATAAATTTTTATGCTACCCCCGGCCGATTGAACACTGAATGGTTTTGACAGAGAAATAGTATTCTTACATACGGCAGGATTTATAAAGTTCTTGTTGGCACCAGTGTCATATTAACATCCTGGAAATGTCGCCGTTCAAACCACGCACAAACACATCAAGAGCACGATTCCTATAGGTTTCCACCAGAGCGGTCATTGTCTGCGTCGAGTAGGTTTCTGCTTTTATTTTGTTGATAATAAGCGAAAACTGGTGGTTCACCATTGCATAGAACTCATCCAACTTAGAGCCACCCTGTGACAGTTGGTTGAGCTGATGCTCTAGTGTTCTTATATCTCTCTTATCTGCATAACGCAGAGAGAGTTATGAACGCAGAGAGAGATCGCCGAAAACGTTGTAGGATACAAGTGCCGTATCCGCACCACCACGCACCTTCTGGCGTATGTGTTGAAGGATTGCCCTGTATATGGGCTTACTAACATACAATTTCGAAATCTTTTAGAATTGTTTTCACATTGTGGATCCATGAAATATATTGGACAGGGTTGCCGTCAAACACTTGCAGCTCCTTGACGCTGTCGGGGAGCTTACAAATGTCCTTTAGGTCCTGTTCAGTTCTAGGACCCTGCAATGGTTCAAATTCCTGAGCTATCGGTTGTCGTTCCCAAGTTTGCTCTACTCGGTGAATACGTTCTTCGATTTTCCTAATCATGGCTAATGTTAGCAAATCATTGGCTGCGTCAACTGGCCGACTTTGCTCAATTCTACCAAGGCGTCCGTCAAGCGTCCTAATTTGTTCTAAAATTTGGTTAACCGCACCAGTCAGGTTCGTCACGGAGGTCGTTAAATCTTCCATAGTCGTGTGGCAAAAAATACAATTGTTGGTAATAGATTCAAGCAAGCACTTACCTTTGCGATATTTGTGTGAGAGTTTCTCTGTGATTTTCTCCTTTACAATTGGTTTATCTTTCTCTTATCGCATATTTCGATATGCTTCTCTCAATTTTGCATATTTTTTAAATTTTGCTTATTTAAGGGGGTCTTCTCATTGAGCAACTTTTTTTTCAACTTTTAAGTTTATTTATTTATAGCTTGGGTAGTTGTGAATATGCCCCTAAAAGGATTTTTAGAAATTCGAAATACTTTAGAAGATACAGCCTTTTTTGTGAAGCAAGGTCTGATGGACAAGAAGGTGATGGAGGTAATAAAACCAGCTTACGAAGCGCTGTCGGCAGATAATTTGCTTGAAAGATGCCTTGGATCTGAAACTCAGAATTCCAATGAGTCCTACAATTCTGTTCTTTGGTCACTTTCGCCCAAACACATCAACTCAGGCGCACGCACCATCGAAGTGGCCAGTTTCATTGCAACGTGCCTCTTCAACGACGGTTTTATACCCATACTTAAAATTATGGGTTTGATGGGTATTGCGATTGCGACGCATACGAATACGCACTATCTCGCAATGAAGACAGATTGAACCGATCAGAGACTCGAGCTGCGGCATCATCAAAAGCTGGCAGAACGGCTCGCAGAGCAGAGAGGGCAGCAGAAAGCAGTTTCTACGAAAAAGAGGAAGGTGGCCTGTATGGAGCTGGCATCGCCGACTAATATTTGTAAGTAAAAATTGTCAGCTCTTTAAAACTGCATTTAAACATTTTTGATTTTTTTTTTTTTCCCAAAAAAATTACTTCAAACTTTAAACGCGTTTATCTCGAACCCACGTTTTTCGAACTGGCGGCCATGATATCTCCAGTTCAACTGAACCGATTTTCATGAAACAAAGTGGAATCGACGCAGAATTGTCACCATTCTCGGGTTAACCTCGACCATAATTTTAAAAAATTTTTTACTATTTTTTTTTACACTAAACTACAAAAACAAAGCCCGAAATTGAAATTTTTTTTTGAATGGCCGCCATTTTGTCAAAAAAATCACAAAATTAAGCTTGAGGTTCACCCGAGAATTACATCTATACTGATTATAACCCCGTTTTTTTTTTTCATTTCAGACGCTCCGGAGACCCGGAATCGTGGCCGCCGTGACGACACCTTTTTTTTTCACCACCAACTTTAAAGTCTCATTACTTTTTGAACAGCCCACGTATCGAGGCAAAAAAAATTTTTTTATTTACTTTGAACCTTTTGTAATACAATAAATAAAAAAAGTTTTCAATTATTCTTTGCGTTTTCAAATAAGAATTTTTTTAAAAAGGGTCCAAAAAACGGGTTTTGAATGAGAAGACCGCCTTAAACCTTTTCACACTTTAATTTTCTTTTGTTATTTTGACTTATTTTTTTATATTCACACTAACTTACAATTTCATTCCTCTTTTTTTTATCACAAAAATTATTTTACAATATAGAATTTTGGGCTGTATTGTTAGAGGCTTTTTGCACTTTTATTAACTTTTGTCTCGTTTTTGCTCGAGTTGTTTTTTTTATTTTTTTTTTATTTTACGCTTGTTTTGTGGTAGAGTATTTGTCGCTATATTTTGTGAAAGAAAAGAAAAATATAAAAATGTTGGCTAGCTTTATTTTTAGAAAGTCCTGGAAGAATCGTGTTTATCCCGTTTAGTCGTCGGCGTTAATAATTGCCGACAACCTACTATTGGCACGATTAGCTTCACCAGCACGTTCCTTATCTGATGTGATCTCCGAAATGGAATAAGCGTGTTGGAAATGAGTGATTGGATAACCGTGTTCCCATGGTAACGGCATCGTGCACCCCCATAGGGCGTACAAACAATTCAAACACAATCACTTGATTAAAGAACGTACTATTGTTATGACTGACCCCCAGCAACAAGAGAAGAAAAACAAATGTTTTATACTCTTTGTATAAAACTGTTATACTTTTTGCTTTGCTCGTCAATGGTTCCTTATCTTGTTGAAAGGGCCCCGGCATTTTAGCCGTTTCCTGCTTACCGTTTGCAAATGTCTTGTATATTCTATTTTTTCTTTATTTTTCTTTCAAATTTAAACTCTTTTTTTTTTCTTTTTTTTTTCTACACTGCACAGGACCCTGCAATGAAGCTTAAAGGATTCGCTACACATTTAGATAAATTAATCTTTCCACGCTTAGCTTTAATTTTAGCTTATTTTTACTCTTTTCATTTATAACTTTTTAAATGATTGGAATTATTTATTTTTTCAATTTTTCTCCTTTAAGTTTCTCTTTCTTTTTTCATAGGATTTGCTATCGGAGTCCTGTGTTTTATTTGTAGGTGTGGCAGGATGAATTAAAATCTTCGTTAGCTAATTATTAAACAAATTTTTATTCGACTGGAGGCTCGGAGTTTGGAGTCATAGCCGGAACAAACTTTACTGTATTTTACTTTGTTATAGTTTCACACACATAGTTTTTTTTTTTCACTACCACACACTAATATATTCACACTATTAAACTGCCACAGGACTTCACTAGGGAACCCGCATCCTTTAAGGCGGGTCCCTGCTCGGGCGCCAGTTAACGTATCCTCCCAGGATACACTTAAAAAAATATATTAGGTGGCCGCATTGGCTAGCCCTATGCTAGCCAACGCCCCACGGGCCAACCTTTAAGGAAACAATTAGATTATGTTGAACTTGTTTATTCCGCTACCAAAATATAACTAACTTAATATATTTATGAAATTAATGCTATTGCCTAAAACCCTAGCAATATCAGCAATGCCAGCATATCAGAGTTTGTCTACCTGAATGTAATGCGATCGTATGCAGGTGAACGTGGGAACGGATCGTGATAACTTATATATACATAAAATGTTGGCACACCTACTATTCCCATCCATCTATCTACCTGTCTTCTATCTATAGTATTATATAAAAGCGTTGTAACACTGCACGGATGTTCCATAGTCACGAGAGAACCACTGAACCAATTAAGACGATGTAAGTACCAACCGATTTGTTATTTCAGATAAATCGTGATAGGCTATTTAATAATTTAGTTTGTATGATTTTTGTCGGTAACTATACTAAAAATGGGCGTGGCTGGGTTATGTATATAAGTCCACTTTCACGAAATCATTATAATTTCTTAATTGTACATATTTTCATAGTGAAACTTGGCACGTAGGTGCTATGGGTGTTGCCATGCCTACTCATTCCGCCCATTTATCTATAAATATATATATATATATTAGGGTGTATCGAAATGTATGGGCCTAAGTTAATACCCAATTCCACCCCTAAATAATGAAATAGGACAAAAAGACAATGCAGAAAATATTTTTTTTTGTAGGTATTCTTTTTGTAAAAAAGTGTACCTTTGTACATGTGCTCCAGTACAAAAATAATCGAAAATATGGTAAATAATGTTTTTTTTTTTATTTCTATGCTGACACTTCTGAACGTAGTTCGATCTCTCTAAAAATCTGTATGAATAAGTTATTTTTAATGGTTAATCAATACCTGTGATTTTTTTGTAAAAAACTGTACTATAAGATAGGCTCCAGTACAAAATTAGTTGAATATAGGTTAAATAATGGGTTTTTGTTTCTCAGCTTGTACGTCAGCCAGTACAAAAAGACACGATTTCCATAGAAAACCGCTATTTGGGGAACCAGGAATTCAATAAAAAAAAAAAAAAATAAAAATATTTTCTGCATTGTCTTTCCGTCCTATTTCATTATTTAGGGGTGGAATTGGGTGTTAATTTTTCGATACACCCTAATATGCATTTATATATGACGAGCACAGAATAAAAACGGTGTGTTATTTCACAGAAGAAAAACACTTTTGAAATTTTGTCAGCGTAAACAGAAGTTATCTCTGCAGTGTGTGTGTAAATTTTAGTATGCGTACGTGCTCGTACTCGCCGTTTGCAATCGGTTTTATTTTATAATTTTTTGCTTCGCCTTTGGTTGACAAGCAGCGTGGCCGTAGTTGACTGTTAGTTCGTTGTAATATTTTCATAAATGCAATTTTGCATTCAGTTCTTTAAATACATTAAATTTTTGAAGCTTATATAATGAAATTAAGTTTATGCTGGTTATTTCGTAGTAAATGTTATTAATTTTTTTTATTGATTTTAAAGTTCTATAAAAAGAGAAAACATTTTTGTTATTAATGAATCTGTCTATCCATTTATATAAATAAAAATCATTTTCTGTTTGTTTATTTGTTTGTTTGCTTGTTTGTTTGACTTTTTTACAAATCTAAACGTCTAAATGGATTTTGTGCGAACTTAAAACGTGTATTACTTGCGTCCTAGATTAGGTTATTGTATACTTAGTTTTAACAACGCTCCCTTTTACCACCCACAAATCAATAAAAATGCTATATTTTTGACTGTTTCGATTGTATGAGACTAAAATTTAGTAATTCAGTTCGTATGGTTACTTTCGGCAGTTTGTTCCAAAAATGGGTATCAACGCCTTCTTTTACCGTACACAAATCAATGAAAATGCTATATTTCAAACGGTTTTGGTCGTATAAGACTGAAATTAAGTTTGTATGCTTACCGTCTGCAACTGTACTAAAAATGGGCGTGGGCACTAAAATTACGCCCACTTTTAAAAAACCTCTGGACCAATTGCGCTGAAATTTAGGCAGTTGATTGTTTTCGAGAACGATGGTTCTTTTGCTTGTTTGCTTTGGTGGTCAAGCAATTTTGATTCAAGTGTCAACAGAGAAACGATGTGAGAGTAAGTATTGCTTTGATTTTCACTTGCAAATAGTTGTGCAGGTGTTCTTTTTTTGTTTGGCCACTGATTAAACTTATAACATTTTAAAAAAATGCAGGAAGAAAGTGCTGGTAAGTTGTAATGTTTATGAGGTAAGTAAAATTTAAAGCGATTGAAAATATCGCAAAAGAAAATGTTAAGCGCGGCAGAGAGCATCCAATAGCCCGTGGTAAAATTATTATTGCAAAAAATTTTAAGGGCAAATTATTTGCAAATGCAATAATCTTTTACAATGAAATTTATATTGTTTGCCAGAAAGAAGTTTTTGATAATTTGTACCTTACATCTAATTGGACACAAAATACTTTATTGATTTGATCAACAGTCAAGAAGATTGCGCTCTCTTCTAAGCTTAGTCAAATTATTCTATTAAGGGGAGATTCTCATGAAACTCGACCAAGAAACTCAATTGTTTACTTCCATTTTTCGATAGTTTATGATATTCAGCATTTGTTTCCAAAGTGGTTTGGCCGATAACGATTACATAAAAAAGTTATCGTATAAAAAAGGAACCCATCTTTCTGTGTAGCATCCCGCTACTGTCGTCAATCTAGCTATGTAGATGAAAATTGTAAAATTATTACATAACTTAAATACAGCGCACCAAAAAAGACTTTTTCTGCTTAAATTACACACGTTGTTTGTAGCTCATTATTTAGTCCTTAAGCGCACGAAAATTTTGACTATATTGTTATACATTTTGAGTTTTTTATGTGCCATTGACCACTGCCTCAATGTTCACCGAGTTTTTCCTACGGCGTGCTTAGCAATTTATAATTTTTGTGTTTCGGCAACCACGAAAATCAAATTGACACACACCATCTCTTTGCCGATTTTAAAGCTGTGTTCGATAGCACGAGAAGGGATTGCCTATATGCAACAATGTCTGAGTTCGGTATACCTGCAAAGTTGATTAGACTTTTCAGAATGACGTTGAGCAACACACGCAGCTCTGTCAAGGTAGGAAATGACCTCTCCGAAACCTTCAATACCGAAAGAGGTTTCAGACAAGGCGATCGACTGCCTTGCGATCTCTGCAACATCATCATGGAGGGGATCGTACGAAAGGCCGGTGTGCATCGTAATGGCGCCATTTTCCACAAAATGACACCAAAGGTGTCCAGCTCCTTGCGTACTCTGATGATATTGATATTGTCGGCAGAACCAAGAGAGATTTTACCGCTGCTTTCACCGCTATCGAAAAGGAATCAGCCAAAGTGAGTTTGACGATAAATGAGGGTAAAACAAAGTATATGCGGTCTACAAACAAGGGAGCGCGGCGCTTAGACTCCCACGTTTCATCCGGCAGCTTTAACATTGAAGTAGTCAAGGAGTTCGTATACCTTGGCACCGCCATTAATACCAACAACGAAATCAGCCTGGAGATAAATCGAAGAACAATAATTGCTAATAGGTGCTACTACGGGCTCAGTAAGCAACTAAGTTCCAGAGCCCTCTCTCGATCGACAAAACTAACACTCTACAAGACGCTCGTTCTACCTGTGCTGCTTTATGGCGCTGAGGCATGGGTAGTTTCGCAAACTGACGCAGCTGCTCTGGGGGTGTTCTAGAGAAAAGTTCTTCGCAAAATCTTCGGTCCTGTTCGAGTCGGCGATGACTATCGTATCCGAATGAACCACGAACTGAACGAGTTCTACGAAGACATTGACGTAGTTCGGCGTATAACTGTGCAGCGGCTACGCTGGCTGGATCATGTCCATCGTGTGATATTTAAGTGGAACCAAACGAGACTTCTGACCGAAAGTCCGCACTGCGGCAAACCAGTGCTCAGCGGCACCACAGAAAAATCACAGATATGTCGGTCACAGTATTTTAAGCATATATATAAATTAAGCGTTATACGCAACCTGAAGTGAAGTGAATAATACTGGATTTTTCCGTCGGTGGCGATCTAAACTACAGCAGTAGAGATAGCTGAATTTAGTCAGGGGTCCCCAAACGCAGTGGCAGTGAGTGCCAGAGAGGTAATATTAAAATCGAGAAAAAAGATTGTTTGTTGGCGCCAAAGAAAAAAGAAATCTAGGAGATAAATTGGCCGCAAAAAAAATTGATTAAAAAATGGCCACAAAAATTTGATAATAGTATGGCCGCGAAAATTAGCAAAAAAATGGCCACTTTTTAAAGAAAAAAAAACATGGAAAAAATGACAGCATAAAGATTAAGCTAAAAAAGTTATTTTTTGTTGTTTGTGTTAAAATAAATTTAAAAACTTTTTTATGTTTCATGTGAAAAGAAGAAAAAAGTTGTTCATAAAATCATAAAAAAATTTTTATGATTTTTTCTTATATGAGAATACTTTTACTATATATTGGTTAATAAACAAAACATATTTTGTTTGAATTTAAATAAAAAAAAGTGGTCCAAATTTTTGGTATTAGATAGTTATTATTTGGTTTTTGTTGGTCTTGTTGTAGTATTGGCCATTCAGCATAATCGATGAATTCGCGGCGAACGTATATGTGATGATTTCGTGCCAGTTGAAGCTGACCTTCTTGTTGTATGAACCCTAAGCGAGCTCTTTTAGGTGGACAGATAAACTTTGATTATTTTTGATTTAGATAAAAAAGAGAAAACATCAAATTCCGAATACTCACTAATTACACCAAGCGATCAAATTTTGTTGATGCATAAGCACTAGCGTATTTATTGGCCACAGAATTAAATTAAAATTAACCTTGTTTAAAAAGAAAGGTTCATTCACACTGTGAACCGGACGTAACTGTCCGATTCGAAAATTTTTTTTTGTAGGTTGCCACATGCGTCTATGACCAAATATCAGATTCTCTCGTTGACATTTGGTAAAGTGACAGTGTTTTGTTTACAACAACTTTTTTCGTGTCTTCGATTTTTACGATGGAAGAAAAAATTGAGCAACGAGTTTGTATCAAATTTTGTGTGAAAAATGGTTTCAACTGCGCAGATACGCGTAGAATGTTGGTGAAATGTTACGGTGACTCTGCTGTATCGTATCAGAAAGCAAACAAGTGGTTTAACCGATTCATGAGTGGCCAAGATGAAGTAGAAGACAACCCTCGTTCCGGGCTGCCATCCTGTTCGACTACCGAAGAAAACGTTGAAAAAATCAAAGAAAAGTTGGTCAAAAGTCGCATATTAACGATTAGAGAGATAGCAGAGGACGTCGGCATTTCAATTGGATCCGTACAGAACATTTTGAAGAATACATTGGGCTTGAGACGTGTCGCTACGAAGTTGGTACCAAAAGAACTCAATTTCATGCTCATCTTATTCGTGGCTTTTTGGCCAAAAACAACACGATAACCATCCAGCAGCCAGCAAATTCACCTTACCTGGCTACTTGTGATTTTTTCCTGTTCGATCGAGTCAAAAAACCGCTTCGAGGAACGCGTTTCACCAGCAAAGAAGAAGTCATGGAAAAATCGGTGAACGCTCTGAAGGCCATACCAAAAACCGTGTTCCAGAATGGTTTCCGTGACTGGACTAAGCGCTGGCATAAGTGCGTACTTGTACTCTAATTTTTTCAATAAATGAATAATACATTGGCTTATTTTGATTAAGTATTGTTTTTTCTTAACGTAGTTATTTGTATATATATATTGTAGATATTAGAAAATATGTTTTCTTAAATTTGATAATCGGTTTTTATCAGCAAAATGGTAAAATATTAAAATTTGTATTTTAGTATATATATATATATATATATTATATACATATTATATATATTAAGTGCGCTGATTAACCCATTCAGTGCTTTCATAACCCACCCAACCATTTGAAGATTTTGTATTTTTTTTTTTTTAATTTTTTAAAAAATATTAATAAAATGGGGGATATTTTAAGCAAAAATATTCTCAACCCAAAAGATCAAAATACATAATTACAAACACGTCCCACTCCGAATGATTATTAACGCAATTCAAAACAACCCAACCCAACCCAACCCAACCCAACCCAACCTGTATTCAGTCAACATGTCTCTTGAGAAATTTGTTCATTTCTCTAATGACATTATTAAGCTGGAGCTAGGACATAGCGAGACTCAACTGGAGGATCAGAGTCTGCATATTCTCGAAGTGCAAAAAAAGCAATTGTACTACCTCTTTGAGAAATTTCAAGCGGTATACGAGAAATCCGTGAAGAAACTGGAACTTCATCGGAAGGCTTTGACAAGGAGAGTTCAAGGAGAGGTGCAGGAAGACTTACCACTGAGCATAGCAATGAAGGCACACACGATGGAACCCAAGCCATCACCTTCAGCAGTGAACCCAGCGGTAGACCAGCACCCAATGATCCGTTTCCCACCATGCGATACGGACATTTTCCATGGGGAGTATGTCAAATGGCCCACATTTAGGGACCTTTTTACGGCCCAATACGTAAAAAATTGACGCATGAATAACGTGGAAAAACTTTTCCACATACTTCAAAAAACCCGCGGTGAGGCCCGATGCATAGTTAAAAATGCCCTTTAACTAATGAGGGAGTAAACCTCCGTCAGCTCCTCGATTCTTTCTGGAAAAGAAATAGGGTATTTGCCCCCGTCGTATCGAACAGGCCATTTCCTCACCTTGTCGATAACAGCTGCGTATGGCGAATTTGTTGCTTCATGAGTGCCTGCTGCCGATTCGAGGAGTTCCCTGAGTGTTTGTGACGGTGGCTCCAACAAAATCGCTGGCAGTACTTTCTGTCCTTGTGGCGCAGGTGACGTAGCCCGTCCATGTTTCAGCTCCTGTTCCTGCATTCGTTGCAGCTCCTGCAGCGTCATATCTTCTGTGCCGATCCAGTTCGTGAACCACTTCCTCAACTCTTCCAATGTACCTGAAGTTTCAAGACTTACCACGTTCATGTAGGCCTGAAGCTCCTCTTTCGAGAGCTGGTAGGCCCACCCGGTCTTCTTAAGGCTGATCGGTGTTGTTTTTTTTTGTGTCTTATGCATAATAAAATATATATTATTTCTCCCCGTATATTGATATATATATATTTTACTTAATAATTCTCCGGTATATATTAAAATTGGGGATTTTTTTTTTATTTTGCTGTATACCGTCTGAAAAGGCTTGTATCCAGGGTTTTTTATGACTTCTGTCTATAATTTTAATAATAAATTATATAAAAAACAATTCTTTGTTCACCTATATATATTTTCCCTGTTCCCCTGTGTATTTTTTTTCCTGTCCACCTTCGCATATTTTCCTTGTTCACCCGCCTTTTACTACGTCACATTTTTTCCCACTGTATATAGATATACAGGGTGTCCCGCAATTGAGTGCAACTATTTACGGAGCTTAAAAAATCGTATGGGAGGGCTGGGGGGGTCTATTTTCATATTCTTAGAAGCTACAGTGCTAATTAATATTTCACGACTTTAGTTTACGTTATTGTTTATAGCAGAAAAACTAACATACAAAACACTTGTTTTGATAACTCATTATAAAGGCAATAAAATCACCTTTCTAACGGCGTATAACAAGCCCCACCAACAACCGTTACCGATCTGTGCTCGTGTGAAGATGAAATCAATCGATTGAAACTACTAAATTTCAATTTCGGGTGAAAATTTCTCAGAATTGCGCGTAATAAAGGAAATTTTTTTTAGAATAAATTTTGTAACTTATTCAATTTTCTTTTCAATGATGCCAAAAAATAAACATATCTTAAAAAATAAAAAAGTTGGCTGTACTAAAAAAATTATACTCATTGCATTGGGGAGTAGTCCCGATCATTTCTGAAGACAGTCCAATTACTGTCAAGAACTTCCTCATTATTGAAAGTATCATTTAACAAGTCTCAGTGAATACTAGTACATTGAAGTGGCATGATTTGAACTTTATGATCAACATAAAGTTTTTGTAATTGGCTTCTCATGACACTACAGTTATGGTGAAATATGTTTAAGAAATTTGAGTTAGGGACGATAATATTGCTGCTACTCTTTGCGTGATTTTTGAAGAAGAGACACGTGTTTATTTCTGACGTGAGCGCCATATGTGTCGCCTTGACTTGATCAATCGTTACGCCAAGTTGTTCGTGAAAGCAAACAAAAAGGTTACGTAAGTCATCAACAACGGTAGGTAGCCCTTCTTGCTGAATTAATATTTTACGATTAGTTTTGGTCTTGCCTTCAATGCATGTTGAATCTAGGGCCTCATGCAATAAGCGAGATACAAACGAACGTTGTTGTACACACTGTTATCCCTTAGACGAGAAAGAGCATATCTGTTCTCAGTGTCTGCGCAAGAATTTAATGTCAATTTGACTTTTGGAGAGGATCTAGAAATGACCCAGGGCTACCAGGTTCATCACAAGGCACATTCAGAACCGGAATAGGTTTATTAACACTTTCGGTTGGTGGTGATAGATTTATAGTATGGGAGTGGATGAAGTTCGGGAAGTTTATAGTATGGGAGTGGATTGTTGGTTTCATTGTTGTTTAGATTAAATGAAACCCGTCTTGGATAAGTGGAAGATTTTTTCGATACTAGATTGCTTTTCACCGTATTGTTAGTTGGAACGGTATTCCGGTTGACTATAGGAGAGAATATTGGGAAGATGTTAGTTTTAAGATTCCAATTAGTATCTAAATTATGATGGGACTTAGATTGCAAATTGTATATATGTAATAATTGTATGTATACAAATTAAATATAGAGGTAGAATTAAGATTACATTTAGGATGAGAAAAGCTTGAGCTAGAACTATAATTACTTTTAGAAGGATTCTTAGAGTAAGAATTAGTATTTGTTAGAGTTAGACAAATTTTTAGGTTTATTGGTGTTGTGCTTAGGACTATTGCTTATTTTAATGTTAGAGCTTGTGTATGAGTTTGACTTATAGTTGCTAGTTTTATATACTTTCGGAGTACTTCCGGCCTTATCTGTCCACTTTGAAATTGTAATAGTTCCAAGAGTTTGGATTCCATCGGAGGCACTCAGGACCAGCCAAGCGTATTTGGTGGGCATGATAACTTTAAAGCTGCTAAATTTTGCATGGCTTCGAGATGTTTTCTCGCAATCGGAGATGGAGACGCGAAATTTTTTTAGGAAGTATTCTCGCACCGAGGATACAGATGTCTTCAAGGGAAAACCTTTGATGAATACTGTGGTAGATTCAAATTGATAAGCAGACTTAAGCTTTTGGATCCTGTTTTCCCATTCTGTGATAGTCAATGAGGTTCCAAATCGCTCAATAACTCTACGCGGCGCTGCTATAGGTGCTATAAATTCCTAGTCGGATGCAGTGGAAGTGTTTAGATAAGCTGGCTTATTTGGTGGCAAGGAATTAACTGATGGTGAATGGTTGGACGCTTCCAAAATTTCATGGAAGACGGAAGATGAATTATGGTGAGAAATCTGTGAGGTCATGACTTCCGTGCTATTATGCGCAGATCTAACCTCATCCACTATATCTGCAAGCGTTGCCCGGAGCACAACTATATCGTCACTGATATCACCTCTTTTTTCAAATAATATTTCAAACATTGGATCAGGTTGCAATGGTGATGGTTTGGGGTTTCTTAAGGTAGATTGGATCGCGGTTTCCACATCATTACGCAAAGACCTCAGAGCACTTAGTATGTTGTTGGCTGAGTCATCTTTTTTAAGCAGTTCAATAATTTTGTTGGCTTCAGATTTTAGCTCTTCGGCCGTAGCTTTGCACTGAAAAGTTTTTTCACTGTCACTTATAGTTTCCGTCACCAATTTCAAGTTCTTAGAAATAGTTGAGATATTCGCATTGTTTGATTTGCTCAAAAATTCGACTCTCGATATGTCATCGGATACATGATTTAGCAAGTCGCGATTTGGGATACTATTAACCAATTGCTTGTTATCGGAATACATTACTTTTAGGGTAAGGTAGAGTCGCTTAAACACTTTATAGCAAGCATATTGTGTGACAGTGAGAAGTCCCTGCACTCGTCACAGAAGAATTTGAAATGAGCCTCATATTTTTGAATGTAGTTGAGGCTTCTCTTTGTCATTCCCACACAGGTACCGTATTATGATTTTCCGCACAGGCCATTACATTTAATTTTTAGCACGTTTTTGTCCTCAATAGTGCAGTTGTTATACGCGCAAGTGTTCCATTGTTGTATTGTTTGGTAAATGGGTCAGTCAGCTTTAGTAGTTTAAAAAGCTAAATTATTATTAAATAAATCGCAAATAGAGTAGTTTAATTGATTGTTATTGTTTTTTATGTATGGCGAATTTTTTTTTGTTTTTTTTTTATGGGTGAAGTAAACAGCAAATAGTGCACTTTTTTATTTTTTTTTTAATTGCAATGATTAACCACAGTAACTAGCAGCTTAAGCACAAACAACAAATAGTTCAAAGTTAATTTAGCAGAAGGAGCACTTTTTTATTTTGTTTTAGTTATATCGATTATAAAATAGCGGAGTAAAATCAAAAACACGTCCGAGCGGTTTGACTGACAATTATACTATGTTTGTATACTATACTATGACATACTATTTACATTTTATTTACATTTCATATGTATATATTTTTTTTAGTGTATAGTTTTTTTTATATTCAAAATATTCGCTTTGTCACTTTCACTTATTCTCCGGTTGCCTCCGGATTTGCCCTGGGGTTTTCCGCGTTCCGTGTTTTTTTCTGCTGGGTTCCCGCGCTCTGACTTCACAAGTTTACAGGGAATTTGGGTGGATAGGTGGGAAAAAGGTTAATCTTTACTTCATTGTTTATACATATATAACAGTATTTGGTGCGGAACCTACAAATTATATTTTTTATAACGTTTTATTTTATAGAACTTTTTAGTTCAATTAAATTTTTACAACTCAAATTTTTGAATAATAAAATTTTCAATTCAAAGAAAACTTGATCGTAATAATAAGAATAAACAAAGTAGAATTCGTTAGAGTATAAATTTGAGACGATACAGTTTGTGAATTTATCGTGTTATTTTGTGGTGGTATTGAGTCATCACATTATTCCCCCTCCCTCTTTTTAAAAAATTTTGTCATGTTGGCTAAAAGGTTAAAGTGTACTTTGGTGTTTTTAATTTTGGTTGTATGTGTTTGTGCTCTTTCAGTGTCTAATGAAGCGGGTTTGATTCGGTCTATGTTGACTGTAATGTTAGTATTATTTTTGCGTATTCTGAAAACTTTTGGTGTTTTCTCAATAACTTCGAAGGGACCATCGTACGGCTCTTGGAGAGTTTTGCGAATTGTGTCATTGCGAACGAAGACAAATTTGCAAGTACTGAGTGCTCGAGGTATATATGATTGGAAGTTAGAGTTATGATGTGCAATGTTTGATTGTTTATTTTCTACGACCTCTTTAAGCTTGGACAAGGTGTCCAACGAATTAAAATTTTTACTGTCGTGTATTACTACTTGTTGGGGTAACCTGAGATTTTGACCAAATACCATTTCAGCAGGCGAAGCCTTGATATCTTCTTTGACCGTAGACCTGAGTCCCAGAAGAATTAGTGGCAGCTCTGTGTACCAGTTTGTTTGATTTTTGCTCGCTATTAAAGAAGTCTTGAGCTGTCTATGAAATCGTTCTACCATTCCGTTAGCTTGTGGATGATAAGCAGAGGTGGTAATGTGTTTGCTTCCTAGATTTTTGACAAAGTTTTTAAATGTTGCGGACGTGAATTGAGGACCTCGATCAAAAACAATTTCCAGAGGAAATCCAAAACGTAAAATGTATTCCCTATTAAGTGTGTCAACGACAGTACTGGCGTTGGTATCTTTGAGTGGATACGCTTCGTGCCAACGTGTGTTTCTATCAACTAGGGTGAGCAGATATCTGTAACCATTAGATATTGGTAAGGGGCCTACCAAATCGACATGAACATGTTCGAAACGACCGTGTGGAATGTCTATCTTCTGTGGAACTGTTTTTGTGTGTCTATGTATTTTTGGTTTTTGACATCTTATGCATTTCTGTGACCATTCGTTAATTTGTGTGTTAATTTTTGGCCAAAAATATCTCTGTGTAATAAGTCGTCCAGAAGCTCGTGTACCTGGGTGTGCAATGTTGTGTAATAGTTCAAAAATCTGTTTTCGTAATGTTTGTGGAATGTATGGACGTGTTTCTGTAGTTGTTTGTTCGCACCAAATTTTAATGTTAAGTAGTGGAATGTGTATTTGCTTGAAATTGTAAGTATCTTTGTTTAATATTTCCTGAAGTTCTGAATCTTTTGTCTGCTCTCGGTGTAGAGTTCTGAGATTGATATCTGAAGTTGTAAAAGCCTCTATCTCAGCTCGTGAAAGTGCGTCTGCTACGACGTTGTCTGTACCTTTGATGTGTCTGACGTCATTGGAAAATTGTGCAATAAATTTTAGGTGTCGTGTTTGTCTTGGGCTTCTCTCTGCCTTTGAGTGTAATGCTGAAATGAGTGGTTTGTGATCTGTATATATTGTGAATGTTCGTCCTTCTGAATAATGTCTAAAGTGTTTAATTGTGAGGTAAATTGCTAAAAGTTCGCGATCAAATGTACCTTATTTTGTTTCGGATGGTGATAATTTTTTTAGAAAAGACAGCTAGTGGTTCTATTTGTTGTTCATGTTCTTGTTGCAAAACTGCACCGATAGCAGTGTTTGATGCATCCAGAGCAATAGAAAGTTTTACTTTGCTATTAAAATGATTAAGTAGCACTTCCTTAGTAAAACTTTCTTTTATTGTTGCGAATGCTTCTATTGTGTTGTCTGTCCATGTAAGATGTTTGTTCTTTGTTTTAGATGCTGACGTAACCATGTCGTAAATGTGTGTGAGAGTGTGTGCTAATTTTGGAATGCATCTGTTATAGTAATTTATCATCCCGATGAATTTCTGCATTTGTTTAACTGTTTCTGGTTTTGGGTAGTTAACAATACATTGAATTCTAGCGGGAGATGGCTGTATGCCTTTGTTTGAAATATTATAACTAAGAAAATTAATTGTGTTTACGCCGAAAATGCATTTGTTAGGTTTGATGTTAAGTCCATATTTGTCTAAACGTTCAAAAACTAAATTAAGATATTTGAGATGTTCTTCTTCTGTCTCGCTTGCTATTAGTATGTCGTCA
Organism: Coremacera marginata; assembly: GCA_914767935.1. NCBI lineage: Eukaryota > Metazoa > Arthropoda > Insecta > Diptera > Sciomyzidae > Coremacera > Coremacera marginata. The sequence continues at coordinate 117,836,724 of OU612045.1, read as the reverse complement.
AGGTATATGAAAACGAAATCGAGTTCTTTCAACACTTCGTTTATGAAACGTTGGAATGTTTGAGCTGCGTTTCTTAATCCAAACGGCATTCTCATGAACTCAAACATTCCGAATGGTGTTGTGATTGCGGTCTTGTGTATGTTTGTAGTGGTGATGTCTGTAGTGATAGCGGCCGTGGCGTAGTGGGTAGAGTGTGTGACTCTTACGCCAGAGAACCCAGAATCGAATCCTCCATCTGACACAGAAAATTTTTTCAATTGAATCAATTTTTCTGTTCGGCCGTCACCTCTCTACAGACAATGGCAAACCTCAGAGAGTAAAAATTGCCATGAAAAGTTTCTTGAGAATATAAGCCGTTCGAAGTCGGCGTAAAACATGTAGGTCCAGTTCTCGATCATTTGTGTGTAATCATTTCACATCACACACAACTCAACTGATCATAAGAAGCTCGGTCAAAGTCCTTTCAAGGGCTGAGATGGCGATTTCGTTTTTTTTTTTTTTTTTTTGTATGTTTGTAGTGGCCATAGGAATTTTATGGTATGCTCTTACTAAGTCTAATTTAGAAAAAATGTTCTTGTCGTGTAAGTTAATAGCTAAGTCGTGTATGTGTGGTAACTGGCCTGGAACTGTACCGGCGTTAAGTCTTCTGTAGTCGCCACAGGCTCTCCAGTCGTTTGCATCTCTTTTAGGTAAAAGATATAGAGGAGAAGCTGACATGGAGTCTAATGGACGACAGATGCCTGCTTTGACTAGAAAGTCGAATTCTTGCTTGGCAATTTTGTACTTGTTTGTGTCTAAACGTCTTGGTTTCGAAAAAGGCAACTGTCCTTCTGTAATTATATGATGTTCTGTCTTGTGTTTAACTGTTTTGTTGTAATCTGGTTCCAATGTAAGAGATGGGAAGTTCTTAAGTATATTCGTGTATTTGTTGTTAAGTGTAAATAGTTTGGGTAGTGTTGTGTCTGTGAATGCTGTAATTGCGTTAACTGATAATTGTGTAAATGGATCGATTAGTTTCTTACGTTTTAAATCTATCAAGAGACCATATTTTGAGAGGAAATCCGCTCCTATGATAGGTCGTGTAATGTCTGCTAGTATAAATGTAAAAGGAAAATCGTTATAGTCTCAGTTTTAAGTTAATATTTAATAATTTCTTTCCGTAAGTTGTAATTTTGCTACCGTTCGCAGATGTTAGAATTAAGTCTGAATTTTTCTTGTTGGCTTTGAATTTATTTATTGGAAGTACTGAAACTTCTGCGGCACTGTCGATCAAAAAATTAATGTGATTGTCATTGTCGTAAATAAATAGACGGCGTGTAAGTGTTGTCCGACTTCCATCATTAGCCGTCGCAATGATGGAATCACTTAGTTTGTCGTATTGTGTGGTGTTGTGTTATGCTGTGTGTCGTTTTGATTGAATGAACATGGTTGTTAACATCGTTTGGCTGCCCTACCAAATCTAAAATGGTATCTACATACCCAGTTGGCAGGACGTTGTCGAGGTACACTTCTTGACGGGGATCTACGTCTTGAAACACCTCTGAAATTTGTCTCCCTCGAGTTTGAACGGTTACGAAATCGTTCGTTCTTTAACTCTTGGACCTCAATTGCCAATTAATTGAAATTGTTCAAAATTTTGGAAGTTGTCTCTGTGAAAGCTTGTGTAATCATCGCTAACTCTGACTGTGGGAATGATTTCGTCGAGCGATGGACTGAAGCGACTTCGGATTCTGAAATGACTTCCCATAGGTTGTCAGCGAGTCTTAGTTGTTCGTCTAGCTCTCTGTGATTCGAGATAGACTATATTAAGCTATATTAAGACTTTTGGGAAGCTTACGAGGCCAAATTTTGATGTATTAAATCGTTATCGACTGATGATCAGGCTAATAGCAATAGTGACCTGTAGAATTGAGAGGTTTTTTGGTCACCCATATCGGTTCCATTTTTATCGAACCTCTTGGTCTCACTCAAAGAGTGTCGGTCAATCAATATTTTTTTTAACATCGTACAAGTTTGATGAAGGAGGTTTTTGAATAAAATCAAGCACTGTTATTATAACGTCTTGAGGAAGAGCGGATACGAGATATTCGTACTTGGTCTTGTGAGCTGAAATTCCTTTCGCTTGAAATTGTATCTCTGCATGGGCGAACCATGCGTCGGGACATGACGTCCAAAACTGAGGTAATTTCACTGCTGTCGCCAGTATTTCGTGATGTATTGGTGCATCGAATGGGTTGACAAATTCTGATTGTAAATTAATTAGAGGCGGGTGATGGTCACCTTCTCCGCAATGTGGGGGTTGTGTAAGTGGGTTGGAAATGTGTTAGGGGGTAGGGGTGTGTGAGGGCTGGGTGGGGCTGTGTACCATACTCATTCTGATATTTTATGTACCTAAACAATTTTTGAACAGGGGGCGAACCTTCACATGGCAACGTGTCTGACCGCCTCAACCTGGCGAGGCCAGCATTATCCATGTCGAAATCGTCTCAAGTCGACTCAAACCTCCACGTGGTGTTCCCTGGGCAACGGCAAACTGGCATCCGTCAGTCTGCAGTCGTTGTTAGCCGGAAACTACGTCACCTTGTTTCCCGGTTCCCACCTGTCAACGAAAGATTGGCCAAGATCCGCATCAAGGCAAAATTTTTCTCCATCAGCCTTATTTGCGCGCACGCCCCGACGGAGGAAAAGGACGAAGCCGTCAAAGACGCTTTCTACGCTAGCCTTGAGGACGTATACGACCACCTTCCCGTCCATGACGTTAAAATAGTCCTCGGCGATTTTAATGCGAAAGTCGGAAGGGAAGGCATCTTTGGCCCCACTGTCGGTCAGTTCAGTCTTCATGAGACCTCCACGAACAACGGTCTAAGACTCATTGACTTCGCCGCGGCGCGAAACATGGTAGTTAGTAGCACCAGATTTAAGCACCTCGACATCCACAAGGCCACCTGGCTGTCCCCGGATCAAAAAACGCGAAACCAAATTGATCATGTTGTAATCGACGGAAGGCATGCCTCTAGTGTTCTAGATGTGCGTACATTTCGGGGGGTCAACATTGACTCCGACCATTATCTTGTTGCAGCCAAGATCCGCATACGATTATGCAATGCGAAGAACATACGCACAGAAATGCAACGAAAGCTAGATGTCGCTAAGCTGCAATTACAACGGACTGCCGAAGCCTACTCCGCTCAACTCTCGGTTAAGCTCAACCAACCAACCTCTGGACCCGACGACGCCGGCGGACTTTGGGCGCATATATCCCACTCCATGCGCGCTGCCGCTGAAGAAGTCATTGGTTTCCGGCGCCCGCAACCTCGGAACCAATGGTATGATCAGGAGTGTCGCATTGCGACTGCAGTAAAAAACGCCGCATATAGAAAAACGCTGCAGTCAGCTGCATCGCGAGCCGTGCGAGAAAACTACCGCGAAAAGAGGAAGGAAGAGAGGCGCCTTTTCAGACGCAAGAAAAGAGAGCAGGAAAAGCGTGAGCGTGAGGAACTAGAGGTATACCAGGGCAAGAAGGATGCACGAAAATTCTATCAACAGGTTAAGCGTCTAACCCAAGGTTTCAAGCCCGGAGCATCCACTTGTAGAGACGAAAATGGAGATCTGAATACAGATACGCAGTGTGTGCTGAGATTGTGGAGACGGAACTTCTCCAATTTACTTACTGGCGACGATTTCACCAATGCCGCCCATGGAGAGCGCAGTCCAGAGCTACCAATCAACAATGACGGAGTGGAAGTACCACCACCTAGCCATGATGAGGTTCGAGTTGCTATCCAACGACTCAAAAACAATAAAGCAGCGGGTGCTGACGGCCTGTCAGCTGAATTGTTTAAAACCGGCGGCGATGAATTGATAAGGCGCATGCATCAGCTCATCAGCAAAATATGGCTAGAAGAAAGCATGCCCGACGATTGGAACCTCAGCGTACTGTGCCCTATACTTAAGAAAGGAGACCCAACAATCTGCGCAAGTTATAGAGGTATCAGTCTTATTTCCATCGCATATAAGATTCTCTCAAGAGTACTATGTGAAAGATTAAAGCCGATTACAAAAACACTGATTGGACCTTATTAGTGTGGCTTTCGACCTGGTAAGTCCACCATAGACCAGATTTTCACGCTACGACAAATCCTGGAGAAAACCCACGAAAATCAAATTGACACACACCATCTCTTTGTCGATTTTAAAGCTGCGTTCGATAGCCCGAGAAGGGATTGCCTATACGCAACAATGTCTGAGTTCGGTATACCTGCAAAGTTGATCAGGCTTTGCAGAATGACGTTGAGCAACACACGCAGCTCCGTCAAGGTAGGAAATGACCTCTCCGAAACCTTCAATACCGAAAGAGGTTTCAGGCAAGGCGATCCACTGTCTTGCGATCTCTTTAACATCATCATGGAGGGGATCGTACAAAAGGCCGGTGTGCATCGTAATGGCACCATTTTCTACAAAGGCGTCCAGCTCCTTGCGTACGCTGATGATATTGATATTGTCGGCAGAACCAAGAGAGACGTTACCGCTGCTTTCGCCGCTATCGAAAAGGAATCAGCCAAAATGAGGGCAAAACAAAATATATGCTGTCTACAAACAAGGGAGCTCGGCGTTTAGACTCCCACGTTTCATCCAGCAGCTATAACTTTGAAGTAGTCAAGGAGTTCGTTTACCTTGGCACCGCCATTAATACCAAAAACGAAATCAGCCTGGAGATAAAGCGAAGAACAATAATTGCTAATAGGTGCTACTACGGGCTCAGTAAGCAACTAAGTTCCAGAGCCCTCTCTCGATCGACAAAACTAACACTCTACAAGACGCTCGTTCTACCTGTGCTGCTTTATGGCGCTGAGGCATGGGTAGTTTCGCAAACTGACGCAGCCGCTCTGGGGGTGTTCGAGAGAAAAGTTCTTCGCAAAATCTTCGGTCCTGTTCGAGTCGGCGATGACTATCGCATCCGAATGAACCACGAGCTGTATGAGCTCTACGATGACATTGACTTAGTTTGGCGTATAACTGTGCAGCGACTACGCTGGCTGGGTCATGTCCATCGTATGAACGACGAAGCTCCAGCGAAAAAGGTGCTCGAGGCGAGGGTCGCTGGTCAACAACGACGAGGGAGACCATGCCTCCGATGGATGGACCAGGCTGAGGAAGCCCTAACCGCACTTGGTGTATCCGATTGGAGAAGGCGCGCGCAAAGCAGAGGCGCCTGGCGAGAGCTGATGAGGTCGGTTGAAACCCGGACACGGGTTGTTACGACCAACTAACTAAGTAAGTAAGTAAACAATTTTGTTTACCTAGGTGTAGTGTAGTGCCTACGGAGTAAAACTATCGGTTTCTTCCGATCCGATCGTTTGCCAACCGTGTATAAAGCTAAGTGTGTGCCTCGGGATAAGCTATTACAATTATTACATATATTACAATTTATAATTTTAAAAATTTTAATTTAATTTATAAAAAATAATTTTATTGATGTAGACTGCAACGCTGGCTGTGTCGCTGGCTGCGCTGTCGACGTTTGCTGCGCTGTTAACGCTGACAGTGTCGCTGACTGCGCTGTTGACCTTGACTGCTCTGCTGACGTTGGCAGTGTCGCTGACTGCGTTGTTGACTTTGGCTGTGCAGTTAACGTTGGCAGTGTTGTTGACTGCGCTGTTGACTTTGGTAGTGTTGCTGATTGCGCTGTTGATGTTGTTGTTTTTTTTTTATGTATGCATATTTGCTCTGCAACGCAATTGTAATTTAGGCTGATGTTGTTGTTATTGCTGTCGCTGCTGCTAGTATTGTTGTTGTCGTTTCTGCTTATGTTGTTGTTGTTTACAGTTGTCGTTGTTGTTAGGCAGCGACCGTGTCTATTGCTGTTGTGTTGTTGTCGCTGCTGTTGTCGTTGTTGTAAATGCTGTTGTTGTTATAGTTGTAATTGTAGTGAAGGCATTAAATTGTTGCTTGTAGGTGCTTGTTGAGAGACGGCATTAGAAGTTTGTTAAAAATTACGGTGTTGCTGGTGTCGTTGTTGCTGAGCGCAATGTTATATTTGATGCTGATTTGATTGTTCAATTGGATGATGTTGCTGATGAAGTGTGAATAGCCGAAGGAGAAGTTTGTGTATAAGCCGATCTAGGTACGGAAATCATTGATGGATCTATTGAGACTCTATTGAGTACTATAAAAGTGGTATCGATAAGTTGGAAAATCTCTATACTCATTGTATCGCTCTCGAAGGCGAAAAAACAATGTTGAATAATATAATCGAGTTTATCAATATTTTGTTTTTTCTTACTTATCCTATGGAGTTATTGAATGACCAGTTATATATATAGATTGATTACGGTCTAAAAGGCTTGTAACCAGTCTTCTGTATATATTTTATATTAGTTTGGTTACCGTCTGAAAAAGCATGTAACCAAGAGCTAATTATTTATTTTTTTATAATAATAATAATAATAATAATAAATTGGGGATTGGCCGAAGCGGACCACAGTGGGTCCCTTTTCGTCCCCATAGGACAAGGATGCTATCGCTCGGAGCCCTTATACGTGAGCATGCTCCTTACATATGCATCCTTTGTCACCTCAAGCATTTCCTTGTAGTTCAGTTGACCAATCTCGGCTTCGCCAATAAATGGACGTCCCAGAATGGTCAATCTTATGTTTGCCAACGCCGGGCACTGGCACAGAATGGTTGCTGCCGTTTCCGGCTCCTCTAGGCATAACCTACACGCATCGTCCTCGGTCAGAGTCATCTTCCTGAAATGGTACATGTAGAGACCGTATCCTGTGAACAGTGCAGTAAGCCAGCTTAAAGTCCTTCAATTGTAACGAATAACTTTTGCAGCCTCACTACGAGACCACTTCACGGCCGCCTTCGATTGCCTACAATTAACAGCTTCTTACCACCTTGTACGGTGTTCCGAGTCCGTACATTGATTAATAAAACCTGCCAGCATGTTGTCGCCTGTGGTGACACGTGGCTCTGGTCTACAGAACTCTTCTGCTGATCCTTCTCTCGGTAAAGAATCAGCATTTTGATTCTGTTGTATGCCAGAATGTCCTCTCACCCACATAAGTGTGAGCTCATTTGTCTGAGCGCACTTATTGAGTTTGGTAAGACACTCTATGGCCAGCCTGGAAGTGATGTCTGTACGCTGCATGCACCTAATCACCGAATGATTGCCAGTGGCAATGCCAATTTTCTTTCCATTAACCCGGTCATCTATCAGGTGGTCCAGTGCATGCACCACACCAAGCATTTCCGCCTTGTACACAGACTCAAACCTCCCTAACCTCAGTACACAGGACAGGCTTAACTCTTCTGAGTAAACGCCTGTCCCAGCTCTGCCATTCATCAGAGAGCCGTCTGTGAATATACTGATATTGTTACCAGCGATTTCTTCACAGAAGACTCCATCTGTTATAAGAGTTTTATAACTTTTTTCTGTTATCCTTACTCTCTGCCTTCCGTCCATAGGCATACTCGCCTCCCTGACATCTCTGTGTACAATATCAGGGATGCGCATATGATCATGTAGGGCCGTTGTTCCATGCCACGTAGCATTTCACAACATCCTGAGGTCTGCTAGCGCTACCGTTTCCTTTATTTCTAAATCCAAAGGCAGCATACCTAATAGAACCTCCATTGCGCTTGTTGGAGTGGTGCGTATTGCACCTGTTATTCCAACACACTCCAAACGTTAGACTCTGTCTAGTCTCTTCTTAATAGTTTTCTGGCTGACTTTTGTCCACCAAATTACCGAAGCATACGTGATGACAGGTCTTACCATCATAGAGTAGACCCATTTCATAGACTCTGGGCTTAGCTACCATTTGAGACCACAAACGCGTCTACACTGAAACATGCTCGTTCCAGTTCAGTTTGCTATCCAGGGTTACCCCTAAATACTTAACTTACGTGGATACGTTATTATTTTTTAGAGGGGGTACCGTCTGAAAAGGCTTGTACACAGGAATAGGATGAGGAAGAGAGGTCTTACCTTACTGACGATCAGAGATCCAAGAGACTGATTATGCTAAGTTCGCTCTTTTCATATCGTCCAAACATCGCTTGTGCCAACGGTATCTTCTTTGCGTACCAAAATGTGAACAATTATTTTTCTAATATAGCTGTTATGTCCCACTGCCCTTGAATGCGTATGTTGATTTTGTTTGCCATGTGTTCATCTCTGGCCTTGAGTGCGTACGTTGACCCTGCTTGCTATGCATCTGCATTCGGCCTTGAATGCGTGTGTTGACCCTGGATATGCGTTTTTTTTCCAGCCGCTTGAGTGTGTGTGTGTGTGTTGTTGTTGCTAATAACTTTTTTATTTTCTTCAAATTTCTTGTGTGCTTGCGTTGTTGTTGCTTTCCGTGTACTTGTTTGTTCGCATGAATTTACCGGCCCTTGCACGCCAGAGCACTCTTAGCATTGTTGTTAGTAATGTGTTAATTTATTTCTGCATAGATATTTAAAGCTTTGCTTTGAGTATATTATGTTGTTGTTGTTATCAATTGGTCAGTTTTTCATATAATTTTATGTTAGATATATTTATATGTTATTATATAATACTGGTGATGTGTGCAACTTAGTTTTCCCAAATGTTGCTGCTATATTAACGCTCGCTGTTGCTGTTAATGCTGAATCATGCTTGCTGTTGTTGCATTTACGCTTGCTGATGTTGTTGTATGTATGGACGCTGTTGTAATTATTTGTGAGGCCAAAATTTGGCTAAATTTATGTTCCTCACAACTTATAACATCCAAGGCAACCGTACAATTTACGAATATGGTATTTCTGATGCCTAAGAAAAAGCTTACGGTGCCTCCCTATATTTGCCAATCGAACACGGAAATGGTGAAGCCCGCACTAAGCTTCTAGTCGCCAAGACCCGAGTGGCTCCAGTAAAGACAGTATCTGGGACGTCCATTTATTGGCCAAGCCGAGATTGGTCAACTGGCCTACACGGATATGCTTGAGGTGAAAAAGGAGGCTTATGTAAGGAGCATGATCTCGTATGAGGGCTCCGAGCGGTAGCATCCTTTGTCCAATGGGAACGAAAAGATACCCATTGTGGTCCGCTTCGGTCAATCCCCAACTTATTACTGGACATATTAAACAGGCTCTCCTCGCTGCCAAGAGCTTTACGAATCATTGCATAGGTGTATCGCTTTTGCATCAACTATTCGCCCTCACGTCTTTACAAATGAGTCACACGACTTTGGAAATAACCTCCAACGAAATAAAAATAGTTCGAGACAAGCTTATCATATTGAGCCAGACGCATGAATTCTCAGAAGAATATGCTGCATTGGCAAATAAGCAGCCTTTTTCAACAAAGAGTTCCATTTTAACCCTCACACCCTTTCTGGACGCAAAAGGCATAACTCGAGCAAACGGAAGCTTAGTCAAATCGCCAGCTGTAACTTATAACAAGCGGCACCCAATTTTATTGCCATACCACAGTCGTTTAGCCTTTCTCTTGACTGCCATGACTTAGTTAATCACCCTACATGGCGGTAACCAATTATTATTATTCCTGCTTCGTGCGGAGTTTTGGATACCCAAGTTAAAAACCCTAAAAAAAACGGCTATCCATAACTGCAAGATTTGTGTGCTACACAAGAAAAAACACCAGACGCAAATCATAGATTCACTACCACCCGAAAGCACATCACTTAGCAGCCTATTTACAAACACAGGTGTATATTTCGCTGCACCCGTAGAAATAAAAAATTACACCGGATGAGCCCGCTTAATCACAAAGGGATATATCTGTGTCTATATATGCTTCGCACCAAAGGCAGTTCATCTTGAGAAGAAGTGATATCTCGACCCAAGCGTTCTTAGCTACGTTCTTGAGTTTTCTCGAAGCGTGGATGCCCCGCCTTTGTTGGAGCATCACAAATGTTGAAAAAGATCGGCGAGAATTTATGAAGACACTTTAGACCCAGATAGTGAGTCTAAAGTAATAAATATGAATAAGAAATACATTCACCAATATGTAACATGGCATTTTATACTTCTTGCGCTCTACACATGGGCGTACTCTTGGAAGCCTACATAAAAAAATGTAAAACACATTTGAAAAACGTATACACAAATCTGAAGTTCACTTTCGAAGAATTCTCTTGTAATACAAGACTTATATTTTTTTGCGAAAATACTTGCGCGGTCACATAGGTCTGATGCTTGCACCAGCCTCTACAAGTGTACCATTTGCCAAGCACCACACAAGTTTGCATGGCCACCCACGGTTAACACAGCTAGAGCCCAACCTAAAGAAGCTTGCCAATTGCTCTGAGTTCTCTTGTAGTTTACTGCAGAAATAGGTTTTGGTACTGACTGCGATAGTAAAGTAACATCACAGCGACGACTGGCATTATATAAGAGCACTGGTGAGTCCTTGTCATATGATGTCTCTTATTGCTTGGGATCTGGTGGAGAAGCTCAAGTTGGACACCATTACAATGGGCAGTCAAAACTGGTGTCAATTCGAGGTTGGATCTCGATACGATGAGAGCTTTAAATGCGAAGTCCACATGCTTGCCACGAAAAAATTTCTTCGTAAGCCTAACAACGATGACCTCGATATAGCAGTCCTGAAACGGTTTAAGCACATATTTCTAGCGGATCCTAAGGCGAACTCAACAAAAACCGTTTTGCTGAAGCTAGGTGCTGATGCGTTCCCACGAAAAGTGAGAAAAGGCCTATTTACTGGCGAAAACGGCATTGGAATCGTTCAAAGTACAGCATTCGGTTGGACACTCTCTGGCTCATGTGGACTTTGAGCACCCAACCCAGGGTACCGTTTCTAAAATCTTAGGTTGGCAACTAAGTAATTGCGGATTTTTTTTAGAAAATTAAAGACAATTTTTTCATGGAACGAAATAACTTTATTCTGTCATGTATTACCCATTTTGAGCAGTGACCTTTTGACATCTTTCAGACAGCATCATAATTACACATTCATAAAACTTCTGGTTTTTATCAGCAAAAAACTGAACCAGGTACGATTTGACATCGTCATTATTATTGAAATTTTCACCATTCAAGGAGTTTTGCTAAGATCGCAATAAAAAGTAATCAGATGGTGCAAGGTCAGGACTATATGGTGGATGTGGCAAAACATCCCAAACAAGCTCCAATAATTTTTGCCGAGTGACCAAAGATGTGTGTGGCCTTGCATTGTCATGGTGGAATACAACAGCTTTTCGATTTGTCAATTCGGGCCGCTTTTCTTCAACTCCATTGTTAAATTTTGTTAATTGTTCAATGTAGACATCTGAATTAGAGCTTCCAGTTTCACGCGAACACGTGCTACACGTGAACACGTGTCTTTTAAAAAAATGACGTGAAAACACGAACCTGAACTACACGTGTATTTTATTCAAGAACTACACGTGTAGTTCGTATTCACGTGATTTTTGCATTCACGTGAATAGTATTCACGTGTTTTAGGCATGAGCCGAACTTTCAAAAATTCTTGTGTGTTTCTGAGAACAAAAAATAAATATGTTATTAAAAAGACTTCTAGCTGCATCGCTATGATTTTTATGGCTTCTGTGGATTCTAAGTACAGGATTTGACCAGTTTCTGGGTGCGTCACTTGAACTTTACAGGGTTCTGTGGGTTCCTAGGACAGAAATTAAGGTTTCTGTAGACAATGGATTCAACTGGAATTTGGCCAGTTCCTGGATGCGTCATTTGGACTTTTTTGAGTTCTGTGGGTTCCTAGGACAGAAATAAAGGTTTCTATGGACAAGGGATTCAACTGGGATTTGGCCAGTTCCTGGATGCCAGTCCATAAACATCATAGAGATACAACAGGAAGTCTTCTAAATAATATAGTCATTTTTTGTTCTCAGAAACACAAAAGAACTTTTGAAAGTTCGGCTTATGTCTTAAACACGTGAAAATTATTCACGTGAATGCAAAAATCACGTGAATACGTTCTACACGTGTAGTTCGGGAATAAAATACAGTTCAAGTTCGTGTTTCAAAAAGCGAACTACACGGAGCTCGAACTTTCGTGAACACGTGTAGTTCGAAACACGTCTTTGAGCTAAAGCTCTAATCTGAATTGATCGTTCGGTTGGGTGGTAAAAATTCAAAATAGACAATTCCTTTGTAATGCCACCAAACTGATAACATAACTTTTTTTTTAAGAATATCAGCTTTTAATGTTGTTTGAGCTGGTTCACCTGGCTTGCTCCACGATCTTTTCCGATTGACATTGTTGTAAACAACCCATTTTTCATCACCGGTTATCAATCGTTTTAAAATTGGATCATTTTCATTACGTTTCTTTAACAAATCGCAGATGTTAATGCGTTGTGTTAAATTATTTTCTTTCAGTTCATGAGGATCCCATATACCGAGTTTTCATACATAGCAAAGTTGTTTTAAGCGATTTTCAATGTGATGCATGAAGCTTCTCTGCAATCTCACGTATTGTACTGTGACGATCCGAATCGATTATTGCTTTGATTTGGTAGTCATCAACTTCAACTGGACGACCAGAGCGTTTTTCATCTTTGAGTGAAAAATCACCAGAACGAAATTTGGCAAACCAATTTTAGCACTGCTGTTCTTATAAAGCTTCGTCAACATAAACAGCACATAACTTTTTGTGAGCTTGCGATGCGTTTTTTCCTTTCCAGAATTAAAAAAGCAAAATATGACGAAAATTATCGTTTTGATTTTCCATTATTCAACAGACGGAACAACAGAATTTTTTTATTGATTGGCAGTTGAAGTACCAACTATCAAATAACAAAATGTTTTTGACATTTCGATTACGGCAGCAAACCTAAAAATTTAACTAAAGCCATCTATGAGTGAAATCCTCAATTACTCAGTTTCCAACCAATATTGTAAGTATTGAATTTTGAATTTAAAATAAAAAATTAACTATTTGTAAAACTTTAGCTATTTGAACCACTTCTTTATGAACCCAATTAACCCGTTCTAAGTTTTGCAGATATTGCAAGGTGGGCAGAAGTTTTACGTGGCAACGTAACCCTGTGGTCACTAAACACTTCCTCACGTCTTCCCGCCGCTGTGGCAGACATGGCGTTGTAGCGCCCACAACAGCAATTCTAGCAAGAAACGCGCAGACAACAACAGGAACAGATGCACTAAAACCCAAACCAACACGCATAAAAAGGTCAACAAGAGACGCAACTACACTTATAACAGCAATCAGACCTGGGCCCTGTTTCTCAAAAAATATAAGTCTTGTATTACAAGTCTTGCGAAAATATTTGCGCGGTCACATATGCCTGATGCTTGCATCACCCTCTACAAGCATACCATTTGCCAAGCACCACACAAGTTTGCATGGCCAGCAGCTGAAGTTGCTGAGGTGATCGGCTAGCCACGGTAAAGACGGACGCTCTGGCGGATAGAAGGAGGTGATGGTTCATTCGTTTTTGGAAACACAAAAGGACGGACATCCTTAAACCTGAACCCACACAACATTCATTATTTAATATATACAAATTATAAATCACAAGACACATCACAATTACAAACATTGTATAAACACTCATTTAGAAGATAGGTATAAATAAACAAACTAAAAACCATACTTTATACAACCAACCCTAACGTTCTTCTTTTTTTCTGCCATCGCCTGTTCAATACCCGAACACTCACAAAAAAAGTTTTAACAATTTTAAGTTTTATTTATTTTATTTAAAGTTTTCTTCTCTAAAATTGTTCAAACCGTGACACAATCATAAGGTTGGTTCATTTTGAAATAGCTGCTCAAAAGACCAGTTTTTCAACGGTAATGGCAATAGTAACTTTGACATCTACCTCCCGTTTTTCTAGTTCCTCCCAAAGCTGAGCCTACCTTATGTTTGTGTCTAGTTCCAAGCTTTGTAAGAGTTAAGGTATAATATACGCGTAACAACAAAAAAAAAAAAGCTTAAAAAAAATTTTTTTTTAAATTTATACAGCTTATTGTACATAAAAAGTACTTTATAAAAATAATTTCTTTTTTAAAAATAATTTTCAGGCTTTTATATATAGGGCGTTGAAAATTTCATTAAAAGAAAGCATCCAAACTGTTCGATGGATATGGCTTTTGCCATGTATATGAAATAAAAAAATCAAATGCCATTTTAAAGTGCAAACCATTAATTCGGCATTCCAACAACGCACGACCCCCGGGAGATTTTTAAAATTATGGCGAAAGTTAGAGTGAAAAGTTAAAAAACAGATCGACTTTTGCGCGCTTTTTTGTCTAAAAAAAAATAAAAAATAGTAGGTAATTGAATTTAGGGGGTATGCTTAAATTACAAAATTACGAACAAAATACACTAGGGGCCGTTTTCTCAATATCCGGTTTAGCACTAACCGGAAATTTTAACCAGCGGTTAGCAAAAAATCGTTTTCTCAATGTTCGGTTAGTGCCTATCTTTCGGTTAAGTGCCAGTTAAGTTAACGGCAAGTTGTGGTTCCGGTTAGCTGCTAATCGGCAGAACAGTTGAGTAGACAATTTTTTTTTTTATTGTTTGTCAAATTTATTTTACAAAAAAATGGAAAGAATTGCGTTTCATTATAATTTGATTGTCAATCAGAATAGAGGATGGACATATTCATTTATTTATATAGCCTGTTGCGTTTTTCAATTTTTTTCTTTTTGCGGCACAAAATAAAATAATTACAAAAAAATAAACAAAAAAATTACAGCCAATATCTAGTTTTTATGTATGCACAATTGAAAAATTCACAATTAATGATTTAACCCGAGGTTACTTAATCAGCACTTGGTGAAAATGAAACTCTTTTTTTAGCTCTCGTATGGTTAACTATCTCCCGGTTAAGAGCTAGACTAACCGAACATTGATAAAACGGCCCTAAGAGTCATTGAAATTGAACCAATAGAATTCGAGTAATCTATTCAACCGTTTTAAAAAAACTAGTGTCGAGGAAATCGAATTTACAGCTTTTGTTTTCCGAAATTTTTAATATATTTTTAAAATTATCGGTTGATAAACTTACTATTGTTTGATTTGCAATGCCAGGTATCGTTTTGAAAACATGTAAAAAAAGGTATTGTAAGTAAAAAAGGTAAAAAAAGGTATTGTAAGTACTTTAAACTTGACAGTACTGAAAACCTTCATATTAAAATAGCTGATGTTTTGATTATATTATTTGGTAATTCGTATATTTGTCATGTCAATAAAAAAGTCGCCTATTGTCTTCGAACGCTTAAAATTAAGTTTTTTTCACCATAATATACCTTTTCTTAATTTTGAATATTAATTTTAATCATTTTACTAATTGAACGTTTTTCTAAGGTTTTAGTTTATATATGAATTTATCCTTAACCTATTAATGACAACTGTTACATATATGTTGAGGCGTTCGTCCTCTTAATTTTTAACAAAAAAAAAAAATAAAAACTTTTCGTCGGTCTCACACAACTTTGAAAATTAAAATTTTGTTGAACGCCCGTCACTAATGGGTAAAAGTGAATACCGCCATCCGGCCGAATAGTAAATTTAAGCCAAATATCCGGCAATTATCCGGTTTGCATCTCTAGTTTCAACCAATAAAATCTATAAAAGGCATTTGAAACACCTTCACGAAGTGTAGCAGCTTCAAAAACCAAAGAGCAAGTAAGAGCAGCAAACGGGGCTAAAACGGATTGAAATTTAATTTAAAATTTAAAATTCAATTTTCATTTTTAATGTCTTACTAGCTTATACCCGGCGTGCTTCGCTTCACTCCGCGCTTATCTGAAATATACTCGTATCATTTTGATTGGTTTGTGGTGACATCTAGTGCTCAAAAACAAAATAATCTTGGGCGTAATCATTGTGCCACCACGCCCATTTTTAGTACAGTTGGGGACAATAAGGATACAAACTTAATTACCAAATTTCAGTCTTATACAACCAGGCGGTAAAAGAAGGTGTTTAAACCCATTTTTGGAACAATTGCCGAAAGTAACCATACGAACTGAATTACCAAATTTAAGTCTCATACAATCGAAACAGTCAGAAATATAGAATTTTAATTGATTTGCGGGTGGAAAAAGGGGGCGTGTTTAAAACTAAGTATGCAATAATCTAATCTAGGACGCAAGTAATACACGTTTAAGGCGGTCTTCTCATTCAAAACACGTTTTTTGGACCCTTTTTAAAAAAATTCTTATTTGAAAACGCAAAGAATAATTGAAAACTTTTTTTATTTATTGTATTACAAAAGGTTCAAAGTAAATAAAAAAATGCCTCGATACGTGGGCTGTTCAAAAAGTAATGAGACTTCAAAGTTGGTGGTGAAAAAAAGGTGTCGTCACGGCGGCCACGATTCCGGGTCTCCGGAGCGTCTGAAATGAAAAAAAAACCGGGTTATAATCAGTATAGATGTAATTCTCGGGTGAACCTCAAGCTTAATTTTGTGATTTTTTTTGACAAAATGGCGGCCATTAAAAAAAAAAATTTCAATTTCGGGTTTTTTTTTTAGTTTAGTGTAAAAAAAAATAGTAAAAAATTAAAATTATGGTCGAGGTTCACCTGAGAATGGTGACAATTCTGCGTCGATTCCACTTTGTTTCATGAAAATCGGTTCAGTTGAACTGGAGATATCATGGCCGCCAGTTCGAAAAACGTGGGTTCGAGATAAACGCGTTTAAAGTTTGAAGTAATTTTTTTGGGAAAAAAAAAAAAAAATCAAAAATGTTTATATGTAGTTTTAAAGAGCTGACAATTTTTACTTACAAATATTAGTCGGCGATGCCAGCTCCATACAGGCCACCTTTCTCTTTTTCGTAGAAACTGATTTCACCTGATATCACCTTCTTGTCGAGAGGTGCATACGTGTGGTGAAAGCTATCTAACGTACCTTCAGCAGCTGCTTTCTGCCATGCGCACCAGCTTGACGCACCGGTGGGGCAATTTTGGTGTTGCGGTTTATCATCGGTGGAGCACTTATGGTAAAAAGTGGCCCAAATTTCCTTTTTCATATCCTCCACGGAGTCAGGATGACGGCGGATCGCAAGGCCATAATATGTGGTCAACTCGGATATTAATTTGTCGGTAAGCTTGCCCGCACCTTTGCCTCCAATGCCCTTATTTTCTTTTTTTTATTTTTCGAAGTCGCGTGCCCATTCGCTTCTGCACATGCCCAATGCATTCTTTCTTTTCCACTATAGGGTCACCGTCATAGGGGTCGACATCTAATACACCTTTGAAGGTCTGCGAATCACCATCGCCGATATACTTTACATATTTTATGCCGTGTGTTTCAAACGACCTGGAGAACATCTCTATTACAGCGTCCACCTCCATTTTCCCAGAGCTTCCTTCATGGTTTATGGTGCATTCTTCGTCATGAGTATCAAGCCAAATTTGGTAAGCCTCTGGCTCTTCTTCCTTCTTGGCTTCCCAATATTTGCAGCTGTTACACAGACGAGATTTTACGACAGTGTCAACAATTTTTTTGGTATGCTTGGCAATCAAAGTTGTGACACCATAAAGGGAAGCAAAGCCACGCTTCTTCCAAGTCCCATCCCCCGACACAGTAAATAAAGTGGGATCGCACTCTGAATTCGCCTCGATCATAGCCTCTTTTTCTTCTCCAATAGCTTTTGAAATGACATGTTCGTACATGGCTTTTCCAGCAA
This sequence comes from Coremacera marginata, assembly GCA_914767935.1. Taxonomy (NCBI): domain Eukaryota; kingdom Metazoa; phylum Arthropoda; class Insecta; order Diptera; family Sciomyzidae; genus Coremacera; species Coremacera marginata. The sequence goes on along the minus strand of OU612045.1, from coordinate 117,819,089 downwards.
CGTACAAATTTTGTAGGATAGTATAGTACAGATTGTTGGACAAACTTTGTCCGAGGTCCATGAGGCCACAAAACATGGTTATACCTTTTGGCCCAATCCCTAAAAGCCGCATGGCAACAACCAAGCGTCGATTAATTTCATATGATTTTCCGATCATAGGTGACGAAGGAATATATGTTGTGCGTGGGCAGGCGCAGTTCAAAGCGATTTTAAATCCAACTCCATTTGGTGAGGCTTCTGAGAACTCAATTTTTTGCTTGCATGAGGCACAAATTACCAACGCTGACAACGAGGTAAGCACAGAACAGAACTCGAGAATGCAATACTTCAAATTGTTTTTGATTGATACTTCGTCGTCTTCGTTATTCTTGAATTTCTTGGCCGATGTACTGGTATATTCAGAATCCTCTGGTCTAAGATGCTGATTTCCACTAAACCCGCGTTTTTTAGCACGATTCTGACGCTCACTTGGGCGTTTTTTTTTTTTTTTATTACTTTCCCGATCCATTTTACAAAAATCACAATAAATTTATGAAAAATTTACTTTTCCGTTCACTGAAGCGCACGCGTCTGTTGCTCAACTCGATACAAACTGAACTAAATGATGCTTTCAGTTGAACACCTGGACTCAAAAAATGCTTCAACCCCTAAAATAAGCAGAAATGTGTATTCGTATGTTTGTATGAATATGTCTGCAAACACGTTTTTACCTAACAATAAACATTTTCAACGGAATTCGGTGGTTACTTTATGCCGCTTCGTTCGAAAATGAGTCGAAAAAAAATAGCTCATTTTGACGAAGACCTTGCTTCACAAAAAAGGCTGTATCTTCTAAAGTATTTCGAATTTCTAAAAATCCTTTTAGGGGCATATTCACAACTACCCAAGCTATAAATAAATGCAAAAAAAGTCAAAAAATTTGCTCAATGAGAAGACCCCCTTAAAGCTTGAGCGAAATTCATTTAGCCGTTTAGATTTGTAAAAAAGTCAAAGAAACAAACAAACAGAACAGATAGAGAGAAAGATTTGTGGCGGAACCCTTAGTTCTGATCCGCTCCTGTATTTCGCTCTTCAAGCAGTTGGTGACACTTTGTTGCAACCTTAAACCACAGATTAATTAATTTAACGTAAAAATCCACTCTTTGTTTCTAGCAACTTAGTTTGTCACACAAGTGGCAAGCTAAGCAAATTCTTTAAGTGACTAAACGATCACTTGATACGTTTATTTGTAGCCACACATGCTAGCACGGTGACACATCGACGTTCCGTCCGTTCGATGCATACGTGAGACTCACGATCGTCACTCCGACTCTGAGCTATGCTCTGACGAATAGTATGGCGATGACCAGGCTGCGTTTGTTGTACAACAACAAGCATTGGTTTTCGTTTCTAAGCGCTAGCTGCCTGTGTGTTGGCGTAGCTAGCTAACACCTAAGCAAGTGCGCAACCAATGTTAGCTGGAGTTTGCGACGTTAGCTTTTTGATTGCATAGCGTCTCTAGCTTTGTCACTAGCGCTGGTGATGAAGCGAGCGATTATAAATGTAAGGCCTGGCATGTTTATGTAATAATAGAAAAAATTAACAAAGCGTAGATTGTCGTTATTTTTTTCCACATTTCTATGTGGTGCGCTGCAGCGCAGTTTTTCCTGCTACAGCGTTTATTCAATATACTTTAGTGGCATGGACTATGGTCCATGTTACCATAAGCAGTTCATTCCGCGATACCGAAACGTTTGGCAGTCAATCCCTTCTCTAATAACTGTATCTTTTTGTAAATAAATTTCAAAAATAAATAAAGTGTACGTAATGGCTAAATAGCTAGTGCATTTAGTTGAGCAATGGTGTAGACTCTACAGATTCATTAAGTACAAAAAGTTGTTCTCTCCTTACATGACTTTAAAATCAATAAAAAAAAACTTGTTTACATTTACTACGAAATAGCCAACCAAAAATTAATTTTATTATATAAACATAAAAAATTGAATTTATTTAAGGGGGTCCTCTGGTAATCTATGCCAAATTTTAGCCTTTTTTCAAAATATTGTGGAAAGAGAACGAGTAAAGATATTTTAGTTCCGTTTTTTGATTTGAGTAGCTTAATTTATTGAAAAAAATACAAAATTTTGAAAAAGTGAATTTATGGACCGTTCAGAAAGTTCTCGGCCTGGTAACGAGGTTCTCCGGAAAAAAGGTGGGTCCAAATTGCGCACGATTCCAAGTGTAAACATCGTCTGAAAAAAAAAAAAAATATTCAGTTACTTAGAATGAATGTCCCTATAGCCCCTACCTCGGAAACAAAAATCGAAATTTTTTTAGGGGGGGAGCCGCCACTTTGAAAATGAAAAATCGAATTTCGACCTTTTTTTTTGTAGTCTAGTGTAGAAAAAAAATAGTAAACATTATTTTTTCGGCAAGTTTGAGGTAGGGGCTATAGCGGCGTAAATTCTGCGTCGTTTCATGCCTCATATATCAAAATCGGTCAAAAACTGTTTGAGTTATCGTGCGCAAAGTTTTGAAAAACATGGTTTCGAGAAAAACGCGTTTAAAGTTTTGACTTCAATTTTGAGGCACACAAATGACATTAACACATATTTTTTTAATACAATACTTACGAATATTAATCGGCAATTCCAGCCCCATAAAGTGTGCCTTCCTCCATCTCATAAAACGAGTTTTCCATGGCTTTTTGGGCTCTGCGGGCTGTGCGACCCTCTTTCGATGATGCGTACGTTTTTAGCTCTGAGCGTTGAAGTCGTTTTCCGTCGCGAGATTCAGCATACATCTCGGCTTATGGGCCGATGACAATACCCATTGTTGACATTATTTTTAAAATACTTGTGAAGCCTTCGTTGAAAATGCAGGTTGCCAGAAAATTTGCGATTTCGACTGTGGTAGCACCACAGTGGATATGTTTCGGCGCAAAGGTCCACAAAAGCGAGTTGAACGATTCGTTACAATTTTGCGTTTCAGCTCCAGTGCATCGGTTGAGTAGATCGTCGGATGATAACGCTTCGTATATGGGCTTCATTACTTGCAGAACCTTTCCATCAAGTGGGGCGTACGTGTGGTGAAATGAGGCTAATGAGCCTTCTGCTGCTGACTTTTGATAGGCGCACCAGCTGGACTCACCAGGTGGGCAATACATATGTTGTGGATTACTATCACTTGAACTTTTGTGATAATATGTTGACCATATTTCTTTTCTCATGTTTTCCACAGAGTCCTTATTACGTCGAATAGCAAGTCCATAGTAAGTAGTCAGCTCGCTTATGACTTTGTCTGTCAGTTTGCCAGTGCCTTTTCCACCGATGCCTTTGTTTTCTTTTTTGGCCTTGCGCAGCCGTGTGCCCATGCGTTTTTGCACGTGAGCGATGCACTCCTTTTTTGTGACAACGGGGTCGCCGTTATACGGATCAAGGTCTATAATGGCCTTGAAGGTTTTGCTGTCGCCATCGCCAATATATTTTTCATATTTTATGCCATATTTTTCGATCGATGAGGCAAACATTTCCTTCACGGCATCTACCTCCATCTTGCCCGCACTCCCACTGTGGTTGTTTGTGCATGTTTTCTGGTGCGATTCGTACCATTCTTCGAAGTCTGCAGAGTCATTTTTTTTCCCCCACATTTTGCATGCCTGGCAAAGGCTTGATTTGACAACGGAGTCAACCACTTTTTTGGTATGTTTACCGACGAGCGTAGTGACACCAAAAAGAGACGAGAATCCCCGTTTTTTCCAGGTGCCATCCCCTGAAACGGTCAGCAATGAGGAGTCACAGTCAGGATTTTTTTCTTTCTGCTGTTCCTGCTCTTCTTTAACCGCATTCAACAGGCACTGCTTGTAAACTGCTTTAGCAGACACATGCATGTTTTTCAAGGTGCCATAGTACGCATCAAGGCACAATCCTTGGCATATGTCCATTAATCCGCAGAACATATTAATACCTTCTCTCCCTATTCCAAGCAATCTCATGGCAAATATCAACCGGCGATTTACAACAAAAGATTTACCGACCACCGGCGAAGAATTAATATACTGTGTAGCTTTACATTGGCACTGCAGACTCACTTTGAAGCCGACTCCACGCATACATGTTTTTCCAAATCGAATTTTTTGTTTACATTGGGCGCAGATAACCAGAGCAGCAAGCGTTTGGAAAAATGAAAAAAATTCCAAGAAACAGAACTGGAGGTTGTTTTCGATGATGACTTCATTGTCTTGCGTTTTCTTCAATTTTTTGGCCGATGTGCTGGCAAAGTCGGTGTCCTCTACTTGGGAGTGCTGGTTTCCACGGAAATGCCTCTTTTTTGTTCGATACGCGTACTTACGCGGCGCGTTTGGGTGGCTTTTTTTATCCATAGCAAAAAAAAAAACACAAAACGATTTTTCTTTTATTTTACAACAGCAGTTATCGCGCACGCGTAGCTTTCAGTGTTCGAAAATAAACTGAATCTCGTTCGTTTGCTTCTTTCATGTGAACACCTGGGCTCAAAATCATTTCAACCCCTAAATCAAAACATGCATGTATACATACTGCATGTATACATACTGTGTGTGTATATTTTGTAATATCAATACATATTTTGGAAGAATTCCACAGAAATTTCGACTAATGACTGCAGGCAAATAAACAACTTTGCTGATGCGTTATTTTGACGAAAACATACCTACACAAAAATGCCTGTATCTCCTAAACTATTTCGAATTTTGAAAAATCCTTTTGGGAAAATGTTTTTGAGTATCTGAGCAATAGAAATATGAAAAATCGAAAAAAAAATTTTCGGATTACCAGAGGACCCCCTTAAAGAACTGAATGCAAAATTTCATTTATGAAAATATTACAGCAAACTCACAGTCAACCACGGCCGCAAAAATTTATTCAATTTTACGCTGGCAAAATTTCAAAAGTGTTTTTCTCCAGTGAAATATAACACACTGCTTTTATTCTGCGCTCGGCATATATACTCAAAACTTTTTATGCTAATAAAAAGTATTTTTGAAACAAAATTGACAAAATATATTTTGAATGCAAATGTCTTATAGTTTCTTTGAACATAAATTTCAGCTTGCACTCTTAATATTTTTATTAATGCAATAAATTAAATAAACAAAAGTAAGACATAGGATTTAACTAGGACTCATTTACATACGCTAAAATTTACTAAAGCTTAAAAACAAAACTTACTGACAATGAATAGAGTTGCCCCGTTTCTGAAACATTTGACAGAATGTGAACTAAATAATACTTCACATTGGTAAAGATATATTCTTGACTTTCCACATAAGAGAAAAAATTTTTTTGTTGTCGTGTTAGGATTCAACTTTTTCAAAATAAGTGGCATATTCCGTGTTTTGTCGATACTTTAAAAGAGTTGGAGCAACTCCGTATGCATGCTTAAATCGTAAAATATTCTTCCTGAAGATTCATTTTTTTTGAGATATGACAAACTATTAGATCTAATTTTTAAGATATGACAAGAAAAAAAGACAACATTTTTATTGGAAAATTTTTGCTATTTAAAATATTATTGGTAGGCAATAAAAATCTGTACAAATTTTTATACAGGGTTGCCCATATTCGAAGCGCCCATTTTATTTTTAAATAAATCAAAGAAACCACAATTTTTTGTCTGTTCGTCATGAATATCATTTAATTGGGTTCAAGTAGATTTGCTTACATCATTTCATGAATATGATATCTCGTAAATGGTCGCCATTGGCCTCTACGACATTTTGTGCCCGTTTTGCAGCATTTCCATGGTTTTCTTCAACATTTCGATGGGAATGGCGGTTATTTCTTGACGGATGTTGGTTTTCAGCTCTTCTAGGGTCTTTGGCTTGTTGACGTAAACCTTTGATTTCAAATAACCCCACAAAAAGAAATCTGGAGGCGTTAAATCTGGTGATCTTGGCGGCCAATCGAAATCACCATTTTTTGACATCAAACGGCCAGGGAACAATTGCTTCAAAAAATCGATTGTAGTGCGGCTTGTGTGTGGTGGCGCGGCGTCTTGTTGAAACCAGTAGTGCCTGATACGCTTTCGACGAACGATTGGCATGAAAAAATTGTTTATCATATCGCGATAACGCTCCTGATTGACAGTAACTCTGTGGCCATTATCATCTTCGAAAAAGAACGGCCCAATGAGCATTTTAGCACAAACGCCGCACCAAACAGTGACTTTTGCATCGTGAAGAGGTACCTCTTGAATCTCTTGTGGATTTTCAGTGGCATAAATACGGCAATTTTGTTTGTTTACCGTTCCGTTCAACTGAAAATGAGCTTCATCGCTCATGATAATTTTATGCCAAAATTGCTCGTCTTCTTCAGCCATTTCGATGGACGTGGCTTATCGGTAGGCAACAATTTGTTTACCTATTGAATTTTGTACGGAAACAAATTCAAATCAACACGTAAAATGCGTTGTAAAGTGGATCGGGGAATGCCGAGCTGCAGAGAACGGCGATTTTGGGATGTTGTTGGTGACTGCTCAATACTGGCTCGTACGGCTGCAATATTCTCATCCGATCGCCTTGGTCGCTTTTTATTTGACCTCTTTGGGTTACCAAGAGTATAACCAGTTGTAAATCTTTCATACAAACGATAAATTGTTTTCTTGGAAGGCGCACTTTTCACTTTATTTATTTTTTTGAAAGCACGTTGAGTTTTCACTATTGACTTGTTTTGTTGAATGTAAATTTCAACAATTTTAGAGCGTTCGCGTGGCGTGTACTGTTCCATTGTAAACATTTGCTTGGAATGACGCTTCAAACGCGGTATGTCATTAGTCGATTTGGCATCACTGCGGAAAGTTACAGTGTTGCCAGATGGGCGCTTCGAATAAGGGCTACCCTGATTTTGGCATTTCAAAATTTCTTAACAAATTAAAATTTCTTTCGAATAGTTTTTCGAAAATTTGTTTTCGTTTCCAAAGAAAAAACCTACAATTTTAGATTTATTAACCTTATCCATGAAGCACACAATAATAAAAAACTTACGACTATTTAAAAATCGAAACACCTACATTAAAATTGCCAAAAATGAATTTTTCTTCCAATTTTAAAAACTGGATTTGTGGTGTATGTGGCCCATAACCCAAAGAACCTTGGTTTGAATCCCACCTGACACAGAAAGTTTTTTCAATTGAATTAATTTTTCTGTTCGGCCGTCACCTCTCTGCAGACAATGACAAACCTCAGAGAGAAAAAACTGCCATGAAAACCTTATCGAGAACGTAAGCCGTTCGGAGTCGGAATAAAACTTGTAGGTTTCATATTTGGCTGAAATTTCCCATTTTTTTATATTCTTGAAAAAAGGAGAAGAAGGAAAGCTGAAAAAATTTCGAAAAACTATTCGCGCTAATTTTGTTATGTGAAATTGGTCTAAATATGTTATGTCATAACAAAAATATTTGAATGTCATATTTTTTCAGATTTTCTACCATCTAAAACTTACTGAAGAATTGGGGTAAAAAGACAGTCTTAATAATATTGATTATTTTGTGTAAATTTAAAAAAGTGCGTAAAAATAAGCACAAAAAAAATCCGAGTTTTTAAAATACAAATTTGTAGTGGCGAAGCCGCGGACCAAAAAGTTATGACCAAAGCTTTTAATGGCACAGTTCATCGTAATGATCTTTGTAGTAATGAGATAACGAAATCACTTAAATAAATATATAAATAAAAAATAAATAGCAGAATGAAGGATTTGTAAAAGATTAATGCTGCATAAATATATGAGTCAAATGTTATGTTCGCAACATAACATTCGTTGCATAAATTGAGTTTAAGTTTAATTATACATGTGCTGGCAGTCTAAGAGGGTCGCTAAGCCTTAACTTGCCTTTTAAACTTGTTTTAATTTTTTTTTTTCATTTTTTTCCTAACTCTGTCATATTGTTATTGACATACTAATGAAGGCAATTAAATAGAAAAATTTATCAAATTAAAACATCTTTGAAAAATAGCTTCATACGTTATGGAAAAGACGATCAAAGTTCAAATTTTTTAACCAAAAACTAAAAATTTTTAACTTTAGACTTAAATATCTCAGAGAAAAAAAAAGCACACACAAATGGTTAATACAGTATTGGATAGCTTATTTAATTATCTGTCAGATGACATACAACTGATTGATGAAACAGTTTAGTTTCTAGAATGGAAACATTGGACCAACGTCTAAAAAATGCAAACTACCCTGTATCTCAAAAATATGACATATTAGGAGAAAACTGAGTATAGACTTAGAATCAGCGTAAAAAGCTCTTCTAGAAAAGTATTTCAGGTCTCTGGATACAAAAATTTTCCTCAATTTGTAGACTAGTATTGTTATCAAACTTTATATAATGAACTACAATAAAAATTGTTTTAGTTGAACTTTCAAATAATAGTTTAAATAGTTAAAAAATAAAAAATTAATCTCGAAAACTTAAAATAAAAAACCAATAATACATTGTGATCGTTTCTACTAGTTTTAAACCTTTGCACTTAACACAATGATGGGCATTCCCTTTAGCGCAAGTAGAGATTTCCGCCAAAATTGTTATCAATGAACTAAAAAAAACAATAAATTTATTATCTATGTCAGTGTGGGCCAGCGCCTATGCACGCGTGCATCGTAAGCTCTGTCTGTCTATGTCACTCTCACATGTGCGCACACTAGCACGCAACTGGAAAGACAGTGCAATTGTTTTTTTGGCCAACACTATCCGAATGATTTCGAAGACAAACCTTGTAAGGATTTCGTTAATTTAAAAAGTTTTCTTATAATATTATTGGGAGAAAAGAACGAGATATAAGTTCCGCGTCAAAAAGAAATATTTTGCATTTACGTTACTCTTAACTTTGCGATGTAAAGGGAGTCCCGACATTTTGATTCGTGCAATACCAATTTTGTCACAAGCGTAGAGTACTAAATGTATGACTGTGTGCAGCAAGTACAAAGCTTAAGTACAAACTGTGTTAATGCACTACAATAACACTGTGTAACAAATTCAGATTAGCAAAAGTTAGGTCGATTCTGAGAGTGAGGGGTGAAAATAGAGGCTAAATTAGAAGACCCGTATCACGGCGTTTGTTTATGTAAGTTCGAATTTTTTTTTAATCGACCTTCGAACTTTGCAGTCAAATTCCAATGTTTTTGGCTATAACTCGTCGACTAATTGATATTTTTTCAGTCTGTAAAAGCCAAATTATTGCTAGAGACCTGTGCAACAATTAAAATTCTTTAAAAAATTTATTTAGCAAATTTTTGTGGTGCTTATAAAGCAAAATGTTGGAAAAATTATTTTTTTTTATGCTTTTTGAAAATATTTTCCACAAAAATAAGTCTTTTTTGCTTTCTATTTGATCTATAATATGCTTCTCAGTTTCTTCAACAAATTTCATTCATTCATCAGAAAAGAAAACAATCATAATAACAAACTTGCGTTTTCCAGCTTAATATTAAATTACATCTCATTTTTTATGTACCAATTTTGTTCAGTGTTGGTTTTGAAGAAAAATTGAAAAAGAAATTATAAAAATACTGAAAAAAATATAACTTTGAAATGTTAGTTATGAAAAGTTTTAAATAAAAAAATTAAATTAATGATTTGGCCAGTTGCCGTTTAGCAGGTGGCTGTGGATCAACATCACTGCTCTCTCTAATATCTTGGTCATCGTAATCAGAAAGGTGGATAATTCGTCCAACAGATATTCTGGAATTTCATCACGACCGAGCGAAAATTAAAAGACATCAGCTTCGGCTGAGTTTCGAGTCTTAACTGAATCTTTATTTTTGAAATTAGTTCGCTTGTACGAAATAAAAAAAATTGGTGCGGTGCACTATGGCTTAGAAGACCAGTTTTTGCGGCAAAAAGGAATTTTTATATTTGTTTTTTTTGTAAAAAGTTTTTTTTGTAAAAGGTTTGAGATACTTGGAATAAGAAAAAACTAATTAGAAAAAGATGATAGCTGGTAACCCTTTTCCTTAACGGGATCTCAAAGCTGTTGTTTTGTGTTTTCTTCGTTTTGTAATTTCGTACGCATGAAATTTAGTATTGATTGAGACGCGCACTGTTACAAAAGTATTTTGAGATTGATTGTTTTTAATAATGGAAAGTGTTGCTAAAGGTATGTTAAAAGAAGTATTCATTATACTTTATTTAAGTTATCTTCGTTTTTGTGCTGCACTGCTTTGAAGTGTATCATCTTTTGCAACTTTTTTTTTTCAATAATTTTGTGTTTCGTGGAGTAGAAGTAACGGGATTGTAAGGGATTGTGGAAAATTTTTTTTTTTTTGGAAAGGCTATTGTATCTACTTTCTTATGATTATAAAATTATTTGCATATATTTGCCAATCATTTGTGAAATTATAATTTTTCAGAATCCATTACGATTAAAAACTCAGAAATTTTTCAATTTTGGGTCGACAATAATAAAGATAATGATGCTGTTTCTAATTGGGTCGCTTTAAAATTGAAAAGACATATTGATCATGAAGAAATGGCACTAACAAAACAAAAAGTAAAAAATTTTTGTAGTTTTGCTAGGCAAAAGTGGGTCAAACATAGGAGGTGCTTATCAATGTTTCGCAAATATGAGCAAAGCTGGTTGGACATTGAGACTGAGTTTTCAGTACTTGAAAAGGAACGCAAAAAAGGCCGGCCTCATGTTGATTATAGCGATGGCAGTGAACGTCACAAAAGAAAACTTGCATCAAACCTCTCGTCTCAACAAGAAAACAACGCTATGTTATTAGTCCATGCTGCGTCCATATCAGCACAATCTTCTAAAAATAATGATTTAAAATATGTCTTAAAAGAAGCAGCTGCATCTCCATCGCGTCCAAGTAAAATTCGAAAAAGACTTACTGTTGATTTAAAAACTCCGTTGCCATTATCACCTGAAGAGGCTTTGGCATTTTTAGTGGAAAATGATTTGACTAAACAGCAATATATTAACATGAGGGATTTAAATAAAGCACGAAATTGCGATATTTATCCCGCATACTATAAATTCCTTGAATGTAAATCGAAATGCCGACCAGAGAGAAGTCTCACAGATTATCCATTTGAATTAGACGTTGATGAAATATTGGAAAACTTCGAGGGTAAACATTAAGTTGATATCTCTTTAAAATTTTTCTAAAAGATTTTTTTATTTTTCAGATTAATTTCAGTTTGAAGTTCGCACCATTATTATTACAAATTAATTAAAAAAGAAACATTTATTAATTATTAAATTAAATTACCTTAATTTTACAGTTGGGTAATTATTTATGTTAAAAATGCACTAAATATAGTTATATCGCAAAACGTGAAATATATTTTGTTCCAAAAGTAGGCGTGGCAGCTTTTGAAACACGCCCATTTTTTATGGAGACTCTTTGACAATCATAAGAGGCAATCAGGTGAAGTTTCGTCGTTTTTTATAGGCTCCCTGATTTTATGCCGCAAAAACTGGTCTTCTGGACCATAGTGCGGTGGTTGAAAACAAAAAAAGTTGTTTTACTAATTCCTAATTCTTGGAACTTCCCTTTTTAATTGCTTCTACCTAAATCGCTATTTATTTAATGGTTTTGGGATTTTAACGCAAATTATCGACTAAGACCATTTTCTTTTCAAATGAAGTTTATTGAAGAAACTGAGAAGCATATTATAGATCAAACAGAAAGTAAAAAAGACTTAGTTTTGTGGAAAATATTTTCAAAAAGCATTAAAAAAAAAAAGAATTTTTCCAACATTTTGCTTCATAAGCACCACAAAAATTTTCTAAATGAATTTTTTAAAAAATTTTAATTGCACAGGTCTCTAGCAATAATTTGGCTTTTACAGATTGAAAAAATATCAATTAGTCGACGAGTTATAGCCAAAAAACCATATAAACAATATGCTGAAAATCGGCATTTGACTGCAAAGTTCGAAGGTCGATTACAAAAAAAAAATTCGAACTAAGCTAAACAAACGCTGCGATACGGGTCTTCTAATTTAGCCTTTATTTTCACCCCTCACTATCAGAATCGACCTAACTTTTGCTAACCTGAATTTGTTCCACAGTGTAATAGTGAGCATTTTGCGTAGACGGTTCGAAAAACCCGCACACTTCTCTGTCATCAGAACGATAAATTTTAATCATTTAATTTGAGTCCACTGGCTCTGTTGTGCAGGCGAAAAGGAGTAATCCTCTCCATTCCGCCGATTTGGCGATGATTAACAAAATTATTCCATTTTTAAGAAACTTGTTTTTTTTTGTGAATTAAAAAACAAATTAATTGATGTGAGTTCAGATTGAAAAAAATACGGCTGAGAAGGAAATTGTTTTTCTTTCAATTGAAGAAAAAGATATGTAAAACAAAATGGAAGGTGTTCAAAAATCTTTTACCTGAGCCCATCTCAAAATGGGTCTAGGCATTTACTGTTGAATTCACATGAATTTTTCTTAAGTGTTATAAAACAAAATATTATTTGAATTGCAAGATAATGTTGGTTTTTTGTTTCCCAAATGCTCGTGCCTTTTGGGGAAAATACTGTTTGGAATCTGTACGACAAACAATAACTCGCCAATGATTCGAAGAGCAACGAAGTAATCTGCATTTCAATTATAATTATGATTCTCCAGATGATATTCGCTAGATCTGTAAAATGTCTGCTTGTCAATCAGAAATACAAGCAGTTTGCATGAAATGTAACCGGAATTTGTGTAATTTTACAAAAAAAAAAAAGAAATGTTATTACGCCTTTCATAATTAATTATAATTTTAACAGTTTACCTTCTTATAATATTTTTAAAATTTTTATTCAATAAATGACCATTTTATTTGTTAAATATCTGTTTTATTTTAAAGAATCTTAATCACACCTTTCTATTTATTTTTTGTGTTCATGCCCAAGTCCGCCTCTAGGCGGATCCGACATTTTCACCTATAACAAATGAACGAAGTATCAAAATTGAAAAGAACTTCAGATTCGTCTTTCTTTCCCCAAATTAGTCTTATCTGATTTTTGGTGGTCACACAAAAAATGTGGCATTAGAGGGTGAAAGAATATGAAGAACACGTATCTTCGTTACCCTCGTTAAAAGTATTACAAAATGTTAAGACCCAGATTATAGGTAAAATATAAGAAATAAAAATAACTAACATATTAAGCTCAAAGTTTACGAGAGTTTTTCCCAAAATTAAAAAACGGCGGCAAAAGGTTTTTCTGCCCCGAGATGGTATCTAGTCTTAATGCGGCCCTGCTGTTAAGGGACCTTCATTGCGTTAGTAGGTATCATTGCGTAACTTGATAATATCTACATAAATTCACGATTCATTTACTTGTGTTGTGACTCAGTCGTCACAAACCAATTAAAACTTTAATAAATTAATTCCGATAGCAAATATCGACTAACCTTGATCATGAATTGAGGCAAAAACAGATAGTAAAATAAAATGCAGCACAAATTTCTTAAAGTACCGACCTACCTCAATTCATGATACCAGGCATAATCCAATTACGACAATTAGAAGCACTTTGAGCGCGTGCTTAAGTTATAGCAGCAATTAGTAACATGATGACTTAACAAAATAATGCCACACACGTGAACGACGCTATGCGCCTGATACCTGAGTCCCGTTACTGTTTGATGAAATTGGGAAATGTCGTGTAAGCAGTGAACTCGATATTTGATCTACTTTATTTCATGCAGCTATTAATCGCTATTTTGTGACCAACGGAAAATGCATAACTGCCAAAGCTCAATAAACAATGTATGTATGTATGTATGTTTGTATGTGGGTATAATTTAACTAGGAATTAAAATAAGTTAAGATTGTTGCACAATCGCAATGTGACAAAAAAACTGTCAATTGTACAAAATAATAATAGTGTAAAATTAAGTGATAATGAAAAAATTTTGGAAGCCAGATATTTGTTATAAATATTTGTGCTACAGCTACGAATAAGAAGAATGAATAAAGAGTCTGAAGGCCCAGTACATTATTTTTCCCAGACACCAACAAGTATTTTCTTTCCTTTCAAGCGGACCAGTGTGGATAGTACACATTAAAGTAAGTATACAATCGGCTGGTGAGCCATTATAATACACACCCAAAATCTTTTGGCAACCTCACGGCTGCCTATTAATTTGGCAGCTACCCTGCCGGTTAAATATAAGGTAACACTTTTTTTATCTAGGGAAATTGTGGTAGGATGCGATCAATCCTGTTGGAAGAAAGACGCATGAGGTTTTGAATCAGATAGCACTTCACTTTAGGGCCACGACTAAGGACCTACAAGTATCCTCAAAGGGAGGATCCTAACGTTATTGGCGCAGCCGGTACGATCCTTTCTGTTCAGGGGAACAGCAGGGATATTGTGAAAAAAAAAGTTTTTAAGGATAAATGTAAAATAAATTGAAATGAGTACATTTTTGAAAGAAAAAAAAGAAGACGGAAACAGTTTGAAAAGTAAGATTGGAGGTAATCGGTAGGTAATAATAGGTAGGCGTAAATGAATTTCTGTTGGAGTTTTGGAGGAGAAAAAAAATTTTTTTGTTTGTTTTTGAGTTGAATGTTTCTCGCGAAGTTAGTGTTGTGATCAAATTCCGATCGCGACCAGTTAAGCTTATGAAGGTGATCTTCAGAAAAAAATGTATAATGAGAAAAAAATTTTTTTTTCTTCAAAATTAACATGGCGAACCCTTCTTCCCAATTATTTCAGAAATGGAGAGAGAGCAGGATACAGTGACCCAAGAGCAGTTAGACGCAATCTTCGCAAAATACGAGGAATACGTACCAGCAAAGATATCACCGGATTATCCAGCATACGTCCCAATGCCCAAGGGAGCTGGACACCAGCCAATAACCATCGAGGCATATAGACGAAGGAATCACCTTTGCCCAGGAAACAAGGACAGTACACTCGAGGTCACCGAAAAAAATTCCAGGACAAGAAACGAAAGAGAGGGGAAGACAGTTCAACGGGAGAAGACAGTTAGCGGTTCTCTACAGAGAATTAACACTCGCTACCACCGACGCAGCCAAAATCGGACTGAAGAAGCAAATCAAGGAAGAGCGGAAACGAAACATAGGAGGAAAGTTGAACAAAACATTAACCATAAAAAATTACTAATTACAGCAAGTAAAATTAGTTAATGTCTCGTAAAATTCCGCTAATATGTATTGTCCGTATTATATATATGAATCAAATAAATAAATAAATAAAAAAACAAAAAAAATCTTTTTTGACTATTGTTAACTGACTGGGTTTTGTTTATATTGCGATGCGGGAACTAAAGGTAAAGAAATGCTCTAGAAAAACAAATTGATGGAACATAGAAACAATAAGCAATACAAACAAACAAAGAAATAAATAATAAATTTCGATAAAATTTGAATTGATTGATTAGAGAACACCTCAGCATAGTGCGCGAGAAGGTGATCACACTAGTGACATAGAGAGAAGGTATCTAGATCTCATAGGAGAATTGGACAGGTTTTTGAAAATTATGGGTCCGAGTAAAAGTGGTTATATCAAACAAAGATAATTTTGCTTTGCTGCAGTCAAATACGGTGGGGAAAAATTTGACAAAGGTAGAAGAGGCAGACGTAGTGTTTGATTTCGTAGATAAATATCACGAGCACAAGAGTACGTCTCAATTTTGAAATTGAGCAAGGAAATTTGAGGATTATAAGAGAGATTTTGAGTCTCTGAGAACAAAGGTAAGCGAAGTGCAACAACTAAACATAGGAGACCAAGGTAGAGCAGAAGAGCTAGACTTGGAAAACGAAAGATTGCGAGATCTGTTGAAAAGAGAAGGCGTATCGGCAGAGTTAGTAGAGAAGTTAATTGTCCAACAGGCTAGAGTAGATTTTGAGACAGTCGAACAAGCAAATGCTAGGATTAGGGAATTACAGGTACAAAATAGGCATTTGCAGGAAGAATTGAAATTGGCAACAGAACATTCATAAAGAGGCAACAGACGTAGAGACAGAAGAAGGGGGACATATCTACGAGAATATGGAAATAAAAAATAATACAATGAATCTTAACGCAATAGCTAAGACCGTTAATAATCTGGTCACATTATTCTCGGGAACCGACTCGCCAACGGAGGTTTACAGGTTTATTCAAAGGTGCGATCTTGCTATAAGAGCGATCAATGTTAGTGAGTTACCACGCGTTGTAGAATGTATAAAGTTGAGATTACACGGGGATGCTTTTGATTTCTGCAGAGGAAGACAGTAAGAGTAAAAATAATAGAGGAGTCAATACGGTGAACCCATTCAGAGATAATGGGGGGAAGAATTTCGTTAGGGAGCAGAGACCAGTAGTGCAATGCAAGTGGTGTAACAAAATAGGGCACACGGAATGGGATTGTAACGCAAAAAGGAATCAGGGTTACAGACAGGAAAACTTCCAAGGGCCCAGCAAAGGCCATTAAGCTGCGAACCCCGAGATAAGAGAGTAACACGGCCGCTAAAGGCAGTAACAGAGAATTCGACGTCTGAAAAGATTGTGAATATCTGTACATCTAAGCCAATAGAGAATGTAGTAACAGAGAATTTGACATCCGAAGAGATTGTTAATATCTGTACACCTCAGTCAGTGGAAGTAAAGGAAGAGTTAACCCCTAAAGAAATTATAAAGGTTTGTATATCTAACCCAGGAGAAGGTGAGTATAAGCTCAGAGTTAGAGGAAACAATTGAGTTGTTGAAAACAACAACAAAAAATGTTTGTTATAACATGATAACTATCATGCAAATTATTCTGCATGTGATTAATATGATAAATGTGGGAGAAACATTAAGAAAGATAAAAGAAACAGTGGAGAAAAAGAAGATAAAGGCTATTGAGATACTTCAAATGGAAATAGGTAAAGTCAAAGAGACGTTAAGCGATAAAATAAAAATGTTTAAAGAAAATATGCCAAGTTGTTGCTGGCACAGAAATCTGACCATGCAGGAGAGTAAGAGGGGTGCATGTTTTGGCGTAGCACATGTTTGTAGAAACTCCTTTGCAAGAATGCTATAAATGGACGACTCATTCTACTTATAGATTCCGGAGCAGACACGAGTTTGGTTAAACGAAGTGCGTTAGAAACAATCGAAAATAGAAGCAAAGAAATAAAAGATTTAATTGGAGCGTTCGGAGGCTTCATCAAGACATTGGGTGCGTTAAGAATTTCATATAGCGAAGTTAAGAATCTAAGTTTTAAGTTACACTTGGTGGCACTAGAACAAGGATTTTCTGCAGATGGAATACTAGGAAGAGATAATTTATGGAACAAAAGTATAATAAACACAAGGGAAAAAGTGGTCACAATGTATGACAACACGGGAAAAATAATCCCATTGCTACAGTTGAAACAAGAAAAAGAGTTGAGAGAAGATAAACATTTAATTAATTATAATGAAGAAATAAAGATTAAAGCGCGAACCGCACAAATAATAAGAATAACAGTAAACACAAAGATTCCGGTAGTAGTAGTACATAAACAAGAAATTGAGCCAGGAGTTTATTTAGAAGAAAGTTTAAACAACGTAGTTAACAATACAGTATGCGTATCAGTTTTGCATGCGACGGAAAGGGATACGACCATTCCGAGAAATCTTAATCTAGAATTTTCTAATTTCAATATGTATAAAACAGATAATCACATGAAATACAGAGTAAGGGAGCATAACGTAAGAGAAAGAATAAATAATTAACAGAAACAATTAAATTGGACACAAATTTAAACACAGAGGAACGGTCGTCAATAGAGAATTTATTAACTTCATACCATGATATTTTCCTGTTAAAAGGAGATAAATTATTATATACTCCTGTTTTAAAACACGAAATTCAGGTCCAAGCAGATCAGCCGCCAATAAATCAGAAACAGTATAGATTACCTCAGGCCCATAGGGAGGAAATTCAAAACCAAGTAGAACAGCTTTTGAGATACGACATTATTAGGCCAAGCAAGTCACCTTGGAACTAGCCATTACTATTAGTGCTAAAGAAAGCAGGAAGTGATGCAAAGAAGAAGTGGAGGTTAGTCATAGATTTTAGAAATTTAAATGACGCCACCGTAATGACGTTCATTTACCTGCCTTAGTTACTGCACTACTTTGCAAAGTGCAAAGAATGCGATTGCGTAACACAGTGATACTCAGTGATACCCCCGTTACTAAGGGGAAGTGAATGAAACATATAGATATGTGTGACACATAAAAATATTTTAAAATGACACACATATTAATTTGAGTGGCTAGTGCGTTATTTTTCTGGAATCCATGGAAAAATATTGGAATTCTAAGGGGACGGAAACGCCCCCGAAAATTGGCAACTTTGCCTTTAAATACCACCGACCGGCGTAGAAATTGACAGAGTTAGAGTTCAAGTAAAAGCAATTAAAGTTCAAGTTCGATAAGTTAAGTTCGAGAATAAGAATATAAAAAAAATAAAGTGCCAAGCGAAGAATACCTGCGTCTTATTCAAGCTCCCGACTTTGGTCTCTCTTCTTCTTGCTGAAAGCACGGAGACCAAGGACGTTAAACTCAACATTGGTGAGGGATCGCTCCAATCCCCTTAAAACCAAACAAGAAGAACCTGTGGCTGTCAAGGAAAACCTGAAAAAAGTGCCTAAGTCTATTCAACAGGAAAATTAAAGAAATATAAGCTAAATATAAGCGTGCCGAGACTAAAACAGCGGCAGTGAATAAAAAAAAAATTGTGTTTAAAAAAAAAAAAAAATCAGAAGACCCATAAAAATAAGACCTTGCTAGCTATAGAGTGAAGCATTTGGCCAAACTTGGGCATCATCAAAAATACCAGGTTAACCAGCAAAGACGTGAAGTCTCCTGGCCCAACTTTAAACGAAGAGCAGGGTAACCAGCTAAAGCGCTAAAAGCCTCCTGGCAACAACAAGACCAACAACATCAACCACATCAGGAACGAATTCAACGAGATCAACAACATCAAGCAGAAATAACTCGATAAAATCAACGAGAACGACTCCAACAACCACCAGGAACGAACAGGAAAAAATTTTATAATAATAGTAAGCAAAGTTAAATTTTTTTTTTTACATATGATTATAAAAGAAAAAAAAGGGGGTAAAAAACACACTAATACTATTATTCGTATAGTACACAAAATTTTATCTGAAAAAATTTTTAATTATTTTTTTTTTGTGAAAGGACAAATCCTTTTTTTTCTACACTAAAAAAAAGGAGAAGAAGGTAATTTTTTTTTTGTTTGAAAGTCTTGTGAAAAAGAAATAAATATCTTTTTTTTTGGCTCGAACTAAATATTATCAAAATTTTTACTCGTCAGCGCGCGGCTAAGGTAGTTCAGAACTTTGCTGCTCTACCATTTTTCGATTCTTCTTTTTATTCTGACGTGGAAGATCCTGAGTGTTTCAATATGGATCTTAAATTTACGTTAAATGACATTTACAATATTGTATCGGTCTTTAACGGCAATCCAGCTGACCTTAACAAATTCATAGCAATTGCCAATATTTTATTTTCTTCTGCTAAGACAGATGCAGAACACAACTTCATTTTAGAAGTTGTGAAAACTCGTTTGGAAGGCTCAGATTTTGAGCTTGTACAATCCAAATCCTTTGCCAAGTGGAATAATTTGGTACAGAAATTAGAAAAGGAGTACAAGCAAGAGAGGTCTCGTACCTCCGCTCAAAATGATCTCATGTCAGCCAAACATGGTTTGAAGGAAACAGTTAAAGAGTATGGTGAGCGTATAGGAAAATTATTACATTCTCTTAACTCAGCTACATTCGCTAGTACAAGCGAAGATTCTGTTAGGGCATTCTTAAAAACAGAAAACGACCAACTGTCATACAGGTATTCGAGAATGGTTTGCGGAATCAAAATCTGAAACTAATTCTTAAAGCTCACAATGAGCGGGACCTAAAGAAGGCCATTTCATATGCTGAAGAACATTCAGTACGGTTAGAAAAAACTCCGCAATAGCAAACTTCACCTTTTAAACCTACATGCCAATATTGTAAAAAGTTAGGCCACACACAGGAATCTTGTTATCAAAGAAAAAACAACATTCCAAATTTTAATCACTACAATTCCATTCTAGCAAGACAAAATGTGCCGAACATAAAAAAGGAAGTCCAAACAATAACTTGTACTTATTGCAACAAACTCAATCACACATAAAAAGAGTGCAGATTGAGGTTAAGACAAAATCAAGAACAATTCCAAAATAGGAGAATTGAAGAAAAACATATTAAAAATAACCCATTCTGAAGAAACAATACGGTGCAAAGAGCCACCACGAGACACACATCGGGAAACGAAATTGCACGGGAGGAGAACCGCGGCAGCTCCTTCCGAATGCAGATACAAGCCGAGGTGCACCATGCACAAAATTAAATAATTATCTTTTTATCTCTCTTATAAAAGAATACACAGATCCGGTAATTCGTATTAAATTAGAACCCACTGATAAACATTTTCTTCTGAAATTTGTTAATTGATACAGGCGCTGAAATAAGGCTATTAAAAGATACTGACACAAAGTACACACTAAACACTCACAAAAAATATTCTGTTTCAACCATAGCCGGTAATAAAATCGAAACGTTAGGAACACAAGTTAGGAAAATAAATGTTGAAATTAATGATCAGAAATTAACTATGAGCTACCCATATGAAATAGTAACTAGAAATATTAATTTATCCTATGACGGAATAATAGGAAAAGATTTTCTTTCTCAGTTTAATTGTTAAATTGATTACTTAACAAAAGAATTGGGAGTTCTAATAGATTGCTCTAATAAGGCAATAAAAATAATAAATAAAAAATCGAATATCTATGATGAAGAATACGCTAAAAAGAGGAATAAAGTATTAATTATGGGTAATGCAGGGATTCGTAAAATGTAGGAAAGGGTACAAGCGGACGCATTAAGAATTATAAGCCGTACCGAGTTACCACAAGAACCTATTGCCTACGGACAGCTATCCAGTACATTAACACCTCATGGCGAAAAATGCATCAAAGATGGAATTAAGGTTGCAAGAGGGCATACCAAGGCATTATCTCCAGATAATGAAAGGATTTGTAAAAACAGGATTGAGTAAACTCAACCTGATGTCTACGGGCTACAATCCATAACCTTGCAACCTCGTTGCAAACAACTTGTCGAGATCACTTTTGAATATACAAAAGATGCAGTGGTCCACAAGAATGAAGTAATCCCAGGAGTATATTTGGCGGAAACCCTGGTACGCCCAACTAATAAAAAAGTTAAATTTCTCCTCATGAATACTATAGAAAAAACTAAAGTAATTAATCTAAATAAAATTAGCTATGAATGGGAAAGAATAGAAAATTTCGATGCCGTTAAACTATATAGAACAAATTATATAGTAAGGAATAGATTGAAAAAGGTAGAAACAGCTATTGAATTGAATCATTGTTATTTAGAAGAAAGGAAAATTTGCAGACAATATTACGATTTATTTTATTTTGAGGGAGATCACCTCACAGTTACCGATAGTGCAAATCATGAAATTATTACAGAAAAATATAAACCCCCTTTATTTGTCAAACCATATAGACTTCCTGAAAGCCAACGAAATGAAATTCACAAGCAGGTCAATGAAATGTTGGACGATGACATTATCCGTGCCAGTTCCAGTCCATGGAACTCACCTTTGTTGTTAGTACCAGAAAAGGCAGATTCTGAAGGTAATAAGCGTTGGAGAGTTGTCGTGGATTTCCGCAAGCTTAACGATTTAACTGTCGGCGATGCATCCCCTTACCAAACATCACAGACATATTAGACCAATACAGTAAGGCTAAATACTTCAGCACGCTAGATTTAGCTAAGGGTTTTCATTAGATTCCCGTAAAAGAATCAGATAAGTGTAAGACCGCCTTCAGCACACTTTTGGACACTATGAATATAACCACATGCCATTTGGGTTGAAAAACGGCCCCGCAACGTTCCAAAGGCTCATGAATAACGTACTCATGGGATTGCAAGGAATTGAATGTTTTGTCTATGTTGATGACATCGGTGTTTACGGATATGATTTGTCAGATCATAATAAAAAATTAATTAGAATATTTGACTGATTGCGTCAACATAACTTGAAGTTACAACCTGACAAATGTAATTTCCTAAAATTACTCTGAAATCCTCTGAAAATATTATTTCACATCACTTGAAGGGCATCAAGGAATAAATAGAACCTTAAAAAGATTAAAACCAGACTACTACTGGCCCACGATGAAAAAAGATATTAAAAATTTCATCCAAAAATGTGAATCATGCCAGAAAAATAAGTTGAATAAATCTCCGAAAGTCCCAATAAAAATTACGACAACGAACTCTTCACCATTTGAAAGAGTGGCTTTAGACATAGTAGGGCCACTTCCAGTGACGTACAAAACTAACAATTCATCTTAAATTTTCAAGATGATCTAACCAAATTCACTAAAGCCAAACCTTTAGAAAACGCAGAGCAATCACAGTCGCAAGAGCTTTTGTAGAAACAATTTCTCATTAACTGATCAATGAACAAACTTTCTCAGCGAATTGTTTAAAGAAATATGTAAATTGTTAAAAATTAAAAAACTACAAACCACTCCATATCACCCATAAACAAATGAAGCACTTGAGAGAAGCCACCGCACATTAGCGGAATACCTTCGGCATTATGTCAAGAATGACCCACTCACGATTGGTGGGACGATTGGATCCCGTATGCAATATTTGTTTTCAATAATACACCACATAGTAGCACAAATTAGAGTCCACACGAATTACTTTATGGATACCCAGCTAAAATTCCTTCCAGCCTACAAATAGATCCATTTTTAAATTACAATTACGAAAACTACGTCAATGAACTTAAGGCAAGACTTCAACGTGGATTCAAAATTGCAGGACAAACTTTTAAAAAAAAAAAAAAAATCTAAAGAATATTACGATAAAGGCTCCAAGCCGAAAGTATTTAATGTTGGTGGAAAAGTACTTATTAAAAATCAAACTAGAATAAATAAATTTTCATCTCTATGGGAAGGTCCTTTCGAAGTAATTAAAATCATATCACCAGAGAATACAGCTATAAAAATTCGAAAGCAAATCAAAATCATTCACAATAACCACCTAAAACCATTTTCAGATTAAACAAAAAAAAAAAAAAAACACCGGAAACACACATAAAACACATCCACAACATTTCACAAAAAGCTAGACAGATAAAATCTAAGGAAAACATGTATTTTTCAGATCATGTCGCAGTTTGTTTTAATAAAGTTGGCATCATATGCATATACATCTGTAAAAATAACTCCAATACAACACAATCCAGGAATATACTTCGAGGAAATAGGAAACCTACAGCTGTATACAAACGAATGGACGATAATAGCATCCCTATAGGAACAAACTAACTTGTTTTTAAAAACAACTAATTAAAAAACTAGTTTAAAAGAAACTAGTATATGAACTACTTTGAATTATATTAAGGCGGCATCCACTTCAATTCTAAATTGATTTATTGCATTATACAGGGTGTCCTGCAATTGAGTGCAACTATTTACGGAGCTGATAGGTTATGTCGAGGTGAGCAAACAATCGTATGGGAGGGGGGCGGGGTCTATTTTCACATTCTTAGGAGCTACAGGGTTAATTAATATTTCACGACTTTGGCTTACGTTATTGTTTCTAGCAGAAAAACTAACTGACATAAAACTTATTTTGATAGCACATTTTAAGGGCAATGAAATCACCTTTCCAACGGTATATCAACAAACCTCACCAACTTAACCGTTACCGAGCTGTGCTCGTGTGAAGATGAGATCAATCGATTGAAACTACCAAATTTCAATTTTGAGTGCAAATTTCTCAGAATCTCGCGTAATAAATTAAATTTTATTTTATGATCAATTTTGTAATTTATTCAATTTTCTTTTCAATGACACCAAAAACATAAACATATCTTAAAAAATAAAAAAGTTGGCTGGACTAAAAAAATTATACTTATTAGAAAACAATTATATTATCTACTGCATAACTAATTGTAATGTCATTATTTATCATCGTTTTCTAATATGTATACTTTTTTTAGTACAGCTTACTTTTATATTTTTAAAGATATGTTTCTGTTTTTTGTGTCATTGAAAAGAAAATTAAATAAATTTCAAAATTAGTTTAAAAAAAAATTTTAATTTATTACGCAAAATTCTGAGAAATTTGCACTCAAAGTTGAAATTTGATAGTTTCAATCGATTGATTTCATCTGAGCTCGGTAAAGGTAACGGTAACGGTTGAGTTGGTGGGGTTTGTTGATATACCGTTGGAAAGGTGATTTTATTACCTTTAAAATGAGTTATCACAATAAGTTTTATGTAAATGAGTTTTTCTGCTAGAAACAATAATGTACACCAAAGTCGTGAAATATTAATTAACCCTATAGCTCCTAACAATGTAAAAATAGACCCCCCCTTCCCATACGGATTTTAGCTCAGTCTGACATAACCTTTCAGCTCCGTAAATAGTTGCACTCAATTGCGGGACACCCTGTATATGAAGTAATTGAAATACTACTTAAAAACAAGTGATTGATAAACTACTTTGAATTATATTAAGGCGGCAACTACTCTGATTTTGACATCCTTTTATTGCAAATTTTTATTAGATTACAAGTTTATATATATTCAACCATGTTATTTCATCAAATATTATTAACTTTAGGTCATCAGTAATAGTTTTCAATTGGTTATTTTTAAGTAATTAAAAAACTAATTTAAATATAACTAATTTAACAAGTAGTTCAAAATATATGCAGACGAAAGTCAATTGACTTATTTAGCGGACATCACCATACAAAATATGTTAGTTCGTTCTATGGGAAAAAGTCAGAATTTCAACTAGTTGTGGTTGACAAAAAACTACTTTATCAACTACTTTTAAATTAGTTGATTTTCCTACAGGGATACTACAATATAACGGATTTAACCCGGGGAATATATAACATGGCAACCACAATTGAAAGAATAAACACGATCTGCAAACAGATACCTTCAGATAATGAACTCTCTACCATATGCAACAGCACCGTCTTCGAAATAAATCACTTAACCGCAGAGCTTCGACAAAAAATTGACGTCCTACAACCAAATTATAGATTCAAAAGAGCTCTTTTTGGATTGATAGGAACTATTGAAAAAACTTTATTCGGAACACTTAGCGAAGATGATGCGGAGCACTACAATGTTCAAATAGATAAATTGGTGAAAAATTAACATCATTAACTCGACTTAAGGCGGTCTTCTCATTCAAAACCCGTTTTTTGGACCCTTTTTAAAAAAATTCTTATTTGAAAACGCAAAGAATAATTGAAAACTTTTTTTATTTATTGTATTACAAAAGGTTCAAAGTAAATAAAAAAATTTTTTTTGCCTAGATACGTGGGTTGTTCAAAAAGTAATGAGACTTCAAAGTTGGTGGTGAAAAAAAAAGGTGTCGTCACGGCGGCCACGATTCCGGGTCTCCGGAGCGTCTGAAATGAAAAAAAAAACGGGGTTATAATCAGTATAGATGTAATTCTCGGGTGAACCTCAAGCTTAATTTTGTGATTTTTTTTGACAAAATGGCGGCCATTCAAAAAAAAATTTCAATTTCGGGTTTTTTTTTTTTGTAGTTTAGTGTAAAAAAAAAATAGTAAAAAATTTTTTAAAATTATGGTCGAGGTTCACCCGAGAATGGTGACAATTCTGCGTCGATTCCACTTTGTTTCATGAAAATCGGTTCAGTTGAACTGGAGATATCATGGCCGCCAGTTCGAAAAACGTGGGTTCGAGATAAACGCGTTTAAAGTTTGAAGTAATTTTTTTATATCTCATTTTGACGAAGACCTTGCTTCACAAAAAAGGCTGTATCTTCTAAAGTATTTCGAATTTCTAAAAATCCTTTAAGGGGCATATTCACAACTACCCAAGCTATAAATAAATGCAAAAAAAAGTCAAAAAAAAAAAGTTGCTCAATGAGAAGACCGCCTTAATTAAACAACAAACTCTGATCATAGAAACAACAAGCAACATATTAAGTAAATCAAAATCAAATCTAGACCATCAGGTTATTGCAATGGACAACAGGATAAACAACATTCAGCAGCAAATGGCATACATCTTAAAATCAAAACATGATGCCAGGGCACCCCTTCAAATGGAGCCCTCACCTCTCTAAAAACATAAATGTTAATGCGCTATCAAAATGTCGAGGACAACCTTCTTGATTTAATGTTGAAAGCCAAACATGGCAAGCCACACCCATCCATAATATCACCAGAACAATTAAAAATAATACTTGCAATTATACAGAAATCGTTGCCCTCTAATCTAAGGATTTCCCCTACTCTCAATAACAACATACAAACACTTTATCAAATTTCATCAATGCATTAAAAAATAATAGACAGTAAAATAATTTTCAAAATAACAATTCCTCTACCATATAGTACAACATACCAGATATATAACGTTATTTCCCTCCCCACAGAACACTCAAACAAACTAATTTTTATAAATTCCGACATTAAACAAATCGCCATCTATTATGAGAGAGAGCATTATTACGAAGTTACAACCGAAGAACTGGAAAACTGCATCAAAATAGAAACCGAACAACATCTCTGTCATATGGAACATCCGGTTTACACCATAAACAATCAAAATGTCAACTACATCGTTAAGTTACTAGTAAACGAACAAACCCTACCAACAAATGGATTCAACAATACCAACATTGGATTCAACTCACCCAAGCTAATAGATGGATATACTCAACAATAAATAATTACCAGATAAATGTCATATGTGAAGAGAAAGTTGAACCTTTAACCCTAACAAACTCAGCTATAATCGACCTTGATGAAAATTGTTACATAAAATCAAAAGACTTGACAATCAGAAGTTCAAGCAACAAAATAACAACAGTCAACAAATATTATCTTCCTCCATTAAACATATCCCAATTCACACAAATTCAAAATAAATTTACTCAAACAAACACCGTTCCACCAACCGTCGTACTAAACAAGAACTTCGACACGCACGAGTTAAACGATCTATCTAAACTAATTTCAGACCAAAAATCTGATGAAGACACTGATATCGATCAGGTAAACAAGCATGATGAGCATCATTACAGCCTGATCTACGGCATTATTATTATTCTAACCCTTTGCGCAGTTTATAAAACATACATAATCTATGCACATGCAAGAAATAAAACAATTATAACTCACGCAGCGAAAAATTCGGAATTCAACTATGCATAACCAAGGTTTGTTTTACCAACGTCTGCACAAAATATTTAACGCAGACACGACGAAAAAAAAAAAAACGAAATAAAAACAATTTACTTTTAACAACAAAAGGCAATAAAAACATTTCTTTTGTTTTTGAATATAACTTAATGCAACAAGGGCATTTTTCGATAACATTTAATCAGCAAAATACAACAAGAGTAACAATACATTTCTTTCGGTCAGCAACATGCAACAAAAGCAAAAATTTTTTTTCTCTCAAAGGAAATTTACACGGAAAATTTCATATATAAACACCTCCTCAGAACAGTTGAAGCCACTCCAGAAGTAATAACGAAGTAGTAAAATCAAACTAAATATGTATAAAGATGGAAGACTACACACCGGACCAACAAATAAAGGCAATGAAATTGGTGTGGTCATACATAGGGAGAAACGACAGAGAGCCCTCAATAGAAGTCTACGACAACCAGGACACGGTAACGGAGGAAACAATTGCGATGATCCAGCGTACCAAGGAACTGGACATCGAAAAAAATATAAATTGCTAATGCCCACGGAAATGGACGAAGAAGAAACAAGGGACTTCGCGGAGGAGTACAAAAGGATAAAAAGACCACAGAAAAAGCGAGAACAAAAATACAAAAAAAAAAAATTGTAATAATTAATAATTAATTTTTGATATTTAATTAAGTAAAGAATATTATAAATATAAAATCCAACACCATGTTTTCATTGCAATTTTTGTTTGATAAAATTTGAAATTATTAGGGAGGTAGAATATTCGCTAGAAAAATTTGAACATTTCTTACAAGTTATTATCTCGTCAGAGCAAAGAAAAAAAATAAATAAAAGGGTGGCAAAATCTAAACCTACATATTCATTTCTAGGTAACGATGCTAATAACTTGAAAACAAATTAATATATTCTAAATTCTAAAATCGATATTATCTTTAAAAAAAATTTCTTTTGGTCAAATTAAAAAAAAAAAATATAAGGATGTGTTGTCATTGAAAATCGGGCCGATACGGTATAAATATCAAGTAAAAAGGACAATAAAGACTTTTCAAAACTAAATAACTTTTCAAAGAGAAAATTCTTTTTATTTGCAAGAACTTTCAAACAACAAATAAAAAAAATATATTTAAATCTACCTAAAAATATCTGTATAATATTTTAAACTATCTACAGAAAAATTTAAGCAAATTAAAAATCTAATAAATTGAATAAACCTCAACATATCAAAAAAAAAAACAACATTCTTATTTTTATATTTCTTGTCTATCTATCTCTATATATGTATATAAAAATGAATGTATGTATGTGGGTATGTGGGTATGTGGATATGTGTGTATATCACGTATAGACTCAAAAACCACCGAACCAAACTTTATGAAATTTTTAGGGATACTGAAGCAACATTCTGGAAGTGTTCCTGTGATGGAAGTTTGGTGTTGATTGGACAAGGGGGCGTGGTACCTCCCATACAACCCAAATTGGCTCTATCGTCCACAAACAAAAAAAAAATGCTATATATCAGACGGTTTTAATCATATAAATCTAAGATTTGGTAATTTTGTTCAGATAGTTTCTTTCGGTCAAAAAATGGGCGTGGTCACACTATACCCACGCCCACTTTTCAGCAATCATTTTAATTCCTGAGATGTTCAAGTTTTGATAGTGAATCTTGGTACGCAGGTGCTATGGATACAAGTGGCAGTCACTATGTAAATATAAACGTTGTCACGCCCACTTTTACCGCCCACAAATCAGTAAAAATGCTTTATATCAGACGGCTTTTGCCGTAGAAGACTAAGACTTGGTAATTTAGTTTAAATGATTACTGTCAGCCAAGTGTACAAGAAATGGGCATGGCCGCACTATATCTACGCCCACTTTATCAAAATCATGCTTATTCCTGAGCTGTACACGTTTTGATAGTGAATCTTAGTATGCAGGTACTATGGATCCAAGTGGCAGTCACTATGTATATATAAATGTTGTCACGTCTAATTTCAACGCCCACAAACCAGTAAAAATGCTTTATATCAGACGGCTTTTGCCGTAGAAGCCTAGGATTTGGTAATTTAGTTTATTTGATAACTGTCGGCCAATGCACACAAAATGGGCATGGCCGAACTATATCTACGCCCACTTCTCGAAATCATGCTTATTCCTGAGTTGTACACGCTTTGATAGGGAATCTTAGTATGCAGGTGCTATGGATCCAAGTGACAGTCATTATGTATATACAAATGTTGTCACGTCCACTTTTAACGCCCACAAATCAGTAAAAATGCTTTATATCAGACGGCTTTTACCGTAGAAGACTAAGAATTGATAATTTTGTACATAAGGTCACTGTCGGCAACTGTTAAAAAATGGGCGTGGTCGCACCATATCTTCGCCCACTTTTTCGAAATCATACTTATTCCTCCGATGTACGCGTTTTGATAGTAACACTTCATATGCAGGTGCTCTAAGTGGCGGTCAATATATATATATATATATATAAAATTTGCCACGCCAACTTGTACCACCCGCAAATAAAAAAAAACTACGTGAAATGACCAATTTCAACCCTTGAACGGACTTTGACCAAGCTTCTTATGATGAATTGTGTTGTGCGTGTTGTGGAATGTTTGAACACAAATGATCGAGAACAAATGAGCCGACTCCGAACGGCTTATTTTTACTACAAGTTTTATGCCGACTCCGAACGGCTTATGTTCTCAAGAAGCTTTTCATGGCAGTTTTTACACTCTGAGGTTTGCCATTGTCAGCAGAGAGGTGACGGCCGAAGAGAAAAATTAATTCAAATTAAAAAACTTTCTGTGTCAAGTGGAATTCGAACCAGAATTCTCTCCCATATGGACCACACACTCTGCCCACTACGCCACGGTCGCCACTTTTTTTACCCACAAATCAAAAGAACTTCTATAAATCAGACGATTCTCATCGTTAAATACTAAAATTTGGTAATTAAGTTCATACGCTTACTCTCGACAGCTTTGCAAAAAATGTGCATGAAATAATTTTATTTCATTTATTTATTTATTTATGTATTATAGTTAATTACAATTTAACAATTATAACTAAGTAAGCACTAGCTGCCAGGGCTATCGGTTAGAAATAATTTTAATTCCCGAGATGTGAACATTTTGATAGTCAAACTTGGTATGGAGGTGCTATGGGTCCAAGTCGCAGTCACTTTTTATATAAATTTTGTCACGCCCACAAATCCGTAAAAAGTATATAAATCAAAATTTACAGTAAAAGAATAAAATTTGGTAGATTAGTTCATATGGTTACTGCCAGAACCCTTAAAAAAATTGGCGTGTCGCACTTTATCCACGCCGACTTTTCAGAAATCATTGTAATTTCTGAGCTGTACATGTTTTGATAGTGAAACTTGATATGTAGGTGCAATGGGACCAAGTGGCGGTCACTATATATATAAATGTTGCCATGCCTTCATCTATCTATGTATCAGTAAAAAATGTATGTTTGTATACTGAGGCTCCTCACAAAAAAAAAGGTGTTTGGGTCGGTTGCTCAAAATAACGCTTTATGTTATGATGATTCCCAAATATTTCGACAGTAGCGATAGCCATCCTTGAGCTGGAAAAGTTTGAAATAAAAAAAAAACAAAAAAGAAATGGCCATTTCAGGCCTTGAAAGGACATTGACCGATCTTCTTATGTTCTTAATAACAAACGGTCAGACTTAATAGCTTTCTGCACCAAACAGTTTTCAGTCGGATCAGAGGTAATGCGGATTTTCATTAATTTTTTAACTTTTTTTTTATATTATTTTCACTAAAATTAAAATTTAAATTCTTTTTTTTTGTCTTGCAATGTTACTTTTGGTGAAATAAATTATCTATTGATGATAAAACATAGTGTAAAGTGAAGAATTAAATTGAATGAAATTACAAAAAAAATTACGCATTTCTTACATTTTACAATTTATTTGACTAAAAGTAGTATGGGAAAAAATTCATTTGAATTTTAGTGAAAATAATATGAAAAAAGTTAAAACAATTTGGTCCAACGGAAAAAAATTAAGATTTTTTGATGCAAAAGATTTATATCATTACTCTTATTTCTGACCGTTTGTTTTTTTAACTACCACACCAGGCACTTTTTTATTTTATTTTATTTATTTAAAGTAGTGCTTACATGTAAGACATAGTCTTTTAAATGCATAAAGTAATGATTTATATATTCAACAGCTAATAAACAACAAGAAAAATATAAATAAAAGTTAAAACAAAGTTGAATATAATTAATTTAATAAAAGAAAAAAATAAATCAACCGCAATTAAAAATTGAGACTTAAAATGAAGTTAAACTAACATAATATTAAAAAGACAAAGACAGAGATAGTTTTAAGAAAAGTATTGAAAAATTTCATGCTTAAAGGTGTGTTTATTAGAAATAATTTTAATTCTTTAGTCGAAATTTTTTGGGGATCACCGTAACATAAGCCATGGATTATTTTGAAGAACCGGACTAAGCAACTTTTTTTTTCCAAGGAGCGTGCGGCGAGTTAATGTATATACGTATGTGGGTATATATGTATATCACGTAAAGACTTCAAAACCGCTAAGCCAATTTTTATACCAAAGCCTTGAGAGGGTTCCTATGAAGTCTGCTGCCGATCGTAAAAGGCACCTTAAATACACCTAAAATTTTCGATTTCGAACAGTTGGTTTTTTTTTGTAGGTCGCACAGCCTCGGAATTCAGTATTCGACCTCAATTTACACATGCCGTTCCACTGGTAACATTTTATGGGCGTTGGACGAGGGGCGTGGTACTTTTCAGCACCCCAAATATTCGGTATAGTTTTCGAAATAAGTCACACATCAATAAAACTTTCAATAAACACATCAATAAACGGTACGAACTTACTATAAAAGTATGACGTCACTAAATCTACACCCTCTTTTAGGGGATAAGCGCTGAGCGCAGCGAAGCGCGCCGGGTATAAGCTAGTATTTATATATAATTAGAATAATCTTCTTAAAAATATATGTACATTTACTACACAAACGTATATATATAAAAAAAATAATAATATGTAAAATTAACTAAGCAGAACTACAATTAATATTAGACACCAAACACATTTATATTTTAATTTTACACTAATGTAAAGCTATGTTAATTTCTGCCCACGGATCGGTGGTATCGCGGCAGAAAATTTTTCAACCTCTTCAAGGAGAAAATTTTTATTTTTATAAGGGGGGAGGGATGTTGTGATCGCACAACATTTCTCTGTACACATTGTACAGCCCCGACCTACACAACAATTAAAGTAACTTAAAGTCATGTATCAGCATAAAACCGTAAATAAACAATTATTATTAATTGCTTTTATGAACGACTTCTTGAATTGCAGGCGTTCATAAAATAAGAAAGAAATGTTTTGTTTCCATGAGCGACTGCAAGTACGATGACTCGAATTGCAGGCGTTCATGAAAAAGAATGCTGACCTAAGAATGCTTCAGTTGCTGACCTAATTCGAGCGAATCCGCTCGACCGGCGTAGAAATTGACAGAGATAGAGTTCAAGTAAAAGCATTTAAAGTTCAAGTTCTATAAGTTAAGTTCGAGAATAAGAATATAAAAAAATAAAGTGCCAAGCGAAGAAAATCTGCGTTTTATTCGAGCTCCCATTTTTGGTCTCTCTTCTCCTTGCTGAAAGCACGGAGACCAAGGACGTTAAACTCAACAGACACAAATGTTCGGAGCTAGGGGCCTTACCAGACCCACAAAAGTTAGAATGCGTAAAAAATATTCCAATGCCAATTAATAGAAAGGAAGTTCAAGCGTTTTTAGGGTTAGCAAACTATTACAGGAAATTCATAAAAAATATGTCTCAATTGGCATCCTCCATAAACAATTTATTGAAGAAAGACTTGAAAGACTTGAAGAAAGTCAGAAAAATGTCAAGAAGCATTTGAAAAGATAAAAGAAGCTATAACTTCATCACCCGTGTTAGCCTATCCCGATTTCGAGAAACCATTTTTACTAACGACTGACGCAAGTGGGGAAGCGATAGGAGTAGTTTTGTCACAGGGTGAAGTAGGAGAAGACAGACCAATTGCCTTCGCAAGTAGATCATTAAATAGCGCAGAAAAAGGGTATTCGACGATAGAAACAGAATTTTAATCAATCGTATGGGCAACAAAACATTTTAGAACATATGTATTAGGTAGACCGTTTAAAATTTACACGGATCTCCAACCCTTGAGAGGCATAACGAATCCGAAATAGCAGACATCAAGATTAGAAAGATTTAGACACAAGATGTCAGAATATGATTCTGAAATAATATATAAACCAGGAAAAAAAAATTTTAATGCAGACGCGTTAAGTAGGATACCACGACCAGAGCAGGGTATAAGAGTAGTTCAAACGAGAACAAGGACCAGAGTCAACGAGCAAGAGGATAAATCAGAGAATAACCCAGAATCTGTAAGTACACAGGAAGGAGAATCATAGGTATAGAACAAAAAGAGAAAATAATAACGGATCCAAAAGAGATAGAAACAATACTGAAAGATTTTCACGATTCACCATTAGGAGGCCATCAAGGAGCCTTGAAAACACCATTTAGAATAAGAAAAGAATACAGGTGGAAATGTATGCAGAAATAAATAAAAGAATATGTAAAAAATTTCAAAAAATGTTAAGTAAACAAAAGTTCTAGGTTAACTAATATGCCGATTGTCTTGACGGATACACCAACACGACCATTCGGTAAAGTTTATATGGATATGGTGGGTATCCTGCCAGAGACAATATCCGGTAATAAATATATATTAACATTCCAATACGATTTTTCAAAATACATGGTTTGTGTTGCAATACCAGATGCGGAGGCAAGCACCGTGGCAAAAGCATTTTTCAGTGAGAGTGTGACTCGTCACAATGTGCCAAGGGTGTTAATAACCGACAATGGGTCAAACTTTATTTCACGTCTTTTCTCGGACGTATGTAAAATGTTAGGTATAAAGAAATTGCACATTGCACCATACCATCCGCAAGCAAATGGTTCACTAGAAAGGAGCCATAGACCTTTAGCGGAATATTTGCGGAGTTTCGCGAAAGAAGATGGGTCAAACTGGGATCAATAGTTGGCAAGTGCGATGCATGTACATAACAACACAGTACATGTATCAAGAAAACGGACGCCTTTTCAAACATTGTACTGGTTTGATTCCGAAATGCCGACCAATTTGATACGCAAATGTGGGCCGGTATATAATGCCGAGGATCCTTCAAAGGTATTAAAGTACCAGATCCAAAGAGCGCATGAGCTAGTAAGACAGAATCAGGAACGTGCGAAAGAAGCGTCTAAAAAGCAATATGATAGTACTTTAAATCCAGTAAAGTTTAAAATCGGGGATAAAGTACTAATGAAAAATCAGAGTAGGAAAAACAAATTTTCACAAATATGGATAGGGCCATACGAGGTGGTAGGAATTAGAAGTGCAGTCACAACCGAAATTTTAATCAGAAATAAAACGAAAAAAATCTATAACAATTTACCCAAACTGTTTCATAGCAACTAAGAAAATAAATGATTATCGAAGGTAAATATTATACAGAAGAAATGGCAACTAATAAAAAGTAAAAAAAAAATAAAAGGGAAAAATAATAAGTAAAAGAAAGAATAAAAGGAAATAAACAAAAAATTAATGAGGAAATGGAATTAAACGAAGAAAGATTTAGGAAATAAATATACCGCAAGAATGTAATTGTATAAGTATAAGTGAAACAGGGTCCAAGATAAAGGACGAGAAACACGAAAGGGAAAATAAAGGAAACTTAGAAAATATTGCAGAAATTTTAGAAAAACAAAACAACCAAACGGTAATGCTTGCCGAGCAAGAACTAATCGGGAAATTAGAAAATTATATAGATAACAAATGTCAGAAATATAATATTTCCAACAAATGGAAAATGCAGAATAATTTAATAAATTACAAAAAGAGAAAAAAATAATTTCTTTTAATAAAAAATGAAAAGAAACCAAATTAGGAAAAAATTAATTTCAAAGCCAATTTTTTTTAACTGTGCTTACATAGCAAAAACAAAATAGTTTTATAAGAAAATTAAGAATAAGAATAGAAATAGAGTAAATGAAATTCAGAGGAAAAAGAAAGTATAGGGGAAAATAGGAAAGAAAAGAAGTTAAAATAATTAAAAAGAAAAGCAAATATTTCAATGGGATTAAATTCAATTGGAAGGGAAATTGAAAAAAAGATTGATTATTGACTTACAAAATTAAATTAAAGCAAAACAAATTAATATACGTAATTTTTATAACTCATGAATTAAGTTCTGGAAAACTTAATTTATAAAAAAAAACAAAACAATTGAATACGAACTGATTAGTCAATAAATATCAGAAAAATTAAGGTCGATAAATATCGGGTAAAATAAATAACTGCTTAAAGTAATATGTGTCCTCCTTTTCCTAAGTTGTATAATTTTTGAAAAAAATTAAGAAGCGCGTTTCACGTAATAGAAAACGCAGTATTATATTGTATACAAATAAGTAGAGAGAGTTTATTATTTAAAAAATATATAATGTCAAAAGGCAAGGTAGCGAGCGATAGACCAGAACATCGTGGGATATCGAATCCTGATAAAGAGGTGATGATTCGCTGTGGACAACGTAATTGAAGTGATAAAAGTGTTGTATAAAACATGAACAAAGAAAAAGACGTACAACAGGAAGTTTCAAATCATTTAATTTAAATTTGAAAACTTCAGTGACCTGAGATGATACATGAGAGCTGAGTTATATTGGTTTTGAATAGAGCTGTCCTTATGCTATTGACTATTGAAGCCGAGATTGTTGTGAACCATTAAGATAAAGAAATATGAAGAAAAAAAAAACTACTTCGCTGGTATATTTTCAAGATAAAGGACAAATATTTGAAATACAAATGATACAACTAAGAACAGTGCTTATACTTACGCCCAAAAAACTATTTGGCTTAAGTAAGTGAAACAATTCAGTCATCAATAGGCGGTATTTGAGTACTGCATAATTCATTTAAAATCAAAAAGCTAAGTAACTCGAAAGCAGTTAAAATGATCAACACTATAGCCAACCTCCACAACATTTTGGTGTAAACGAATAGTATTATTCAGAGAAATTCACAACAGTATGGCGCAGCACAAACTATACGACAAGAATGCTCTAATGGTGGTAACAATTCATAATCACCATCACACCGGGTGCAAATTTTACACCAAGCTCCAACCAATGATCAACGTGCCAAAAGTACAGATGCTTTGTAGCTACACGAAGTAATCATCTTCACCGCCGGTTATAAGACAAGTTCCTGAAGAACGGAATAGCTGCTCAACATTCGGTCGCTTTCCTTAATGATTTGCTTATTTGTTATTTATTTGAAATATTGTGAGAGAAGATATGTCGATCATTATTTAAAAAGATTGAAAAAAACAATGGAAAGTTTTAAAAGTATTAGTTAAAGAACGTATATCGCCCTTCTATATATCGCCCATATATATATATATGAAAAAGAATAGAAGGAAAAATAAGGTTAGCAGCACAACTAATTGCCTAGAATAAAAAAAAAAATATATCTGTATAATATATATATATATAAATACCTGTATTAAAGAATCTTTACCATATGTCAAAGGCACCATTACATAACTTGAATACTGTCTTATCAAAACACTCCTTAATACATACTTGGTCTATTATAGAGTCCATCAAGCAGTCAATCACTACCCCAGCAATTAAATCAAAAAATCACCACACAAAATCCCTAACGCATAACGACTATTGAGTTAGAAACTATCCTATTGTATGGCCTTCAACCACAAAGATTAAACATAAGATTATTTCAAGTCAGGGCATACCAGCTGATAGCCCTTCAACACCACAATGAAAATCTTATACTTATCAAACCTGCTTTAGGCGGCATAACTTGAATACTTGCCTGATGACCTCCTGTAATCAGTGCCGTTAGTGTTGTGTAGAAACATATACAGAATACACTGACCCCCTTCCATTAAAATTAATGAAAAGGAGGCAATAATATTCATAAACATACCTACATTAAGTTACTGTTGTAGACTTACGTTACAAATCAGTTTTTGGCAAAAAGTACTGTCAACCATAAGTGCCTTAACTGTCAATACTCCCCTCTCCACCCCTCATCTAATTTGGAAATCCTTAAGTCTGTCTATTATTCCGTCAACTAACTAACAAGAAAAATGTTCTTAACAATAGCATAAATAACTGTATATATGCATATTT
The DNA here is from genome assembly GCA_914767935.1 of Coremacera marginata. Lineage (NCBI taxonomy): Eukaryota > Metazoa > Arthropoda > Insecta > Diptera > Sciomyzidae > Coremacera > Coremacera marginata. The sequence goes on along the minus strand of OU612045.1, from coordinate 117,781,502 downwards.
TGTACCAAAACTGTGTATATCTAATTGTTACTTCAAATAATAAGACCAAGATTTAAGAGAGCTTGTTTCATTTATTACTTCAGCAATACAATTTCCAATTAATACATATAAATTATTCATGTGTCATTTTTACCTTGGGTTTCTTATCTTTAGACTAAATAACAGGATTAAATAAGCAAAATATTTTAATTTATGTAAAGCGCGTGACAATTATTCGCTGTTCAAAGTATGAAAAGCAGAATGCAAAGCAATAATAACTTACATAAATCAAATAAAAAGAAAACGTCAAAAGTCAAAGGACGGAGCTGTCACCTTGCTGCCCTGTAATCAAAGTTGGATTAGTGTTTATCGGTAACAATTCTCCTCCTCCCGTAAGCGATCATCTTCGCAGAGCTTGCCCACATCATGGCCAACGTCGAGAACTGCCAACTTTATCGCAGGGCGCTCGAGCACACCATTTATACCTTAGCTCGTCGTACTTGTCCATCTCGGGAAAACATCCACTACTCCTCCTTTGAGCCACAGGTTTCTGGGTTGCTTCTCATCTATTATGAGGACGATATCGCCTTCTGGGATGGGTTTTACCTTCTCAAACCATTTGCTTCTGCAAACACTATATCAGCTACATTGATTTTACTAGGAACCCATTTCCACTCTTTTATATCAGATGCTTCGTGTATATCAGCGATGCGGTACATAACATATAGCTGAAACTGACGTGAATCATTTTGAAGCCACTTTTACATGGTTTTCAAATCCGTCCAGATGCATCTTTTTTACAATTTGATTCAATGGCCGCTACAGACTGAAATCATGAGACGAACTCCGATAAGAGCTGCTTGAAGCTCTAAGCGCGGGATCGAAAGAGGGCGCAGTGGGGCGACTTTTGACTTGGATGCGACTATTTGAACCTCCACTGTTTCATCATACTCAATTCGAAAATAGCAGACTGCTGCATAAGCACCCTCACTCGCATCAACGAAAGTGTGTATTTTTATTTTACAATCTTTTTCATATAAATTGTGTGAATAACAACGCAGCGCACTTACTTTTTGAATCATTGGCAAATACGAACACCAAACTCTTCATTTTTTAAACAATGGCGGAGTAAGCTCCTCATCCCAATCGATACCACTTCTCCAGATTTCCTGCAAAAGTATTTTTAAATAAGATAAGCTTACTACAAAGCCTAGTGGGTCGAAGATCGACATCAGCACTTGCAAGACTTCTTACATTGTCAAATTGACATCAACACTAAACACATTGCGACGCAAACGAACAAAGTTTAAAATATAGTTAAATACATTTCTGTCGGACTCCCCATACATGCCAAGGATCTTTTCAAAGTCAGTAATCCGTTCACTCCTATCAAAAGATTTGCTTGTATTTTTACTACTCTCACCAAGAGCTTCTAGAATGGCTTGCTAGTTCGAGGACCAGCTCCTAATTGTAATGCACCGTTTGCCTGAATTTCACGCACAGTCTTTGCCAGATCTATAGCTTCTTCAACAGTTTGCACCTAATCAATAAAATCATCAACGTAGTGATGGTAAATGAATGCGTTTGAAGCCTTGGGATTTATAGCCGCATGTGTTCTTGCATTTCTGTCGCGCACATAATGAGCGATACAAGGCGAACATGATGCACCGAAGCATTGAGTTTGTATACATTTATACGTTTTTCGTTCGCATTCCACAAGAGAAAGCGTTGTGCATCAGAGTCCGGGTCCTTCACCATTATGCGGTGGAACATTTCAGCTATGTCTCCACAGATAGCAAAGCGTCCCATTCTAAAGTTAAATAAAATATTATGAAGTGAGATGAGCAGATCTGGGCACCTTAACAAAAAATCATTCAATGCATTGCCTTCAGTTCTAGTGGCCGCATCCCATACTAATCTGATTTTGTTAAGCTTATGTGGATTACGAACGATAAACATAGGTAGATACCATATCTTACCACCCTTCTCTCTTATTGCATTTTCATGCAGGCGAATTGCGTACCCCTTTTCAATGAAATTTTGAATTTGTCGATTTAATTCCAAAGCTAGTTGAGCATTTATATTAATTTTTTCGCGAATTTTTAAAGAGGCAATTATGCTAAAATTATTTATGCCGATGATCAACGAAGGTATCACGCCTCTATAGCCTTGGAGAGGTATATCGCTCAGGTACGGGTATCTTTTTTTAACTTCTGACACTACCATAGATTCAGCTGCCATATTCATGTTTCTTACAGTATGAACACTACGCAATGGAAATATTTGTGCACTAATTTTGATATCAATTTTCCTAGAATTCTCTTCATATCGTGTCACATCTTCTGTCCAATGCATACATAACGGCTCGGACATACCTGTTTCGTTCAATTCATTAGCTAAACTTTCTTCAAGTAGTGTTAAGTTGAACCATCGTCCATGAAAGCATATTTGAGATGACTTGATTTTCTATAGAGATGCACTGCTAAAATTCTGAAATATGATTTTGTTTCTTCATTATCTGAGTGGTGGCTATTTTCTGCGGCATGAGAAATACTTGTTGCTACAGAAACTTGCGCGGCACTCTGCGCCACTTCTTTTTGTTCATACGCAGCACTTGAATGGTGGGGCAGCATATTATTTTATTACGCACCCATCTACGCCACAAAGTTTGTTGCTCCAGCAGCGACGTTGGTACCGGCAGAGGCAGTGGAGACACAATTTTTTACCTTTTACAACATCCCACCTTTGTGCAACAGAAATGTCTAAAAATTGCTGACACTTAAAAATTCTATGGTAGTAATTGCACAACGGACACTCATTGATATTTTTTACTTTCGACTCAATTGCCTGATGAGTACTCAAATGCCGTTCTTTATGCTGTGTTCTTTTCTCATCTGATGCTACAATGACTGGGGTCGTTACTCTGCAAGCTGCCTCTGCGATAGTGTGAAGCCAATCTGAAAGATGTTCCAAATTCGATGATTTTATATTTTGTGAATGCAGCGCCCAGTTAAGCATTGTTTCAGCAGCCAACTTGCTCACGAATTCCTCCATGAGTGTAGGATTATTTAAATAATCAGTAAGTTGGCTTGCACGAATTGTGGCGCAGACATTTTTTACTGCAAAAGAAAAATCAATAAGAGCATCGAGCCTGCCCTTTGGTGCTGACATCATGCGTGCATTTTCAATTAAAATTTTCAAAACAAATTCTGGACGACCAAAATACATTTTTAGGGTGTAGATTATATCCGGAACCAACTCTGGTACCATTAAACAATGCCGCACGACATCCCTTGCTTTTCCATGCATACACTTTTGCAGCCGAATCAAATTTGTGTAGCCAGCCAAAAGGGTACTTTGCTCAAATGTGCTAATAAAAATTGGCCACTCTCTTGGATCGCCACTGAATGCTGGTAACTCCTTGGGAATGGATTGCCTCCCTGCTAGCTGCGATGATCTAAAATTGCAGATTACGTTACGCGTTTCTAAGAGGGGTGGGAGCGAAGAGGAGTGCTCTGAATGTTGGGGTAATTCAATGTTGTTGGTTGATTCGCTACGGCTGTGCTAAGTTTTGGTCTCCACCCCTCCTTTTGTTTTTGTAAAGGAGGCTTACCTGAGCAATTGTTGAACGACTTTTGACCTACACCTTCCTGTGGCGAGTTGATTGAAAGCTGATGATCAGATTCATCTTCGGAGTCTGATTCACACAAATTTTATACATTTGGCGCAGGAACTCTTCATTTAAACGCTCTTCCAGCTGCTGAAGTTTGTACTGCTTCTTTCTGCAAACAACATTTGCAGAAGTTTTCTCTGCTTCAGGCTGCTGGCAATTGTTGCTTCCGTGTTGCGGTTGTGAAGTGGATTGATTTCCCACTGCCTGTTGGCCACGTTCGCTATTCGCGGCAGACGGCTGCTGTAGATTGAGGTTAGATTCAACAGCAGTCTGACTTCCGAACACAGTTTCGTCGTTGTCATCCGTATGAATCGCATTAGAAATGCTGAAGTCTTCATCAGAATTTGACGTCATTGTACTCGCTTTGAAACAGTCTTTCCTTGGATACAAAACGTTTGTAACAACCAAGAAATTTAAAGAAATTGTTACTTCAAATAATAAGACCAAGATTTAAGAGCACGTGTTTCATTTATTAGTTCAGCTGCGCTTTATGTAAAGCGCGTGACAATTATTCGCTGTTTAAAGTATGAAAGGCAGAATGCGAAGCAATAAGAAAATTACAGAATCAAAGAAAAGGAAAACGTCAAATGTCAAAGGACGGAGCTGCCACCTTACTGACCTGTAGTCAAAGTTGGGTGTCAAAGGACGGAGCTGCCACTTTACTGACCTGTAGTCAAAGTTGATCAGTGTTTATCGGCAACACACATAGTTTTAAGTTGTACACATACATAAACATACACATACATATTCAATACATATACAAATATATGTACATATATGTACATATATATATATATATATATATATACACTCAAAAAATTTATTGGTAAAATGGCTACGAATGATATTCGTGTCAAAATTATTCGTGCATTGCACGAATATTCGTACAATAAACGAAGTATTCGTATTGTAATATCTTTACGAATGCATTCGTGATATTTACTAATACCTGTGGTAATATTCACGAATTTATTCGTTGTATATAGTAATTATATTCGTAAAAAATAGAACAATTCGTATGAGTGCATTGTACGAACTATTGTGCACATATAAATAATAGCATTGGTAAATTTCTCATACGAATAGCTTCGTAAATTCTTTAATTTCATTTGTAGTATTTACTAATGAATTCGTACTATTTACGAAGTAAAAGTAATATTGGTAGTAAAAATTCATTCGTTAGTTGACAGTACGCATTATTCGTAGAATGTATGAAGTATTAGTAGAGTTGAAAAAAAATTGACAATCGAAAAGAAAAAACAAAAACCACATTTCTCTTCGACACGGACGGGCGTGTTTTTTAATCGCTATCGAAAAACTTGTATTATATGCGCTAAAGCACGATTTTAAGAAAGTAAAAAACAGTTTAATGCTAATGTTAATGCTTTATTTTAATTTTTTAACATAAATTGTGCAATGTTTTGTGTCGGGCATAAAGTGATGAAGTGTCAGGATTACCAGTAAATGATTAAGCGATAAAGTGAAGTGACAGGATTGCCATGAAATGTTTAGCGTTTCAAAAGAATTTAAGTTAAAAGGACCTGCCTGAAGGTAAGATAAACGATATCTTCAGAGTCAATCCCATATCGGGTAACTCTAACTTACTAGTTATCGTCAAGTTTTACTCTTCCTTCGATCGAAATCGTGCTCTGAAAGCTTTTTTTTTACGAAACTACAGTAATATAAAGTTAACTTACTTTAAGGAATTATTCCTTAGCAAGAAATACTTTATTATTTTATTTGACTAGTTTAAAAGAACAAAACTAATATCTTTGAAATTTTGTCGTATTTTTTAAGTTTAAGCATTAAGTAATATTAAAAATATAATAGAAACATTTGAATTTGAATTTGAATTTGAATTTGAATTTTGAATTTGAATTTGAATTTGAATTTATTTAACAAACATTGTTGGCATATAAGATTAGTTCTTTTGCATGCCGCATTTACATTGGATATAACAACATACAAATGCAATTTAAAAATTAAAGACTTATATCAATAATAGTGCTTAAGATGACTTAAGTTTAAAAAGAGTAAAATATTTCATTGAAAAATGTAGTATATATTAGAGAGAAAGAGAAGATAGAGAGATTAAGAAGAAGATAGCTAAGAGAAGTGTTTGTAGATTAAATGCTTAAAGTTGTTTTTATTAGAAACGCTTTTAATTCTATTAGGTAATAAATTCCATGACCTGATAGCAGTGACGAAAAACAATCTACTGGAGTTAAGGAAATTAAATTTAGGGATCATGAGGTTCAAGTTTCTACTTGATCTGCAAAACTTCAACTTTTCGAAGAGATATATGGGACAACGTGTGTAGATGATCCGGTGTAGGAAAATGCAACATCTAGCCTCTAAGTAACTTGGTAAGTCGCAACCAAGTATTTTTTTACAAAAGACAGAGATATGATCGTACTTATTAAGACCGTATACGTAACGAGCTGCATTATTAAAAACGACCATGAGCTTGTGTAAGGACCGAGAGTCAGGATTGCAGTACACGACTTCAGAGTAAGTTATGATCGGCATAATCAGCTGCAATACTAATTTTCTTCTCGTCTCAACGGGCACAAAACCTGATGTTCTTCGGAGATTACGAAGAATAAAGTACACTTTTTTTACACATGAGTTGATGTGATCCTCACAAGTAAGGGATGAGTTTATGTGGAAACCAAGATTAGTGACTTTACTAACAAGTTTTAGTTTAACATTATTGAGTAGAATCGGAGGCAAATCTTCATGATAATATTGATATTTAGAAATAGGCAAAACAAATGATTTCGAGGGGTTCAACGTGAGCAAGTTTTCATCAGCCCATTTGGAGACCAAGGCTAAGTCCTCATTAACTCTAGCACATAAATCTTCAACCAGACCTAAGGGTCTGGACATGTACAACTGGAGGTCATCTGCGTATGCATGCATAGTGACATGGTGGCACTTGCTGAAAATATCATTTATGAACAGCGTAAACAACAATGGTCCAAGAACGGAGCCTTGAGGTACTCCGCTGGTAGTGCTTTTTAGCATAGAAAAATTTTGACCCACACGAACTTTTTGGGACCTACCTTCCAAGTAGTTTCTTACAAGACGGACTGCAGATTTAGAAAATTGGAAATTTAGGGCTAGTTTCTTACAGAGAATAGAGTGGCTGACAGTGTCGAAGGCTTTTGAAAAATCCAGCAAGCAGAGCAATGTCAAATCAGCATTATCAAAAGGTGCTCTTATGTCATCTAGTATTTTGACCACAGCAGTGGAACAGCTGTGCCCAGGCCGAAAACCAGACTGGAGATGAGACATGAGATTATAGAGACTTAAATGATGGGATATCTGCTCCGCCATGAGTGATTCACATATTTTAGACACTGAAGACAATAGACTTATTGGACGGAAGTCACATGGGTTGCAAGCATTGGGTTTTTTCGCTATAGGAATAATAGTCGCCACTTTCCAAATCTCAGGATAGCTCGATGTGGTAAAGCAGTGATTTATTATATGGGCAAGTGGGCTAAGAACATGCGGTAAAATGAGTTTAACAAACCTAATGGCGATTCCATCTTCCCCAGATGCATTTGATTTTATTTTCTTTATTGAGCGAGCTATGTCCATTTCACTTACAGCATTAAACCGAAAAACATTCGGAGACTCTGAATCACAACTATTATCATCATCATCAGCAGAACGAGTTTCATTTAATGTAGAGTTAGCTACAAAATAATCATTCAACTGATTGGGATCTAGGTCACAAGCTTTGGAATCCTTGTTGCAAATACCGATCTCTTTTAAATTTGTCCACAACTGCTTGGATGGTAGCGCAGGGTTTAGTTTGGACATGAAGAATTTCGACTTGGACAGCCTAACAGCGGATGTGGCATCGTTCCTGGCTTTCTTATGCTCATTCCAGTTTGAAGCGGTAGGGTTCCGCTTCCATTTACTAAATGTTTTGCTACGCTTTTTGAGAGCTTTTTTGACGGACCGCGTGAACCATGGACAGCTACTGTTTATGACTTGACGCGTACGCCGGGGGACGTGCATATTAAAGAGATGATTTATTTTGTCAATGAAGCAATTCAGCTTATCATCAACTGATTGTAAAAACCAGCAATCTGACCAATTTATTCTAGCTAAATTCTCATACAAGGAGTTCATATCAATAGCCTTAAAATCGGGATATGTAAAAGGAGTTGCAGGTTCATCAGCTGAAGTTTTGATATTTAACGCACAGAAAATTAGGTCGTGGTCGGAAACAAAAGATAATTGATCAAACAGCATGACAGTTGATGCGTCGGAAACGATGATAATGTCTAGTAGGCTTGGAGGAGAATTGTTTGAAAACCGAGTCGGCATGAGAGTATTTACCACAGTGAGTCCAACTTCAGATATTTTGTCGAGGAAGCTACTGACAAGATTGTTGTTGGTTAATAGATTTATATTAAAATCACCAGTTACAACAAAATATTCATAGTCGACAACACAATTGGACAATGACGTAAATAAGGAATCCAAACTGCAACTACTGTTAGGATTGTAAACGCAAGAAAGAAGTATTTTGTTACCATTGCCCAAAATCTCTATATTTAAAAATTCTACTTCCGATTGACTCGATTTGCTCACGACATTCACTTTTAGATGTTTCTTGCAGTAAATTGCAACACCACCACCTCTTTTATCCAGTCTATCATTTCTGAAAAGTTGATAATTTTTTAAGTTGAGATAGGAGTCGTTTATATCCCTGTGAAACCACGTTTCCGAGACACAAATAACATCCACAGATGATTCAACAAAGACATGTTTAACCCAATCCAACTTAGAGTCATTTAGGCTTCTGGCATTAAAGTGCACAATTTTTAAGCCTTCATGCTGCCTACATAAAATTTCAATCACAGTTTTTTGATTGTCTTTGACGTCAAAATCCGTATTATTTACAACTGACATAATAAATATATGTATGTTACAAACAAATTAAAAGCATTTGAAAGGACTCTGCAAGTGAGCTTATAATAGCTTAGAAGAAGGACAAGAAAAAGAAAATAGGGTAAAAAGTAAGAAACAATATATGTAACAATTAAAAAACATGAACATAAAAATAAGACAGCTGCATTATAAACCTTCACCATTATCAATAACGCATAACGTTTTTTGTAGCTCTTCAATGCTGTTAATTTTAATGATTTCAGCATCTTTAACAGGCTTGATGCAGATGACACCTCGACGAGTGAATGCGTTGAATATTTTATTCTGGCGTTTATACGCAATCGCAGCTTGGAGTAATTTCCGACTTTCAGCAGAGAGGCTCTCGTGGATGTAGACGTTGTTGTCGGAGTCGAAACCAGCTTCACGAATGTTAAACGCTTTTTTGTTTACCCTACGATAGTCACCAAAGGCCTTTAGGACACGATTGCGGTCGTAGGGTGTGTAGAACTTAACAACCACTACCGGGTTAATGTTGTTTGATTTTGCTTTCACTCTAAAGATGTCTCTTATTTGCGGCGAGTGGAAATCAATGGCACAACACATAAGATTAAAAACACTCTTTAGGTTCTCGCCTGGTGATTTTGGTACTCCAAACAGAACCACGTCTGCAGAATAGTTGGGAACGTTTGTGCTGCTGCTGTTTTTGTTGTTGTTGTTGTTTCCGCTGATGCTGATGTTTTTAGAGATTTGCTCAGCAAGCTCGTCGCAGCGTAGGGTGAGTGCACTAAGCTGCTCTTCAAGAGAGAGAATTTTGTTGTCACAGGCAGTAAATTTTTCACTCATACGCTCTTGAGTCAAAGCCACTTCACTCTCCAATCTCGCAAACCTAGTGGCAATATCAGCTGAGAGGCGGTTATATATAGCTTCTGCATGCAGCCGAAGGCGATCCTCTAAGTTAATGAGCTCTTCTCTGGCATTTGCCTTTAGTCGTTCTTCCAGAGCATTAAAATGAGCAGAGAGCGAGCTAGAGTTGATGCCACTCAAGTTCGGAGTTCCCTCACTTTTATTATTACCACGCTGTTGGCGCGTTACCATGGGAGAGGGCGACATGAGTTAGAGTGCGTAACAAAAGAAAGGCACAAGTTAGTTACCTTTAACGACAGAGTGAACGAGCGAGCGAGTGAAGCGCAAAAAAAAAAAAAAAAAAAAAAACTGGTTTAAGCAGAGGAATTTATATATATATACACATATAGTATGCAAATGTTTCAATGTTTGTTAAATTGTATTCTTCTTCTTTACGATGAACCTATTTTGCAACCGCGCGATGAGAAGGAGAATATTTTTTTTATTTTGCTTTTCGTTAAATGAGTTGGTATTTTTGTAGCTTAAAATATGGCTTTTTTTTTTTTTTTTTCTTCTCTGCATTGATTATTTCACACACTTACACTAATTAAATCAAGTAAAATATGCGGAGAAAAATAAAATATTGTTTTTATCATGTACATTTTCAATAAAAATTTTTAAAAAACAGTGCCGTGTAAATTGTGTGTTATAATTTGTTCTAAGTAAAGAGACCCGCGCGTGAGTTCGATATGTTAACAGAATCACTTCACTGTTAATACTGTTTTTGTTAGCTATAGAAAGCGAATGAAAAGAGCAACTAACCTCATAGATACTGGACTGGACTCTGTTAACAATGTGTATTTGCTGCTTGATCTACAAGCAGCGATCGCATGCGATCGTAGAAAAAATATTTTCAATGCTTGTACAATTCGTTGGTCTGTTTATATCAGGCTTTCTTAGAATGGTGATTGCGTTAAAATAAAAAATGAATCTGAACTCCCCAAAATCTCATCGGCTCGTGATGACGTCATCAAAAATGAATAGATAGCTGCTACGTGTGTCTAAGTTTATACTATTCTATCATTTCCATAACTTTTTCCACTGCATCTTTACCTATTCTTTACGCTGCACTCTTATTTTGTACATTCTTTGTCTCTACTAAATGCTTTCAGGGTAAGTTTAATTTTATTTTTTCTAATTAATGTAAAAATTACGCAGTTATTAGTGATATTTAGACACAATACTTTTTGAGTGTTGTCACTTTAGAATTATAAGCAATCAATTGCGTTGCCGGTACTTTGTAAATGGTAACTGCAATGAAATATGAAATTAGCAGTTAAATCGACATTTTTAGCAGCAATTGTTTATTAAAATTGTTTTTAGACTAAACCAACATTCAGTGGATGCCGCTGTATTTTAAAAGCATTAAACGAAATGCAATGTAGAATGAACGAATGAATAGCAAAAGCATTGGTAAATATTACAATCGCACCGTACAGTATACGAATGAATACCAATAATATTGGTAAATATTACAATAATATTCGTACAATATACGAATTCATTTCTATAATGCACGAATGAATAAAAAGAGTATTAGTAAATATTACAACAATATTCGTACAATATACGAATTGCACTGTACAATGTACGAATGATATTAGAAGCATGCGTAAATGTAACGTTATTATTCGTACAATATGCGAATATTTTTTTACGAATACTAATAAAATATTCGTAATATGTACCAATATGCGCATCCTATTCGTGGCTGAAAATCACGAATAAAATTTGTAGAATGTACGCAGTTATTAATAATATTAACACATGCAATTTTTTGAGTGTATGACGTAGTATGGAATTACTAATCTAACGCCAAGTAGAAACACTTGGTAGCTGTATGTGTTTTAATAAAAAAAACATTAAGTGGCTGAAAATCACGAATAAAATTTGTGGAATATACGCAGTTATTAATAATATTAACACATGAAATTTTTTGAGTGTATGACGTAGTATGGAATTACTAATCTAACGCCAAGTAGAAACACTTGGTAGCTGTATGTGTTTTAATAAAAAAAACAGGAAGTTGACTTTGAATTGTGAGTTAAAAGTGAACAAATTACTGTATTTAAAAAAAAATCAAGAAAGAAAGAAAGAAAGCCTTATATCGGCGGTGAGATAATCACGTCAAAAAAAAAGAAGTGGGATTACCTTTCTCAGCTTTAAATGATGAGGTGTTGCTAGCGTTCCTGATAATGGCGCTGAAACAAGATGGCGAATTTTGTTCGAGCAGCAGCATAAAAATTGTATGGCTCTGTTGCAGGCGATAAATGTGCCAAAAGAAAAGGCATGTTAAATTGCCAGAGTTTAATCCAGGCAGATGCGTCTATAGCTGCATTCGACAGCAGAAATGTGCATGGGCGAGCAACCCCTTCAAGGTGTAGAACATATGGTTGCGCTAAGTACCTCATTAAAGAGTTCAGCATCTGTATGTCTCTCACAGGTCTGTTTTCCAGGCATGAGTTGGCTTGAATTCAAGGGTATTTTTTCAATACGTTATAAAATTGCTGAAACTGCGGCGGCTTTCTTAATAAAGTTGCAAAAGGATAGACCGCAGCTTGGCGAATGCTTGGCATCGTATTCCTCAATATTGATGACGTCACTTATGATGAGGTGCAAAGATTTGTCTTCAAAAAAATTATGATTTCTATTGTATTGGCTCACATTGCGCAATTTCTACCGCATATGTGACGCTTGGCTTTCACGTCGGAAATAGTAAACAGAAATCAAATGTTAAATGAACCGAAGGCTCTGTCAATTGACAATACAGGATCTAATTTGTTTAAAGAAGATGGACTTGAGTATAAACGACGTAGATTGTCAACAAATGTGGTGGTGACATGTTATCGTTGCGGAAGGATTAGACACAAGGCGGCATCGTGCAAAAAAAATGAAAGCAGAACATCGTATCCCGATGTTTCAAAGTAAACTTCAATGTCATCAATTGCTTGCTACAAATGTAATAAAATGGATCATTATACATCCACTTGTCCTACTATGGATGGATCTGGCAAAATTGTTGAGAAAAATGTAAATCTGTGTACAGTCAGCAGTCTGATTGGTTAATTTTTTAATATTTTGATTCCGGAGCAGAATGTTCGCTCATTAAAGAGTCCACATCTGGTAAAATTAAAGGAAAGCGGTTGCATAGTATTGTAAGAATGATAGGTTTATCTTAAAGGAGTACTAACAGTACCATACAAATTTTATCGTTTGTTAGAATTAATAATATTGATTTAGAGATAATTTTTATTGTATTACCGGATTCAAGTTTGTGTTATGATATAATAATTGGTCGAGATGTTTTGAATATGTGTGAGGTAGAAACGTGGAACAATCGATTAGATAATATTGATGTAATTTTTGTTCTTTTGAAATGAACTTCGTTAAAAAAAGTAATTAATTAATAATTTCAGCTACGACTAATAATAACAAAAATATTGTAATAAAAATAACTTTTGCGTAATTGAATTCAGTGTTGAAAATATTACCACGGGAGGTGATGGAGAAAATGATAATGTGCTAAAAATATTACAAGAGGTGGTGTGGAGCATGATGAAGTGCTCAAAGTACTGCCACAGTAGTTATGGTGGAGAATGATGAAGAGCTATTATTGCCACAGCGAGTGGTGTGGAACATGATAAATTGCTCATATTTTTGCCACTTAAAGTGGTGTGAAGTATGATGTAGTGTTAAAGTTTATTATCGTGTTATGTGAAAAGTATGATCCTATTTTTTTTTTTTTTTTTGACAGCTATTGTAGTTTTTCATGCGTTAATGGAATTCGACGACACACGAGGGCGTGTGTAATGTCAGAATGACCGTGTAGTGTAATTAGTATTTTTAGTTGTGTCGTGTAAATAGTATTCTTAGTTGACGTCAAGCATAGTTTTGCTTGGATGAAATCACCGCTGACGGACAGGGAGCGTTGTAGGTAGATATTTAAAAAAATAATGTTGTTTTTAAAATGTACAGTTACAGAAACAGTAATCACACGACTTAGTATGGAATTACTACTCTAACGCCAAGTAGAAACACTTCGTAGCTGAATGTGTTTAATAGAAAAAAAAGGAAGTTGACTTTGAATTCTGAGTTAAAACTGAAAAAATTATTGTATATAAAAAAAAAGAAAGAAAAGAAGGAAGCCTTATGTCGCCGGTGAGATCATCACGTCAAAAAATAAAAGGAAAATCATGGATACGACATATATATGTATAGACACACATATATATATGCATAACACTAATGCAAATCGAATTGTAATATAAAATTTTATTATATTTAAAAAAAAAAAAACAAGTGATTAATACCGAAAACATAAACAATTCAAATAACTTAGATCTGCAAATATTTGGTATAATCAAAACCCTGAGAACACAATCTACAAATGGTCATATACAAAATACTAGATATCAGACAATGGGGAACAGGGGGCGAAACTAAACCAGAATCGGATAAAAACCACACTTACGTTGACGACCACCGCAAACGAAAAACGAACAATGATTTACGGATATGCACCTGGAATATCCGGACCCTTTATAGGGTAGGTGCCATTATCCAACTGGCGGAAACCCTCAAACAATAAAAGCTGACATCACCGCCATCCAGGAAATGCGATGGAAAAGGCAAGGCTACTCTAAGCACACTGCGATATCTACTACAGCTACCACGCGGAGAGCCACGAATTGGGATGTCGATTTGTAATTATCCGGAAACTACGCCACCTTGTTTCCCGGTTCGCACCTGTGAACGAAAGATTGGCCACGATCCGCATCAAGTCAAAATTTTTCTTTATCAGCCTTATTTTCGCGCACGCCCCGAAGGAGGAAAAGGACGAAGCAGTCAAGGGCGTTTTTTACGCTAGTCTTGAGGACGTATACGACCACCTTCCGGTCCATGACGTGGAAATAGTCCTCGGCGATTTTAATGCGAAAGTCGGAAGGGAAGGTATCTTTGGCCCCACTGTCGGTCAGTTCCGTCTACATGAGACCTCCACAAACAACGGTCTAAGACTGACCGACTTCGCCGCGGCGCGAAAGAGTTAGTAAGTAGAGTAGAAAGACGAGTTAGTAGCACCAGATTAAAGCACCTTGACATCCACAAGGCCACCTGGCTGTCCCCGGATCAAAAAACGCGAAACCAAATTGATCATGTTGTAATCGACGGAAGGCATGCCTCTAGTGTTCTAGATGTGCGTACATTTCGGGGATCAACATCGACTCCGATCATTATCTTGTTGCAGCCAAGATCCGCATGCGATTATGCAATGCAAAGAACATACGCACAGGAATGCAACGAAAGCTAGATGTCGCTAAGCTGCAACTACAACGAACTGCCGAGGCCTACATCTCTCAACTCTCGGTTAAGCTCAACCAACCAACCTCTGGACCCAACGGCGCCGGCGGACTTTGGGCGCATATAACCCACTCCATAAGCGCTGCCGCTGAAGAAGTCATTGGTTTCCGGCGCCCGCAACCTCGGAACCAATGGTACGATCAGGAGTGTCGCATCACGACAGCAGTAAAAAACGCCGCATATAAAAAAACGCAGCAGTCAGCTGCAACGCGAGCCGTGCGAGAAAACTACCGTGAAAAGAGGAAGGAAGAGAGGCACCTTTTCAGACGCAAGAAAAGAGAGCAGGAAAAGCGTGAGCATGAGGAACTAGAGGTATACCAAGACAAGAAGGATGCACGAAAATTCTATTAACAGGTTAAGCGGCTAACCCAAGGTTTCAAGCCCGGAGCATCCACTTGTAGAGACGAAAATGGAGATCTGAATACGGATACACAGTGTGTGCTCAGATTGTGGAGACAGCACTTCTCCAATTTACTTACCGGTGACGAATCCGCCAATGCCGCCCATGGAGAGCACAGTTCAGTGCCACAAATCAACGGTGACGGAGTGGAAATATCACCACCTAGCCATGAAGAGGTTCGAGTTGGTATCCAATGACTCAAAAACAATAAAGCAGTGGGTGCTGACGGCCTGTCAGCTGAATTGTTTAAAACCGGCGGCGATGTATTGATAAGGCGCATGCCTCAGCTCATCAGCAAAATATGGCTAGAAGAAAGCATGCTCGACGATTGGAACCTCAGCGCACTGTGACCTATACTTAAAAAAGGAGACCCAACAATATGCACCAGTTATAGAGGTATCAGTCTTATTTCCATCGCACATAAGGTTCTCTCAAGCGTACTGTGTGAAAGATTAAAGCCAATTACAAAAACACTGATTGGACCTTATCAGTGTGGCTTTCGACCTCGAAAGTCCACAATGGACCAGATTTTCAAGCTACGACAAATCCTGGAGAAAACCTACGAAAATAAAATTGACACACATCATCTCTTTGTTGATTTTAAAGCTGTGTTCGATAGCCCAAGAATGGATTGCCTATACGCAACACTGTCTGAGTTCGGTATTCCTGCAAAGTTGATTAGACTTTGCAGAATGACGTTGAGCAACACACGCAGCTCTGTCAAGGTAGGAGATGACCTCTCCGAAAGAGGTTTCAGGCAAGTCGATCCACTGTCTTGCGATCTCTTCAACATCATCATGGAGGGGATCGTACGAAAGGCTGGTGTGCATCGTAATGGCGCCATTTTCTATGAAAGTATCCAGCTCCTTGCGTACTCTAATGATATTGATATTATCGGCAGAACCAAGAGAGATTTTACCGCTGCTTTCACCGCTATCGAAAAGGAATCAGCTAAAGTGAGTTTGACGATAAATGAGAGTAAAACAAAGTATATGCGGTCTAGAAACAAGGGAGCGTGGCGCTTAGACTCCCACTTTTCATCCGGCAGCTATAACTTTGAAGTAGTCAAGGAGTTCGTATACCTTGATACCGCCATTAATACCAACATCGAAGTCAGCCTGGAGATAAAGCGAAGAGCAATAATTGCTAATAGGTGCTACTACGGGCTCAGTAAGCAACTAAGTTCCAGAGCCCTCTCCCGATCGACGAAACAAGCACTCTACAAGGCGCTCGTTCTACCTGTGCTGCTTTATGGCGCTGAGGCATGGGTAGTTTCGCAAACTGACGCAGCCGCTCTGCGTTTATTCGAGACAAAAGTTCTTCGCAAAATCTTCGGTCCTGTTCGAGTCGGCGATGACTATCGTATCCGAATGAACCACGAGCTGAATGAGTTCTACGAAGTCATAAACGACGACGAGGGCTACCATACCTCCGATGGATGGACCAGGTCGAGGAAGCCCTATCCGCACTTGGTGTATCCGATTGGAGAAGGCGCGTGCAAAGCAGAGGCACCTGGCCAAAGCTGATGAGGTCGGCCGAAACCCGGACACGGGTTGTTACGGCCACCTAAGTAAGTAAGTAAGATATCAGGCAATAAAATGTATAATAACATCTGTGGTCAAGTTAATTTTGCATGAATTTTCACGTTACAATTTATAAAATTATCCAAATTACTACTGGGTATTTATATTAAAATGCAATTTCCATTTTACATTATTCTTATTTGAATCTCTTTTTTCCGGTGTTTACGCATGTTTTATGCATATTTCCAATTTTTGAGTGTTTTTACTTTTGAAAGTTATATTCATTCGTATTAAATAAATTATAAATATCACTCAATAAAAATTTTCTGTTTGTTGAAGCTGAGTGATTTTCGACATTATTGGTGTAATGTAGCATCTGATCTGCACATTCGGAAATTGGAGTCAAGAAGTGATACATGTTCAAGTGTTGTTGTGGCATTATGTATCGTCACATCAGGTTCCCGGTCAAGTTAATTTGCTTAATATGATAAAAAACGGGGGAGCCCTTGTGCTGGTGCATTGCAGCGTTTTGTCGCGTTATGCCTAGGTTTGTATCTCTAGTCAAATTTTATATCTAAAAAAGTTGAAAGGTTAATAGAACTATTAACCCATTCTGGAATACAAGGTCGCAGTGGTTTCGTTTTAGAGTTGACTAGGAGGCAATTTGTTCTCATTTGTTTAATTGCTTTATAATGAACATTTATGTTTAATATGCTGCGACATTCACTTGATTTACATCGTAGCGTTCTGTCGTGTTTTATGCCTAAGGTTTGCATTTTTCCTACATAGAGTTTATAGTACTTAGTCTCTGAGGTGTACACTAAGGTGGGTCACCAAAAAAAGCTTGGTTTGTTACCGACTTTTTTGAAAGATCCTATTGAGAGGATTTCAGACCAGAAAAATTTTTTTTTTTAAGTGGTCTACATTAACAACCAAAATGGTCGTTTTGTTATAACTCAGTTATTTGATGTCCGATTTGGAAAAAAAGTGTATTTTTAGAAAGATCTTAAAAATGCTAACAATCCGTAGTCAGAGGTCTTTGACCCTTGAGGTCATCTTCAATAAAATAATTCAGTTTTTAACTTTTTTTGCACTACGACCCCCAAAACTTTGCCCATTTTATATTTTGTAATTAAAGTTCATAAAAAATCAATAGGTCCGTGTGAAGAAATTTTTAAAATCCACTCATAGGAAAAAAAGTTACACGCGCTTAAAACTTAATTTTTGAGCTCAAAAAATAAATTTTAAGCGCGTGTAACTTTTTTTCCTATGAGTGGAATTAAAAAATTTCTTCACACGGACCTATTGATTTTTTATGAACTTTAATTACAAAATATAAAATGGGCAAAGTTTTGGGGGTCGTAGTGCAAAAAAAGTTAAAAACTGAATTATTTTATTGAAGATGACCTCAAAGGTCAATAACTTTTGACTACGAATTGTTAGCATTTTTAAGATCTTTCTAAAAATATACTTTTTTTCAAAATCGGACATCAAATAACCGAGTTATAACAAAAAGACCATTTTGGTTGTTAATGTAGATCACTTAAAAAAAAAATTTTTTCTGGTCTGAAATCCTCTCAATAGGATCTTTCAAAAAAGTCGGTAACAAATCAAATTTTTTTTTCTTCCATAGGGGTCGACCCGCCCTAGTGTACACCTCTTGGAAATGCATTATCGCGGTAATACCGTGTTTTTCAGATATTTTTGCATTAGGTTTGGTAAGAAAGTGTGGTAATGGATATTTGTTAGATTTTTATATAATAATATTTGTTTTTGTTTAGTTTTAGTTTTCGGTGAAACACCGAAAACCTTGTATTCGAAATTGGCACTTGGTACATAAACCAATTGCTAATGTGTTTAGTTTAAAATGGGACTTGGTACATTAACCAATTGCCAATAATTAGTTTAACCAAAAGTTTGTGCTGACTTAATGTATATTGAATTTCGTCTATTTATATCAATTTTCGTATATTCACGAAATTAACAGTTGGATGGCCGAAGCGGTCAGTTGCTTATTTAAAGGCAGTTTCTTTTTTAATTGCTTAGTTAAAGGCTAAGCCGAATGCATGCATTGTTTTGATGACGTTTGATTTTACTGTTGTCGTTGCTTGCTGGTGTCGCATTCATGGCCAAAGTTGTTGTTGTAGTAGCGACGGTTAGTTTTATGCTGCTGTGGCTTATTTAGGTTGCAGATATCAAGTGTGACTCTAAGCTTTGTTGCAGTGCTGCGAGTTCCTTTAGCTGCGTGGTGTATTGTTCTTTAACTATGTTTGTTAAGAGAGGCCTTGGTTGACCAGGTTTTTTTACGTTTTAAGTGAAGTACTTGATTCTGAAGAAAATACTCTGACGCCAGAGAACCCAGGTTCGAATCCTCCATCTGACACAGAAAATTTTTTCAATTGAATTAATTTTTCTGTTCGGCTGTCACCTGCAGACAATGCCAAGCCTCAGAGAGTAAAAACTGCCATGAAAAGCTTCTTGAGAATATAAGCCGTTCGGAGTCGGCGTAAAACATGTTGGTCCAGTTCTCGATCATTTGTGTGCAAACATTTCACATCACACTCAACACATTTGATCATAAGAAGCTCTGTCAAAGTCCTTTCAAAGGCTGAGATGGCCATTTAATTTAATTTTTTTTTAAGCATTTTCACAAGTCTTTTTTTTTATGAAATTTGCTTGCGATACGTTGTCTAAAAAAGCGCGGCAAGGTATCGGTTTTCCCAAATTGTCACTTATGGTCATAGAAATAGTGCTGAGCAATGTTTTTGTGATGTTTGGTGAACGATTTCGAAGAGCGGCTAATGAGGCTTGTTTCGTACAGGGACGACGTGTTCACATTGTTCCCACAGGGGTGATCGTCGCCACTGTACGAATAATGGTTGATTTCTTTCTCAGTAGATATTTTTAGTTTAGTTTATTTTTTGTGCTTATGAGTACCAGACACGTGTGTGCGCATGTTATATTTATTGTGAATTAAGGGGGTCTTCTCATTGAGTCATTGCATTTATTTATAGCTTGGGTAGTTGTGAATATGCCCCTAAAAGGATTTTTAGAAATTCGAAATACTTTAGAAGATACAGCCTTTTTTGTGAAGCAAGGTCTTCGTCAAAATGAGCTATTTTTTTCGACTCATTTTCGAACGAAGCGGCATAAAGTAACCACCGAATTCCGTTGAAAATGTTTATTGTTAGGTAAAAACGTGTTTGCACACATATTCATACAAACATACGAATACACATTTCTGCTTATTTTAGGGGTTGAAGCATTTTTTGAGTCCAGGTGTTCAACTGAAAGCATCATTTAGTTCAGTTTGTATCGAGTTGAGCAACAGACGCGTGCGCTTTAGTGAACGGAAAAGTAAATTTTTCATAAATTTATTGTGATTTTTGTAAAATGGATCGGAAAAGTAATAAAAAAAAAAACGCCCAAGTGAGCGTCAGAATCGTGCTAAAAAACGCGGGTTTAGTGGAAATCAGCATCTTAGACCAGAGGATTCTGAATATACCAGTACATCGGCCAAGAAATTCAAGAATAACGAAGACGACGAAGTATCAATCAAAAACAATTTGAAGTATTGCATTCTCGAGTTCTGTTCTGTGTTTACCACGTTGTCAGCGTTGGTAATTTGTGCCTCATGCAAGCAAAAAATTGAGTTCTCAGAAGCCTCACCAAATGGAGTTGAATTTAAAATCGCTTTGAACTGCGCCTGCCCACGCACAACATATATTCCTTCGTCACCTATGATCGGAAAATCATATGAAATTAATCGACGCTTGGTTGTTGCCATGCGGCTTTTAGGGATTGGGCCAAAAGGTATAACCATGTTTTGTGGCCTCATGGACCTCGGACAAAGTTTGTCCAACAATCTGTACTATACTATCCTACAAAATTTGTACGTTGCTGGAAAAGCCATGTACGAACATGTCATTTCAAAAGCTATTGGAGAAGAAAAAGAGGCTATGATCGAGGCGAATTCAGAGTGCGATCCCACTTTATTTACTGTGTCGGGGGATGGGACTTGGAAGAAGCGTGGCTTTGCTTCCCTTTATGGTGTCACAACTTTGATTGCCAAGCATACCAAAAAAATTGTTGACACTGTCGTAAAATCTCGTCTGTGTAACAGCTGCAAATATTGGGAAGCCAAGAAGGAAGAAGAGCCAGAGGCTTACCAAATTTGGCTTGATACTCATGACGAAGAATGCACCATAAACCATGAAGGAAGCTCTGGGAAAATGGAGGTGGACGCTGTAATAGAGATGTTCTCCAGGTCGTTTGAAACACACGGCATAAAATATGTAAAGTATATCGGCGATGGTGATTCGCAGACCTTCAAAGGTGTATTAGATGTCGACCCCTATGACGGTGACCCTATAGTGGAAAAGAAAGAATGCATTGGGCATGTGCAGAAGTGAATGGGCACGCGACTTCGAAAAATAAAAAAAGAAAATAAGGGCATTGGAGGCAAAGGTGCGGGCAAGCTCACCGACAAATTAATATCCGAGTTGACCACATATTATGGCCTTGCGATCCGCCGTCATCCTGACTCCGTGGAGGATATGAAAAAGGAAATTTGGGCCACTTTTTACCATAAGTGCTCCACCGATGATAAACCGCAACACCAAAATTGCCCCACCGGTGCGTCAAGCTGGTGCGCATGACAGAAAGCAGCTGCTGAAGGTACGTTAGATAGCTTTCACCACACGTATGCACCTCTCGACAAGAAGGTGATGGAGGTAATAAAACCAGCTTACGAAGCGCTGTCGGCAGATAATTTGCTTGAAAGATGCCTTGGATCTGAAACTCAGAATTCCAATGAGTCCTACAATTCTGTTCTTTGGTCACTTTCGCCCAAACACATCAATTCAGGCGCACGCAACATCGAAGTGGCCAATTTCATTGCAACGTGCCTCTTCAACGACGGTTGTGTACCCATACTTAAAATTATGGGTTTGATGGGTATTGCGATTGGCAAAAACGCATACGAATACGTACTATCTCGCAATGAAGACAGATTGAACCGATCAGAGACTCGAGCTGCGGCATCATCAAAAGCTGGCAGAACGGCTCGCAGAGCAGAGAGGCCAGCAGAAAGCAGTTTCTACGAAAAAGAGGAAGGTGGCCTGTATGGAGCTGGCATCGCCGACTAATATTTGTAAGTAAAAATTGTCAGCTCTTTAAAACTACATATAAACATTTTTGATTTTTTTTTTTTTCCCCAAAAAAATTACTTCAAACTTTAAACGCGTTTATCTCGAACCCACGTTTTTCGAACTGGCGGCCATGATATCTCCAGTTCAACTGAACCGATTTTCATGAAACAAAGTGGAATCGACGCAGAATTGTCACCATTCTCGGGTGAACCTCGACCATAATTTTAAAAAATTTTTTACTATTTTTTTTTACACTAAACTACAAAAAAAAAAACCCGAAATTGAAATTTTTTTTTGAATGGCCGCCATTTTGTCAAAAAAAATCACAAAATTAAGCTTGAGGTTCACCCGAGAATTACATCTATACTGATTATAACCCGGTTTTTTTTTTCATTTCAGACGCTCCGGAGACCCGGAATCGTGGCCGCCGTGACGACACCTTTTTTTCACCACCAACTTTGAAGTCTCATTACTTTTTGAACAGCCCACGTATCGAGGCATTTTTTTATTTACTTTGAACCTTTTGTAATACAATAAATAAAAAAAGTTTTCAATTATTCTTTGCGTTTTCAAATAAGAATTTTTTTAAAAAGGGTCCAAAAAACGGGTTTTGAATGAGAAGACCGCCTTAAAGTTGTGAATAAAAGTGCTTTTTATGGCTTTGGCCTTTTTCCCTATTATAATCGTGTCTTGCTTTAAAAGTGGGCATTTCTTTTGGGAGTTTTATTTTCAGCTTAATTGTGGCTGAAAAATTTGACCTAGCGAGCCAGATCCAGCGTCATCTGGATTTTTCCTTTCCAGTCCGTGACGAAATAATTTTGTTAGTGTGCGAGAGCTGGAATGTGCTGCTTCTTTGTTTGCGCTTGTGAGTGCGAGAGAGCTGGAGAGAGTACAAATTTTTGGATTCATTGTTGGAAGACATTGCAAAGCGATGACATCGTAAAAGTTTTAATTCGATCAAAATACAACGATTTGAAAAAGTGAATTATCTTATGCTTTATGCAAAGATTTTTGCAGCAGGTAATTAATACAGTCCATTAAAATAAAGCTAGTGTGCAGTTGTAGTAAATATATAAAATTAAATCATATCAATCAAAGAAATATGTACAGAAGAAGAGATTAAAAAGTGTGCGCAGTTTTGCATTGTGCAGAATGGCAAAAGAAAAACGCGAATATTTGCTGCTGGTACTGGAGTTTGGTTGTTTATAGCGCTGGCCTTGAAGCAACCGCTTTCCTTTATGCTTTTTCGTTGAATTTTGTTTCTGTTGCTTGGTGCGTGAGCTTGCAGCCATGTATATACGTGCAAAGAAAAATATGTGTAGCAAGAGCAAGAGAGCGAGAGCTTAAAAAATAAAATAAAGTTAAAAGTGTGCTGAGGAACAAGAGCGCAAAAGGCAAGAGGGCAAAAGTTATGTTGATGGCGAGAAGTTGCAAACAGTGGAAATTGCCATGTGAAAAAGTGCAAAAATTTGCTTTTGTTTACATGAGCACATGGAGCGTGTGGGCACATTGATTGTAAATCAAGTAAGCGAAGATCGCAGAGGGCGAGAAAACCTGCAAGTGGTGCTAAAAGATTTCTAACAATTGCATGTTTGAGTGGGCAGAGTTAAGGTGGGCTGAGGCATTTTCAAACACATATGCCAGTTGAAAAAAAGTGTGCAAGCAGATTGCATGTTTGAGTGAGCAAAGTTTAGGTGGGCTAGGACATTTTCAAACACATATGCTAGTGATAACTAGTGCGCAAGCAGATTTGAATATTAATCATAAAGGTGCAAATTTCAAAAGCAGCAAATTACGAGATATTTTTGTTCAATGTAGAGGTGCACACATAGCGTTTATAAGAGGGCAAAAATGACTGAAGCAATTTGTAATGGGTATTTGCATTTATTCTTTTCTTTTCAGAATGACATCAAAAAATATATTAAAATCCCACGGGATAACAATAAAGCGTGCACTAGATTTTTCAAAGATCTCTGAATTTGAACAGATGCCAGAGGTGCCAGACAAAAGCAATCAAGCGATCAACGTGCAGGTGCAAATGCCTGCGAGTTTAATGGTACGTTGACCAACTGGACTGGTTTTCGTGACCGATTTCGTGCGGCAGTCCACAACAATGACGGAATCGATCCAGCCTACAAGTTTATGTACTTAACGAAATCATTGGTTGGGCGCACTAAGCTAACATTTGGTCAATGACAATTCAATGCTAACAACTATGCTCAGGCATGGGAGCGCTTGAACGAAATATACAACCAAAATTATTTAATTGATCGTGAGCATTTGCGTAATTTTCTTCGCTTGCCAGAGCTAAAGGGGCAAGTAAAAGAGAACGATTCGCTGCGTATGTCTAATGTAACTCATGAAGTACGTCGGCAACTACAGGCGCAGGGGCTACCAGTTGAACACTGGGATTTCTTTATGGTTCACATTTTACATGAGCGCTTGGACAATGAGACGGCTAGACAGTGGGAGCTTGTAAGCAAATCCGATAGGCCAAGGTTGGATGATATCCTATTGCTTTTAGATGAACAAGCATTATCACTAGCAAATACTGCTGATAACCGTAGACGCATAGAGTCAGCTGTCATCGTCCCGGCACAAAAAAAATCAAGGAGCAAGAGTGTTGGCAACGAAAGATCAGCTAGAGATGGTCCATTAACATTAGGTGCAAGAGCTGGACCAATGATATGTGAAATTCGCAAAGAGAATCACATGCTCTACCATTGCCCAGACGAAACCTCTGTCCAAATTGCTTCAAAAAGGGTCACGGCGCTGAGAACTGCTACTAAGCAGAGCGCTGGAAATGTTCTGGAAATCCGAAGCACAATAGTTTGCTGTATCCAAATAGAGAGCCAAAGAGACAAGCTAATAGTGTGCAAGTTGGAGCAGAGAGAAGCAATGGAGGAAGCAAGATTGACAATTAACTGGTGCAAGAAAGCGAGCAAATAATAGGCAAGCTGAGAAAGGTGTCGAAGTGATGAGCGGGCAAGACATTGATGCAGATTTAAGCTTGGAACCAATTCACAGGAAAAGAAAAGTAAATGTTTTAAAAAATGTATGTCAATGTGAGCAAGAATTTAAAAATAAAACTGATTACAAATGTTCTAGTGAGCAATATACGTATTTAACGAATTTTAATAATGAGTAGGACTAATCGAAATCATTGTTGCCAACAGCAATGGTTAAGATTGTGGTGAATGGTTATGTTTTGGGGTCTGTTCGTGCGTTGCTAGACACTGGGGCGCAGATAAATTAAATTACTTTTGCATTGCTGCAAAAGTATGGTTTGCGAACAGAACCAATTACGAAGAGATGGTGGGCATTGAGGGCGAGCCGGTGCAAGTGAGGAAAATTACTTCATTGGAGATAAAGCCTTGGAATGCCTCGGAGCATCAAATTAAAGCAGAGTTTTGGATTTTACCCAAAGAGAGCCAGTGGGGCCCCATTTTGCCTCAGCTTAATACGCAAACAGTTCCCATACATCATCAATTGAATGCTAAGTTAGCTGATACCGAGTACTAGATCGCAAAAAGCGTGCAAATACTATTGGGAGCAGGTTATGTTATCAGAAGCATTGTTAAAATCACACGAAATGGCATAGACGGCATAACATTAATGGAAACAGTACTTAGTGTTGTTGTTTTAAGAGAATATTCGCAAAGTTTTGATGAACAAACAGGTGAGCTAGTTTCAACTATTGTATATAAAGATAATAGACCCTAGAAAAGTTAATCACGAAATTTTGGGAAGTGGATCAAATTAATGAGCATCCAAAAAGAACGCCAGAAGAAGAGAAGAGAATCTTTTCTACCTGAAAAGATATTTTTAAATACGTATTATAGAGATGAAACTGGTAGATTCGTGGTTACTATACCCCTTAAAGAAATAAAAGATATTGGTAGCTCAAAAGAGATTGCATTACGCCGGTTTTTATATTTTGAAAAACGGTTAGAAAAGGACTCAGAATTAAAAATGCAATATATCGCATTCATGCGGAAATATGAATCTATGGGTCATATGCAATTGGTTAATAAACAAGCGCCACAAAGTGAGCTAGTATATTATATACCACATCATTGTGTGGTTAAAAAGTTCTGTGTAGTATTTGATTCGAGTTGCCGTACAAATAAGGGTATTTCATTAAATGAAGTGCAATTATTCGGTGAAAAGTTGCAAAGAGATCTAAATGAAATAATTATGCGTTTTATGCGTAATTATGCGTGGATATCAAGATGATGTTTCGTCAAGTCAAAATTGCTAATCATCAATGGGATCTGCAAAGAATCTTTTGGCGGGAAAATAAGAAAGAACATCTAAAAGAGTATTGGTTGACGGTGGGGATATATGGAATGACATCATCGGCATATAGTGCCGGCAGCCATTCAGTGCGCTAGAGATGTGCAGCACAAACATCCAAAGGCGGTGAGCTCTATTATACACTGTGGTGCATAACAATAAGAACAACAATCTTTTTCAATTTTATAGCCATTGAAACAGTTTTTGAAAAAACTACAGATGGGGAAAGAAAGAGGTGAAAGAAATATATTTTTGGAAAAAAACAATAACAACAATAAGAAGTGGCTTTTTCAGTTAGACCGAAATCATTGTATTTTGAATGGTGCATAACTATAAGAACAATATGATATTAGCATAGTAAAAATATTTTAAAGTTATATAAATTAAAATTTTTTGCATTTTAATAATGTGTGGGTCCTCCGCCTTGTCGAGTAAGCTCGAAAAATCGATTGGGCATTGAAATAATTAGATCCCGTAGCTGATTTATTTCAAAAGACTCCCACTCTCGAATGACGGCAACTTTAAGTTCTGTAACACTGTTGTATTGAGTGTTTTCGGCGTAAACACGTTTCACGAGTAATCCCCAAACATTTTCTATGGGGTTCATGTCCGGAGAACAGGCAGGCCAGTCTAAACATTTGACTTTTTTTGTTTGCATCCATTCTCGCGTCTCTTGACTTTTGTGTACGGACGCATTGTCCTGCTGAAAAATCCATTTGGAGCTTCTCTTTCTTTGAAGAAAAGGCAAAAGATTAATTTGCAACGTCTGAATGTACTCAGCCGAGTTCCTTCGGGTGCTTGGGAAAGCTAATTCCAGGGTTCCTTCAAAGCTGAAAGCACCCCAAACCATGAGAGAGCCACCCCCAAAGTTTCGTTTGGAAAAAAATCGCGGCTCTTTACGTAAATCCCTCCAATAACACTTGAATCCATCAGGGCCATCCAAATTGAATTTTTTTTCATCCGAAAAAATAACCTAAAAAACAAAAGAGGATGTTATGGATTATTGAAATACTTTAAAGAACGCGTCCACCTTTTTCCAGTCCGTTGTCATATTATTTTTTGCGAAATCGAGACGCGCTTTCTTGTGCCGCTGAAGCAACCTTGGTGCTGTCTTGAGAACTTGCCTTATGATAGTTCCAGACTGCTTCAGTGCTCGAGCTACCGTCCAACGTGATACATTTAAGCCTAATTCCTTAGATATTTTACTAGCGCTCTTCATTGAATTGCTTGCTGATTGTACAATTCGACGCTTATCCCTCGAACTTAGCTTGGGCTTTGGTCCTCCTCTTTTATTTGCACCATATTCTTCTTTTTTTTGCAAAAAATTCCGCACAACTGTTACTGGGCGTACAACTTTTCTTGCAATTTCTCGTAACGACTGTCCATCAGCTTGAAAAGCATATATTTGGCCTTTTTCGATTTCAGAAAGGTATTTACCACGTGACATTATTTATATTTTTTATTGTTGCTCAAAAAAACGGTGTTCCTCTTCAGAAAATCGACTACACACAACTGATAAAGAATTGTTCTTATAGTTGTGCACCGCTAAAAAAAACGATTTCGGCTCAACGGTAAACGCCACTTGTTGTTTTTGTTGTTGCTTTTTTCCGAAAACATATTTTTGTATTCTCTTTCATTCCCCATTCGTACGTTTTTAAAAAAGTTTTCAAATGGCCGTTAAATTTGAAAAGACAACTGTTCTTATTGTTATGCACCACAGTACATGATATGTACATGGATGATTTAGTAACGGGTGCTGATAATGAAAAAGAGGCTATCGCACTCGCAAATGCAATCGATCATGTTTTGAGTGGGGCTAGATTTAAACTGCGCCAATGGCAGTCAAATAGCAAAGAACTGATGACAGCGATGCAAGTCGAGGGCGAAGAAGATATCGTTAAATTTGATAATGAAGCAAAGGTGCTAGGCTTAGTGTGGTTGGTAGCTTCAGATGAGTATACGTTTTTGGTCAAATCACCTCTTTTGTCAAATATTATAACAAAACGTGAAGTGGTGAGCTGTATGGCGCAATTATTTTTTATTATTTATTTGAATGCTAAGCACATATGGCTTTATAGCAATTTATATTCGACAAAATAAATATGATACAATTAGTTTACGTACAATTAAATTTTACAAAAATGTAAAATTGTCAGGATTTCAGGTATATACAGATGCAATCCGGTTAGCTTCTTAGTAGTAAATATAATGAATTGATTAGAGCGGAGCTCCCATATGCCAGGCTAGACGGACGAGGTCGAGCTCATACATGTGCTAGGCAAGACAGACGAGGTCTTGCTCTGGATAATCAAAATATATCTATAGCGTGTATATCTATATAAATATGAATTAGAACACAGCTCACACATGCAAAGCTAGTCATACGACGTCAAACCGGCATATGCCAGGCGAGACGGACGTGGTCTCGCTCTGGATAATCATATTAAACTACACAGCTAGATTGTATAAGTTGTTACCAAACATCACAGGAAAGTATTAACTATCCTTGGAAGCATGATCCAGATTAGTGGCGATACTGTAGATAATCTAAAATATCAAATTTAATTGAGTTAACGGATTCATTTAAAGAAATTGCATCTGAAACAAAATTAAAGTCCCCACAAGCGCTTCTAAGTTGTTCGTTTTGCAAGTAATTAGTTCTACAAAAGTTCGTGTAAAGTAACTCAAAAGATCTTCTAAGTCGGAGAGGATTATTAAAGTAAATTTTGCTCAGTAAGTATTGACTGTCTACATATCCATGCAAGAGTTTGAAAATCCAATTAGCATTTAGCATAATTCTCCGATTATTTAAAGTAGGAAGATTTACAAGTTGCAGACGATATTCATAAGGTGGTAGGTTATAGTTGAAATTGCAGTAAAGATGGCTTAAGCAGAACAAAAGAAACTTTTTCTGAACTGATTCTATGTCGTCAATGTAACAACTATATCGAGGGCACCAAACAATTGAAGCATACTCTAAAATAGGTCGCACTAGAGAGGTGAATAAGGTTTTTGTTGTATAGGGATCATTACACTCTTTTGCCCATCGTTTAATAAAACCTAAAGTACTATTTGCTCGATTTATAATTTTATTAATATGAATATGAAAGCGAAGTTTAGTATCCATAGTTACTCCAAGATCATGAAAGACATCTAAAGACTGTAATGTATGGTCACAAATTTTATAAATTCATGTGACAGGAGATTTTCGAGTGAAAGTCATGTGCTTGCATTTCTTCATGTTAAGATTCATACGATTCACGTTGCACCAGCTATACAGATGGTCTATGTCAGCTTGCAAGAGAACGGCATCATTAGCATTTTTGAAAGGAAGAAATAGTTTCACGTCATCTGCGTACATTAAAATACTCGAATGCTTTATGACAGATGGCAAATCATTTCTAAACAGTAAAAAAAGAAGAGGCCCGAGGTGGCTTCCTTGAGGTACACCAGAAGTGACAGGAAACTCATGAGATTTCACAAGTTTAAAAAGAACACGTTGTGTTCTATTGCATAAATAAGATTCAATCCATCTTACAAGTGTTGGGGGAAATCCAGCAAGAGATAGCTTTAAGACTAAAAGTTTGTGATTAACAACATCAAAAGCTTTACTAAAATCTTTGTATATACCATCAGTCTGTAAACCTTTCCCAAAATTCTCAATGGTTTTGGAAGTAAATTCAAGTAGGCTTGTAACCGTAGATTTTCCTGAAACGAATCCACGTTGGAGTGGAGACAATAAAGATTTAACACTATGTGATAATTGTGAACTAATGATTGCCTCGAAAAGCTTCGGCAAAGCGCTTAATTTTGCAATTCCACGATAGTTATCGATGAAAGACCTGTTACCAGACTTGTGCAATGGAATAATAAAAGACGACTTCCAGACGACTGGAAAATAGCAAGATTTTAATGAAGAAGCAAAAAGCAAAGTGATTGGAGTTACTAATTCATCACAGCAATATTTTAGTATACATGACGGTATATTGTCGGGACCACTTTTATATGGCGTTTTAAGAGCTTTTAAGTATGATAAAACCGTGTTAGTATCAATAATTGGGAGACAAATATCTCCAGATTGAACACTGAATGGATAGCTTATATTATCATAGAATGAAGATGAATAGTTCGCTTAGAAAAGTCAGCGAAAAGATTGCAAATGATATTCTAGCTATCTGATTCAACAGTTTTATATTTCATAAAAGAAGGATCGGAATCAATCTTGCGTTTTGTGTTGACAAAGTTCCAGAATGATTTAGCATCAGATTTGATGTTTAATTTTACTTTTATTAAATAAATATCGTAAGATTGCTTGCATAATTGACGATACTTGTACTTAATAGAGGTATAAGAACCAAAATATGTAATGTTATGAGTTTTTTGAAATTTTTTATAATGCATGGATTTTAAGTTTCTAAATTTTCTCAGTTCTTCAGTAAACCATACAGGACCAGATGCTAAACGGGCTTTTCACTGTGGTATTGATGATAGAAAACAATCATTGAGAGTTCTATTAAAAGCAGAGACAGCCGAATCAAGATTTTCTGGCGATGTTTGTGTTTTAGTACAATTGTCAATTTAGTACGGATGTCCAGTTAATATTAGATATATTGTTTTTTAACAAAACATAATTGGTTCTTTTAAAATTTAACTCAGCAGGAGGTTGAGCAATACGATTCCTTACAGATTGTTTAGGACAATTAAGAGCAATTTCTAAAGTTGGATGGTACGGATCTTCAGGGAGCACGACTGGATCTGTCCTTAAAACTGAAATAATATTGCTGTCGTCAAAATATACAAGATCTAACAAACGGCTATTCTTGTTAAAGTAGCTGTTTAATTGAAACAGTCATTGACTTGAAAGCTCATTTAAAAATGAATTAGCAGATGCGCATTAAGACGAAGGCAATAATATTGAAGGGTTTTCGGTGCAGCAGTTCCATGCTACCCTTGAAAGATTAAAGTCACCCGTTATTAGAATGTGATCATGAGGCGGAAGTTTTAAACACACTTTATTTATCGAAACCAAATGTTTCAAATATACCTCTACGTTGGAAACGAGAGGAATATATGAACATGTTACATAAAGATTTTACGAACCATACTTTATAAGAACACAACAAAATTCAATATCAGATGCCTCAGGAATTATTATTTCTTGTGAGAAATAAGAAGATTTAACGGCAGTTAAAACTCCACCGCCATTAAAAGAATTACCAGCAATAGCGTTTCTATCTTTGCGGCAAATATTGAAATTATTAGATAGAATTTCAGTATTTAGGGTGTTAGGCTTAAGCCAAGTTTCACTGAAAACAATTATGTCAAAAAGTAGGTTGTGGCTTAAAATATGTAAATATTTTAACTTTGTATTTAATCCTCGAACATTTTTATATAAGATTAGGAATGCAAGGCAGCAATCTATTTTTTTTGTTTAGTAGTACGAACAGGTAAAGTAGCCAGTGTAGTTTTAGGTTGTGATCTAGGAATATATTCGTGGATCAACGTATTTGCAGGCCAAAAACCTTGATCTAATACCGTATTAAAGAGATCCCCAGGCAAATTTATTTTAAAAGAAGATACAGTACGCTCATATGAAAACTTGAATTTGTAAACCGGAATATTCTTGTTACCAAGATTCAATTTAGAGTTTATATGATGTAAAACGTCTTCTTCGGATGTATCAAGTCAAAACGAGATACAAATATAGATCTAGAAGGCTGGACAAACACAAGTTCTTTACAAGACGGCAGATTAATGCTTTTTTTCAGATCAGCTGATGCAACTTCATTAGTAGGGGCAATATATTCCCCACTTTGATCTTTATTTACAGACTTAGTTGATTGCGCTTTGGAAGGTGAGCTCAAAACAGGTGAAAGTGAAATTAAATCATTATTGCTAACAGACAGAGGTATGGATATAGCACCAGGCTTAGCAGATTTAGCAGAACTTCGAAGATTCATGGGTGGTCGTTTAGGCTTATGGGAAACAGAAGCTTCATCCATGATTTAAAATTTTTTGAACAAATCTTCAAAATCAGCCAATCTGGCTTGAGCCGCCACCAAGTCCTTAGACACCTCTAAAAAGCCTCTTCGAGATTGCCTTATAAGCTTTAAAATATCTACATCAGTAGATCTGCAGTCTGTACAAGACCAACGAAGTCCTTTACTTTCATTGAGTGCATCAAAAATTCTCGCATTCAATGCTGCACACTTTACATGAAAAAAAGCATCGCACAACCAGCAATTAACCAGCTGGTCAGATTCACCTTTTACAGCGCAGTTGCGAAAATTGCAGTACATTTTTAATGAAAGAAATATAATTTACATAGTGTAATAAAAAGTGCAATAAAAGTACTATGGCAACTCTATTTCAGCGAACAGTTTGAAAATCAAACAAATTATTTGTCAAAACAGTTTGAGAAGCACCAGCAACAAGATAGTGAGCTAGCGTCAAAATGCAACTGAAATTAAAAACCAAGTTTCGCTCTCACATCAACAAGCAAAACATTCAGTTGTTGCTAGATAATAAACAAACTGAAATAAAAACAAATAAATATATGTATATATAGTATGAATGCGAATATTTTGAAAAGGATTATCCAGCTTTTTTAGCGATGAAAATCAGGAACAATAAAGATGAAGATCCTCAGCAATGCTTAGCCAACTCGAATTATTTTTTGCTTATTTGATCCAAAAAGCTTATTTGAACGCTTTGGACAGACTCGATGGTGGTGCTTTTTTGGCTAGAAAAGATGCCAAGAGATTTAAAAACCTTTGTAGCTACTCGCATTTCAACAATACCAAATAATACTGATGCAAGAAGTTGGAAGCATGTGAGCACTGAGGATAATCCAGCTGAATTATTAAGTCGGGGATTAAAAGCTAGCGAGTTAGCTTGTAATAAAAATTTGTTGGAAGGTCCGGAATGGTTTTCTCTACCTCAGACGAAGTGGTCAGCTGATAAGTTTGCGCAAGCCAAAAATAAGGATTGTAGCGAGGTGCAAGCTGAGATTATGGTGAATATAGTATACATTGCTCATGAGGAGCTATAGATTTTTGTCTCAAAAAGGGGGGAAGTGGTGTACTCGTTCCTCTCATACATTACAAAAGCAAGCTAGAAGGAATTGTGAACGTATTGGCATATGTAAAAAGGTTCATAGAAATTGTTAAGGCCAAAATGACAGCTCATGATAGAATCAAGAAATTCAAGAAGAGGCGAAGATTAAGAAACATGAAGGCAGAGGTACAATTACCAACGGAGCAAGAAAAATTGTGGGCAATGAAATATTTACTGAAAACATCACAAGAAAAGTACTTTTTCAAAGAATTAGCGTTGCTAGGTCAGGAGAGCAGATTGCCGGAGCATAGTAAAATAGAATCGTTGCGACCAATTCTAGACGAAAATGGCTTGCTAAGAGTTGGAGGTAGATTGACAGATGCGGAGCTAGAATATCAGGCAAGACATCAAGCAAGTGTTTCGAAGGGATCACGGTTGGCTCATTTAATAGCTGACTATGTGCATAGACAGACTTAACATGGTGCGATCAGGTGATGACACAATACATTCGACAGAGTTACTGGATCCCGCGTATAAGAGATGAACTAAGAAAATTTCTACACAAATGCGTAGTGTGTGTGCGTCACAATTATAAGCTAGAACGTCAGTTGATGGCAGATTTGCCGGCTAAAAGGGTGCAGGCTGGTAAACCATTTCTACATAGTGGTCTCGACTATGCAGGTCCTTTTAATGTCCATGTGAGGGTGCGAGATGATTACGGAGCGAAGACCAAATGCTGGGTTGTTATTTTTGCATGCTTGAAAACTCGAGCTGTACATATCGACATGGTGCTAGATTTAACAACTCGTCACGGAAGACGTGGTCGATATGCAAAACTGTTCAGTGATAATGGGACAGCATTCGTTGGTGCCAGCAAGATGATAAAGGAAGCAATTGACTACTGGATGGTGCAAGAGGAGCTACAACATTTAAGCATCATAGGAACGGAGTGGCATTTTATGATCCCTGCAGCACCACATCAGAGTGGAATCTATGAGGCTGCTGTGA
Source organism: Coremacera marginata (assembly GCA_914767935.1). Classification (NCBI taxonomy): domain Eukaryota; kingdom Metazoa; phylum Arthropoda; class Insecta; order Diptera; family Sciomyzidae; genus Coremacera; species Coremacera marginata. Next base: position 117,747,245 of record OU612045.1, on the reverse strand, counting down.
AGTCAATGAAATTTGACTTGAAGCGAGTTGTGGGCCAGAGAACGCTGGGACAGGATCAGCTTGCAACATTATTAATTGAGATCGAAGCGATATTAAATTCGCGACCATTATATCCACAGTGGGATGATCCGAGTGGTATGCACGCGCTGACGCCAGGCCACTTTCTTACTTTCTTTCGCCTCCATTCGTATTGGAGGAGCAGCCAAAAAATTAAGGTACTAAACTTTGGGAGCAAAGACAAGTGATGGTGAAACACTTCTCGGCTAGATGGCAATCCGATTATTTGAACAGCCTACAAGAACAAAAGAAATGGGGAAGGGAGCGAGAAAATCTGAAGGTCAGTCAACTTGTAGTAATTAAGGCCGAAAACTTTCCACCGTCGCAGTGGGCCCTCGGCCGAGTGAGCGAGATAATTTTGACTAAGGACAAGCTGTTAAGATCCGTTGTAGTGGAGACGCATTCGAGCCGATTCCGAACCATGCCAGTTCAGAAATTGTGCATACTACCGATTAAGCCCAAGTATGTAGAGCAGGGTTAGGATAGCAGCTAGAATTAAGATTATCATTGTATGTATTTTTAAGGCGCATGGAAAACCTTAGGTTTTCGCTGGCACTGTTTCGTACAGGGACGGTGTGTTCACATTGTTCCCACAGGGGTGATCGTCGCCACTGTACGAATAATGGTTGATTTCTTTCTCAGCTTTTTATGGCTTTGGCCTTTTTCCCTATAATAATCGTGTGTTATTTTAAATGTGGGCATTTTTTCTGGGAGTTTTATTTTCAGCTTAATTTTGGCTGAAACAAGGTTGGAACATCTTGTAGTGACTGTGCATTTGTCTCGGAGCTGTTCTGGGTCGTTTTGAGCTGATGAACTAGCGTTGAGAGTCCTTCCACTTCGTTCTAAATGCAGAAATGTGTTATGTTTCTTATGGCATTTTAGACATGTGCCTGATGAGCACGACTTGGTATTGTGAAACAGTTAACACAACGCTAAGCTCCTTGGGCAGCATTCAGACAGCAGACAGATTGCTAAGACTTCCTTGATGTCCTTGTCTTCGAAATGTTCCCAAACCCCATCGAGTTTTTGGAGTCGTTCATGGAAGTATTCAATCGGCTTTTTTCTCTCTGCGGAGTCCTTCCTGAATATTATGATGATGCGTTGAATTTCCTCACCGGTGTTCTTCAGGATCATTTTGAGTCCGGATCGCGCAGAACTTTTCGAATCGCATTGTAACGATTTAAATTTTAACGCTTTTAACTGAAGGGATCGTGTAGAACTTTTTGAATCGCGTTGTAACGATTAAAATTTAACGCGTTTAACTGGAGGATGTATGTCCTTCACGGGGACACAAAAATGTTTTTGTTAAATTTTGGTTTTGGGTGAAACACCGAAAACCTTGTATTCAAAATTGGCACTAAGTGCATAAACCAGTTTCTAATGTGAGGGTGCTTTGGGTGAAACACCAAAAACCTTGTAGATTAAAATGGCACTTGGTACATTAACCAATTGCTAATAAAAACATGAAGAGCACTACTTGATTTACTAGTTTTATTAGTTTGTACTAATTTAATATATATTTAATTTCGTCTATTTATAACAATTTTCCTTAAAATAATATATATAACAACGTGTATTCAAGAACTGTTAACTTATCAAATTACATTATATGTACATAAAACAATCATAACAAATAAATAATTGCAAAATTGAAAACGCAGCATTAAGTAGTATATTGACGAAATTAACAGTTTGATGACCGGAGCGGTCAGTTACCTGCCTTGATTATTTAGAGGCTAAGCCAACTGCATGTATTGTTTTGATGACATTTGATTTTACTGTTGTCATTGCTTGCTGGTGTCGCATTAATGGCCAAAGTTGTTGTTGTAGTAGCGACGGTTAGTTTTATGCTGCTGTGCTTTATTTAAGTTGCTGTGGCTTATAACAATATTCTTAGTTTATGTTGAATCACACAATTATCTGTGTCAAATTTTTGGATTGACTATTTTAACGGTTCTGTCCGTAAAAAAAACATGTTTGATGCAAGCGACTCATTTATCGTGTCTGTTCTTTGTAGTTATTATTTAACAGCCTCCTTCAGTAAGTTAAATTCTATGGCTCGTAATGTCGTTATTGTGCGGAACAGGTGAGGTTTCCATTTGATGGGGAGAATCTGCTGCGTCAAAATTGATTGTGTTAATGAGTAACACTTCTTTGAACTCAACAGCACATAAACTGTGAACTCTTTCGCGAATGTTGCGGCAGTGAATCTACGGCACTTGAACCGTGACTCACAACGAAGAAAATAATATGTTTTAATACTTAATGTTTTATAACTTAAATTTGCCTATATTTATGTTAAAATAAGTAGTGTGACTGACTGAATGCTTACGCTATTATAAGTTACAGTTTTACTATATTGTGAGTAACACACAAACTGCTCGCGCTACACATGACAATTTTACTTCCTAGTAACAGACAAAATATTGAGTGCAACACATAGTTCAAGTTAAATTAAACAACTGCTGATGCGACTAAGAACAAATATAAACAAAACGGAAAATTAGGTCAAGTGCAGCGTTTATGACATTGTTCGAAGTTAAAATTAATAAAATATATGTGTGAACATGCTGCCGCCCTTGAATTGATAATTCAATTTAGCAATTCTACATGTCTAATAAATTCTACATGTAATATTTACATTTCTAGACTATGATTGTTGATTAGCACGCCGTGTTGTGGGTTGAATATCTTGGCATTGGCGTAGGGTTGGGTGATTTCTTCTTTTGACCTTTCATCTTCCATAGTCCCCAGGTCATGATGCAGACGATTGCACAAACGGAAGCGTAACTAATAATCAGGGGGTGTGTATTTGTGCTTCTGATGTCATCTGGTAACGTTGTCGAGTTGATTTTGGCTAGTTGTCGTTGAATGAATTCAAGCTTATGTATGCTTCGTGTAAATGATACCTTGCTGAGATTATCGCTGGAATATTGTTTTGTTCACCCACTGGACATTCCTAAGATGGTGCTGTCATATTTGAGTGATGTGACGAGCTTTTGGTTGCCTTGTATTCGTATCTGATTGGTTTTGAGTGTGCAGTCAGGACGAAGTTCAATCAAGCCGCTGTCTTCTAAAATTAGTTAAAATGGTTCATCACCGCATACTGCGTTCAGTCTACTGGCATTTACTGTGGCATATATCCATTTGTTTGGATGATTCAACTGGAACCAAAGAGATGTCTCGTCAATTTTATACAAGATGCATCTATGATTGTCTTGGTTAGTAAACAGGTCTAGTTCACATTTGCTGACTTCAGATAAAGTATTGTATGTTGCCTGTTTAACTGTGCACAGAAGTTCGTTGTTGCTCAGTGCTAGGCAAGCATCTACTTCAGATTGAAGCAACGGAAAATACTCGTCATGGTGCGGGCTGATTGATAAATAGTCTGTGGATATTTTTACTGCTGATAGTGAGCCGTTTATCACAGCCACGATTGGGATGAGATGTAGTAGCTGAAATTCTCTGGGATCTTCTAGCGGAAGGATAATGCTAAAAACAACGTGGTCCTTTGCAACTACTCCAGTAATCTTTATTAGCTGGTAGAACTTGAGCAAATCATCCTGACGCATCGGCAGCTGTAAGTGTAAAGGAAGATGAGCCTTAATCTTCAATATTTCATCATGCAGTTGTTGTGGAGTGAGCAACAGAGGGTTGACTTTTCCATGATGGCTGTCTATTAGAACGTCCATAATCGAATCGTGCGTGCGTTGCAAAGTGGATGCGATAATGACCAACTGAACCGAAATCATGAGAATCGCCTGCGCTACGTGTATTTCGTTAAATGGCCCAGTTGCATTGTTTCCATAGAGTAAGGTGTGGATTTGGTTGTCGATTTCGTCAAACTTCGTTTGTGTGCTTGGTTGATTTGTTTTAATAATATTGATTGTAGAATCAATCAGCAATGTTTGATTTTTCATGAGTCTTTCCAAATTATGTCGTTTCTCTTGAGTCCGTTTATGGTTTCGGACATAGTTGTTTCATAGTTTGAGTCCAGCGAGTGAGCAATATTACCAACTATGTTGATGGCACCTCTTTTCGATATTCGAAATGATAGGATGTTTAGTTTTTTGTCCAGTTCATCCCTTATCTGATCAAAGTAGTTCAGCATTGGTTGGCATTTGGTGTTATCTGATGCATTGTAGCACAGTTTCTGCAAAGTTACTGTGTCGTCATGTAGAATGTTGAGTTCATCCTGATATGGTTTGAGGTCATAGTAAACTACTATGTTCCAATTGGTGGTCGTACGTTTAATAGTGATGAGTTGTTCAAAATAGATTCCTGGTTTGTTTGTGAACCGTATAGTGTTGATATGGCTGCATAACGCAATAGGCAGCAGAAGTAGGGTCAAAATGGTGAACAATAAACCTGGACTGAGACAAGATCGTTTGGACGGAGTTGATTCGATGTCCGCTAATTTAGTTTTCTTTATTCGGTGAAGGGGAATGCTGATGATTAATGAAGTCTTTGAAGAATCTTGAACGGCTTCTTCTTCATTGTCATTAGATCGATGTAGGTGATCATTTTCAGAGTGCTTCACTTGGTTGTCAGCATCTTTATTTTTTGGAAATAATGGAGCTAATCGATGAACCCCCTGTTTGAATATACCGTTTTGAGTTTTCACGTCGCAAACTCGAACTAAACCGTCGTCGCCCGTATAAATCTTGATGATTCAACCAAGTGGCCATTTTAACACTGGAAGGTTATTATCCTTAATGATGACCATCGTGTTGATTTGTATATTTCTGACAGGATCTTGCCACTTATGTTTTTGTTGCAATTCAGATAGATATTCCTGGGACCATCGTTGCCAGAAGTTATGTTTTTGCTCTGAAACTCTTTGCCATCTTTCAGACATCTTTAATTTTGGGGCCTGGGCGTAAACGTCAACTTTTGATGTCAATTCTTCTCCGATGAGGAAATGTCCTGGAGTGATCGCATTTAAATCATTTGGGTTGGATGAGCTGGGCGTCAGAGGTCGTGCATTTAATATGGCTTCAATTTCTATGATAATCGTCCCAAGTTCCTAGTACGTGAGAGAAGCTGTGGATACATTTCTGACTAATAAATATTTTGCAGATTTTACTGCAGCTTCCCATACACCTCCAAAATGTGGAGACCTGGGTGGAATGAAATGAAATTCAATTCCCTTCTCACTGCAAGCCCCTATAATTGCTTCTTTGGATGAGTTTTCTTGAATGATGTTCTTTAATTCTTCAAGCTGGTTTTTTGCATCAACAAAATTCGTTGCATTATCACAATATAATGCCTTGCAGTGCCCCCTTCTTCCGACAAATCTTTTTAATGCCATAATAAAAGCATCTGTTGTTAATTCAGTTACGAGTTCCAAATGAGCTGCCTTTGTTGCAAAGCAGCAAAACACAGCAAGATACGCTTTCTGAGTTCTCTTACCACGTGTTCTAAAATCAACCCAAAATGGTATGCAATAATCAACGCCAGAGTTTAAAAATGGTCGGGCCGGATTATCGCGTGTCGCTGGAAGATTTTCCATTACTTGTTGGTACACTGTTGGCCTTGCTCATGTGCATTTTACGCACTGCTGGACTACGGCTCTGGCTAAACTTTTGCCCTTCAGAGGCCAAAAGCGCTGTCTGACTTGCGCCAGTAAGGCTTGGGGGCAACAATGGTAGTTATTCTTGTGTATTTTTTCTATCAAAAGCTTTACAAGTTGATCGCTGCCTGGTAAAATCATTTGATGTTTTGCATCAAATTGCTGTGATGATGAACTTATCCGTCCTCCTACGCGAATTATGCCTTCTTCGTCGAGGAATGGTGTCAGAGAGCTAAAATTATTTGTCTTAGGTACAAATTGTTCCTTTATTAAAATCGTTTTTAACTCCTGAAAATCAGATGCCTGAATTTGTCGTATGATAACCTTTAGAGCTGCATCAAGTTCCAGTGGTGAAAGTTGAAGATATTCTTGCCGAGCTTCTTTATGTTGTTTTGCGTGTCTTGCAAATCGTAGCACATACCCAGTGACTCGTTGTACATGTGAAAACGAATTTTTTGAGTCAATTGAGTAGACCCATGGATTCTCTTGGGTAGCTACCGCAATGACTGCGTTGTTTTCACATTCATCTTTGACTTCGTCATCAATTTCTTATTCCCTTTTGAAATGAATTGGCCACAGTGCTTTTGGTTGATAGAGGAACATTGGACCGTAAAGCCACATGCTGCATGTTGAAAATTCACGTGGTTTTATTCCTCTCGAAAGGATGTCAGAAGGTTTTTGTTTGGATGGGACATGACGCCATTGATCTGGTAACGTCAGTCGAAGGATCTTGGCTAAACGGTGAGCCACATAAACTGGTAGTTTGCCCGGATGATTTTGTATCCAAGAAAGTACAATTTGAAAATCTGTCCAAAAATATGACGCATTATCCTGATAGCCTATGTCAAGCCTTACTCTAGCCATGAGTTAGGCTACTAACAATGCTGCGCATAGTTCCAATCTAGGAATTGTTTGTTGTTTGATTGGTGCTACCCGTGACCTTGCGCATAACAAATTAAGTCTAATTGTGTTATCCTTCTGGACCGTTCTAATATACAATACTGCTCCATATGCCTTTTCTGATGCGTCCGAAAATGCGTGTAGCTGAACATCTTTGCAGTCTTGGTTTCAAAATACATGCCTGGAAACGGTTGTATTGTCCAGTGTGGATAAATCTTCTCGATACTGTGCCCACTGAATTCTTATGTCTGCTGGCAATTCCTCATCCCAATCAAGCTTTAGTTGCCAAGCCCTTTGAAGCTGAATTTTTCCAGTAACTAATACTGGACCAATGATGCCTAAAGGATCGTAGATGTGTGCCAGATCAGAACTCATGGTTCTTTTTGTTGTGTTGGTTTGTTCGCGCACGTTGGCCTTAATGCAAAATGAATCCGATTTTGGCAACCACAACAGACCCAATGTTTTCGTCGATTGTCTTTCTCCTGATTCAAAGTTGAGGTTGACTTCTTGGCCTTCTGGAGCTATCCCGCGCAAAAGTTTTGGATGATTTGCGCACCATTTTGAAGGTTCATTCCGGCTTCGATGAGAATTGTAATTAGTTGTTGCTGAATTTGTAGAGCTTCATATAATGTATCTGCACTGATCAAGCCATCATCTACGTAGAAATCGTTCCTCAGAGATGTTGCTCCATATTGAAACTTATTTTGATATTCATCTGCCAGTTTCGTCAAACAACGCGTTGCTAAATATGGAACAGCTCTGGTGCCATAAACCGTTAGTTTATCTGTAGGATTTTCTTGCCAAAAAATTAGTTGTAAATTTCTATCGTCCTTGTTGATCCAAATTTGACGATACATCTTTTCTACATCATTTTTAAGAACAATCTTATGCATTCTAAAATGCAATAAAATTGAAAATAAATCGCTTTCAACCTTGGGACCAGTGAACATTATGTCGTTTAATGATGGTCCTGACTGGTTGTGTGCTGATGCATCGAACACTACCCGTAGTTTCGTGGTTGAACTGTCTGGTCTTAACACACAGTGGTGAGGTATGAAGTAGTGAGGTGATTTAATTTCTTCGGCGTTCACTTGGGACATAAGTCCTAATACCTCATACTTTCTCATGAATGAAACGTATTGCTGCTTTAAAGCCCGATCCCTGGCCAGACGTTGCTCAATGTTCGTAAATCTCTTGTAGGCCAACTCCTTTGAATCTGCCACTGTTGATGGATGATTTTTTAATGGTAATTTTACAACAAATCTTTCGTCGGTTGCTCAAGTAGTATGCTGCAAAAAATGTGATTCACAGAGCAGTTCGTCTTCTGTGAGCGACGTATCTGAATCCGGTATTTCTTCTGATTCCCAAAATTTTAAAATGGCTTCTTCTAATTCCTTGGTTGAACAAATGCCACATATTGCCTTCTTTGAATCCGCAGTGTCCACATTACCAGCCACAATTCATCCAAGTACTGAGTTCTGCAAACTTGGAAGATTGCCTGGCAATTTAATTTTTCCATCAGTGAGTAGCTTAAAGGAGATTTCTGCTCCCAACAAACAGTCGATTCGGCCTGGCTTGTTAAATTCAGGATCGGCGAAATTAATATCCACTGGTAGTTCCCAGCCTTCTATATTCATGTGATGCCCTGGTTGATCTGATACAATTTTTGGTATTATATGCGCTTCGACTTCCTTGTTGAAGTTATTATACATTGATTTCAATTGAATTGATGTCTGGTGTCTCATTTTTTTTTCGTTGGCTTCCACGCCTTCTATATTCATTGAAATTGTTTTGAACCTCCCACCCAGCCTTTTGAATAGTCTGTCTGTTATAAGATTGATTTGAGAGCCAGAGTCTAGAACTGCTCGACACTCAACATGCATTCCATTTACTGCAATAAGCCTAATGCGTGCCGTTCCCAACAGCACATAACTTGTGTGGGTGTTAGAGTTGTTGGCGAAAAGATTTACTTTGTTGATTGATTCTTGTGAAGGCACTTGCTGATATGCCTGCGTTATTGTTACCTTGAGCCTAGGAGCCGGACACTCGTTTGGATAATGCATCAATGTGTTGTGTTTTTTGGAGCATCGTGTGCAATTTCGTAACTTGCAGTCGTTAGCACGATGACCAGATTTAAGGCAATTTACTCAGAGATTGTGGGTTTTGACCCAATTCCATTTTTGTTTGATGTCTGCATTCAAAAACATTTTGCATGCGTAGATTTTGTGTTCAACTTGTTTGCAAATCACGCACCTTTGTTCGCTTGTTGGCAAGTTCGTAACGGCAGCACACGTTCGTGTTGATGATGCTTCTCCTTTTCCTCGGGCTTCGAAGGACTGAAACCTGCGTTCTACAAACATCAGAAATTCATCAAGAGTTACCAGTCGCTTATTGTTATCCAAGCCTTGCTCAAATGCAGTTTGAGAGTCCTGATCCAATTTTTGTAACAATAAATGAGTTAATACTGCATCCCAATGTTGAACTGGAAGTCCTTGTGCCTGGAGTCCATGAACGCATTCCTTCGTTATGTCATGAAGTGACTTCAACGCGGATGATGACTCCTTTCGAATCACTAATTGCTACATTAATTTATTTAGCAATGTTGTCACTAGAAGTCTTTTGTTGTCGTAAGTGAGTATTGCCCATGCAATTGGATAGTTACTTCCTGTTGCTGGAAGGTGTTTTATCAAACTTTTGGGTTCGCTTTCCAGGGATGTTGTTAAGTTATGCATTTTTTTTTTGCATCACATATAGCCGCATTGTGGATTAGTTCTGTGTACAAATCCTTGAATGTCACCCATTGCATGTAATTGCCATTAAACTTTGGCAATGTAATCTTTGGTAAGGAAACGTCTGTGTCTATTGACGTTGATCTTCTCGGCGATTGGAAGTTCTGCTCCACCGTCATGTGTTGATGGAGTTCGATCAGTGCTTCTTCTGCCCTCTCTTCGAGTTCGTAAAAAGTCTGCAAAGTGTAGTCTTCGATGACGTCGTCCTCTGTTGATTCCCACAGAGTCGCATTGTTCTTCGCCAGATCCATCATATGTTTCTCAATTATAGCTGATTTAATGGTGTAATATGATTGAGGATGGTCCATGTTAGTTTGTGTCATCACTTCAGTCAGGTTTTGTCCAAGAGCGTGTATCAAAGCGCGTTGGTTTCGTAGGAGTTTCCGCCTTTCCGTACTACGCCCAGTGCTCTCAATTGACTGACTCCTTGCCCCTCCTTGTGGTGGTTTCAGTATTCCTTTGAGTTGACTGGCAGCATCGTCGTCTAAATTTAGCAATTCCATGGCGTTGGTTTCAAATAATTTTGTACATTTAGTCACAACTGCTTGAATCCTCTGAAAATAGTTCCTTGTGAAATATTCGTCGTCTTCCGGCTTACTTTCTAACGCCAGAATTGCTTCATGATTATGGAAAAACTCATTTCCCCAGCTATTTAATTGTTCTAGCCGCTTCGAATAATAGGTGGACGTTTTCCGATCCTTTGAATCCTTGGTAAAGTTTGTTGCCAGATTCTCAATGTCCCGCCCCACACTGTATTGGGCCTGGACCAGTTGTTTGAAATCCATTGCTTGGGAGATTCAACTGGTGCTCCTGTGTTGCAATGCCTTAGGTTGAGTTTGGATTGTTTTATTTTTATGAATTAAAGTCACGACGGACTTGCGCGGTCACACTGTTCAACGACTTTAAATTTTACACGGTTAAAGTATATTATCCTTCCAAGTGCTTCACTTGAAGGATCACGCCGGGGTCACCAAAATGTTAATGAGAAACACTTCTTTGAACTCAACAGCACATAAACTGTGAATTCTTTCGCGAATGTTGCTGCAGTGAATCTACGGCACTTGAACCGTGACTCACAACGAAGAAAATAATAACGCACAGTTAAGGGGGTCCTCTGGTAATCTATGCCAAATTTTAGCCTTTTTTCAAAATATTGTGGAAAGAGAACGAGTAAAGATATTTTAGTTCCGTTTTTTGATTTGGGTAGCTTAATTTATTGAAAAAAATACAAAATTTTGAAAAAGTGAATTTATGGACCGTTCAGAAAGTTCTCGGCCTGGTAACGAGGTTCTCCGGAAAAAAGGTGGGTCCAAATTGCGCACGATTCCAAGTGTAAACATCGTCTGAAAAAAAAAAAAAATATTCAGTTACTTAGAATGAATGTCCCTATAGCCCCTACCTCGGAAACAAAAATCGAAATTTTTTAAGGGGGGGAGCCGCCACTTTGAAAATGAAAAATTGAATTTCGACCTTTTTTTTTGTAGTCTAGTGTAGAAAAAAAAAGGTAACCATTATTTTTTCGGCAAGTTTGAGGTAGGGGCTATAGCGGCGTAAATTCTGCGTCGTTTCATGCCTCATATATCAAAATCGGTCAAAAACTGTTTGAGTTATCGTGCGCAAAGTTTTGAAAAACATGGTTTCGAGAAAAACGCGTTTAAAGTTTTGACTTCAATTTTGAGGCACACAAATGACACTAACACATATTTTTTTAATACAATACTTACGAATATTAATCGGCGATTCCAGCCCCATAAAGTGTGCCTTCCTCCATCTCATAAAACGAGTTTTCCATGGCTTTTTGGGCTCTGCGGGCTGTGCGACCCTCTTTCGATGATGCGTACGTTTTTAGCTCTGAGCGTTGAAGTCGTTTTCCGTCGCGAGATTCAGCATACATCTCGGCTTGTGGGCCGATGACAATACCCATTGTTGACATTATTTTTAAAATACTTGTGAAGCCTTCGTTGAAAATGCAGGTTGCCAGAAAATTTGCGATTTCGACTGTGGTAGCACCACAGTGGATATGTTTCGGCGCAAAGGTCCACAAAAGCGAGTTGAACGATTCGTTACAATTTTGCGTTTCACCTCCAGTGCATCGGTTGAGTAGATCGTCGGATGATAACGCTTCGTATATGGGCTTCATTACTTGCAGAACCTTTCCATCAAGTGGGGCGTACGTGTGGTGAAATGAGGCTAATGAGCCTTCTGCTGCTGACTTTTGATAGGCGCACCAGCTGGACTCACCAGGTGGGCAATACATATGTTGTGGATTACTATCACTTGAACTTTTGTGATAATATGTTGACCATATTTCTTTTCTCATGTTTTCCACAGAGTCCTTATTACGTCGAATAGCAAGTCCATAGTAAGTAGTCAGCTCGCTTATGACTTTGTCTGTCAGTTTGCCAGTGCCTTTTCCACCGATGCCTTTGTTTTCTTTTTTGGCCTTGCGCAGCCGTGTGCCCATGCGTTTTTGCACGTGAGCGATGCACTCCTTTTTTGTGACAACGGGGTCGCCGTTATACGGATCAAGGTCTATAATGGCCTTGAAGGTTTTGCTGTCGCCATCGCCAATATATTTTTCATATTTTATGCCATATTTTTCGATCGATGAGGCAAACATTTCCTTCACGGCATCTACCTCCATCTTGCCCGCACTCCCACTGTGGTTGTTTGTGCATGTTTTCTGGTGCGATTCGTACCATTCTTCGAAGTCTGCAGAGTCATTTTTTTCCCCCACATTTTGCATGCCTGGCAAAGGCTTGATTTGACAACGGAGTCAACCACTTTTTTGGTATGTTTACCGACGAGCGTAGTGACACCAAAAAGAGACGAGAATCCCCGTTTTTTCCAGGTGCCATCCCCTGAAACGGTCAGCAATGAGGAGTCACAGTCAGGATTTTTTTCTTTCTGCTGTTCCTGCTCTTCTTTAACCGCATTCAACAGGCACTGCTTGTAAACTGCTTTAGCAGACACATGCATGTTTTTCAAGGTGCCATAGTACGCATCAAGGCACAATCCTTGGCATATGTCCATTAATCCGCAGAACATATTAATACCTTCTCTCCCTATTCCAAGCAATCTCATGGCAAATATCAACCGGCGATTTACAACAAAAGATTTACCGACCACCGGCGAAGAATTAATATACTGTGTAGCTTTACATTGGCACTGCAGACTCACTTTGAAGCCGACTCCACGCATACATGTTTTTCCAAATCGAATTTTTTGTTTACATTGGGCGCAGATAACCAGAGCAGCAAGCGTTTGGAAAAATGAAAAAAATTCCAAGAAACAGAACTGGAGGTTGTTTTCGATGATGACTTTGCTGGCAAAGTCGGTGTCCTCTACTTGGGAGTGCTGGTTTCCACGGAAATGCCTCTTTTTTGTTCGATACGCGTACTTACGCGGCGCGTTTGGGTGGCTTTTTTTATCCATAGCAAAAAAAAAAACACAAAACGATTTTTCTTTTATTTTACAACAGCAGTTATCGCGCACGCGTAGCTTTCAGCGTTCGAAAATAAACTGAATCTCGTTCGTTTGCTTCTTTCATGTGAACACCTGGGCTCAAAATCATTTCAACCCCTAAATCAAAACATGCATGTATACATACTGCATGTATACATACTGTGTGTGTATATTTTGTAATATCAATACATATTTTGGAAGAATTCCACAGAATTTTCGACTAATGACTGCAGGCAAATAAACAACTTTGCTGATGCGATATTTTGACGAAAACATACCTACACAAAAATGCCTGTATCTCCTAAACTATTTCGAATTTTGAAAAATCCTTTTGGGAAAATGTTTTTGAGTATCTGAGCAATAGAAATATGAAAAAAAAAATCGAAAAAATTTTTCGGATTACCAGAGGACCCCCTTAAGTTGTTGAAATTATTCTGTTTTATTACCTAAATTTGCCTATATTTATATTAAAATAAGTAGTGTGACTAACAATAAAAAGACTGCAAACAAAAAATTCTTACACTATTATAAGTTACAATTTTACTATATTGTGAGTAACAAACAAACTGCTTACGCTACACATGACAATTTTACTTCCTAGTAACAGACAAAATACTGAGTGCAACGCATAGTTCAAGTTAAATTACAACTGCTGATGCGACTAAGAACAAATATAAACAAAACGGAAAATTAGGTCAAGTGCAGCGTTTATGACATTGTTCGAAGTTAAAATTAATAAAATATATGTGGGAACAGATAGTGAAGCACAATAATATCAGTTTTGAGTTGAAGATATATATAAATAATTTTCATTGAATTATTTAAGTATGATTGTATGTTTTATTGTCTGATATCTTAGTATTATGCATGTGTGTGTATATGCATATATTTATGTATATGACAATATATATATAAGTAAGTTAGCTTACGTCTTGTACAATTCTAAAAATTACCGGCGTTGGCTAGCTCAAGCTCAAGCTGGCCAATAGCCCGCGGGCTTTTAATCAAACAAATACTTTTATTTAATAATTTTTTTTTAATTTATTTAAAAATAGATTTTTTAGAACAATTAAGATTAATTCTAGTGCCGAAATGGAACGGAGCTGCCTGACTTAGAATTATCCTAAAGAAAACTTTATTCACTAATTAGTGATATAAAATAATTGATTAAAATAATTATTTTAGTCAAATAAATTGTAAAATGTAACAAATGTGTTACATTACAAATTTCTTATTTCATTCAAATTAATTCTTCACTTCACACTATATTTTATCATCAACTAGCTTATACCCCTAAAGAGGGTGTAGCTTTAGTGAGGCCAGGCTTTGATACTAAGTTCGTACCGAGTTTCATTGATATGTGACTTATTTCGAAAGCTATACCGAAAATTCAGTATGCTGAAAAAGTACCACGCCCTCGTCCAACGCCCATAAAATGTTATCAGTGGAACTGCATGTGTAAATTGAGGTCGAATACTGTACTTCGACGCTGTGCGATCTATAATTCTAAAACTGTTCGATATCGGACATTTGAGGTGTATTTAAGGTGCCTTTTACGATCGGCACCAAACTTCACAGGAACACACTCAAGGCTTTTATTTAAAAATTGGCTTAGCGGTTTCGGAGTCTTAACGTGATATACACATTAATATACATTAAGTCGCTTCACGCTCCATAGAAAAAAAAGTTATTCGGTCCGGATGATCCCCAAAATATTTCGACTAAAAATATTGGCTGGTATGGTGGTTAAAAACAAAAACAAACAGTCAGAAATAATTGTAATGAACAACTTTTTCAGTATTTCTGCATCAAAAAATCTTAAATTATTACCGTTGAACCAAAGAATATGCTGATTTTTATGAAGTGTTTTAAGTTTTTTCATATTATTTTCACTAAAATTCAATTAATTTTTTTCCACACTACTTTTTGTCAATGAATTGTAAAATGTAAACTGTAAAAAATGCGTAATTTTTTTTTTATTTTCATTCAATTTAATTCTTCTCTTTTCACTATATAGTTCAATAGATAATTTATTTGACTAAAAGTAAAATGGCAAAACAAAAAGAAAAAAAAAAGTTTTAATGTAAATTTTAGTGAAAATAATATAAAAAATAGTTAAAAAATTGATGAAAATCCGACTGCAAAAAAAATTTAAAATTTATTGGTGCAGATTGGAAGAAATTTTTTAATTCTATTATTTCTGGCCGTTTGTTTTTGTTGACCAGTAAATATTTTTACAAAAAAAATCGATTTTTAGATTATATTTCAAACAATTCCGGGGCATACTGGTTGAGGTGCGTGGCTTGTATGCAGTAGAACCATATTATAACTAAGTAAGCACTAGCTGCCAGGACTATCGGTTGGAAATAATTTTAATTCCTGAGATGTGAACGTTTTGATAGCCATACTTGGTATGTAGGTGCTAATAGTCAAAGTGGCGGTCACTTTATATATAAATGATGCCACGACCACCTTAACGCTCACAATTTTTTTAAAAGTATGTATATCAGACTTTTTTACAGTGAAAGACTAAAATTTGGTAGATTAGTTTGTAGAGTCTAAACTATTTATTAATTAATATAATGTATTCTTTACAATATATTTTTACAAATTATTTACAATCAATTCATCGAAAGGATAAATTACCGAACGTTTTGGTATCGCGGCACCAACTAACTAACTATGGTAACATATACCATAGTCCATGCCACCACAGTATATTAAACAAACGCTGCAGCAGGAAAAACAGCGCTGCAGCGCACCACATAGAAATTATCACAATCCACGTTTTGTTAATTTTTTTCTATTAGCACAATGGCATGCCAGGCCTTACATTTATAATCGCTCGCTTCGTCACCAGCGCTAGTGACAAAGCGAGAGACGCTATGCAATCAAAATGCTGACGTCGCAGACTCCAGCCAACATTGGTTGCGCACTTGCCTGAATGTTGGTTAGCTACGCCAACACACAGGCATCTAGTTCTAAGAAACAAAACCCAATGCTTGTTGTTGTACAACAAACGCAGCCTGGTCAACGCTATACTATTCCTCATAGCATAGCTCAGAGTCGGAGTGACGATCGCGAGTCTCACGTATGCGTCGAACGGACGGAACGTCGGTGTGCCAGCGTGCCAACATGTGTGGCTACAAATAAACGTCACAAGTGATCGATTAGTCACTTAAAAAATTTGCTTAGTTTGCAGCTTGTGTGACAAACTAAGTTGCTAGAAACAAAGAGTGGAAGTTTTCGTTATGTTAATTAATGTGTGTTTTAAAGTGTCGCCAACTGCTTGAAGAGCAAAATACAGGGGCGGATCAGAACTGAAGGATCCGCCGTAAGTTCATATGGTTACTGCCAAAACCTTAAAGAAAATGTGCGTGTCGCACTTTCTCTACGACGACCTTTCAGAAATCATTGTTATTTCTGAGCTGTACACGTTTTTATAGTGAAACTTGGTATGAAGGTGCAATGGGACCAAGTGGTGGTCACTATATATATATAAATGTTGCCATGCCTACTTTTTCTGCTCATCTATCTTTATGTAAAAAAATGTATGTATGTATTCTAAGGGGACAGGGGGCGAACTTTCACATGTCAACGTGTCTGACCGCCTCAACCTGACGAGGCCAGCATTATCCATGTCGAAATCGTCTCAAGTCGACTCAAACCTCCACGTGGTGTTGCCTGGGCAACGGCAAACTGGCATCCGTCAGCTTGACGGCTAATTTGAGCGGCGGGTCACTCCATAGACCTTAAACATGGAATGTGCGCAGGGTTTGGGTCCCGCCACATTACTACTTCCCAATGAAAACTAAACCAGCCTCGGATAAGAACCACAATTACGTTGACGACTACCGCAAACGAAAAACGGACAATGATTTACGGATATGCACCTGGAATGTCCGAACCCTTTAAAGGGAAGGTGCTATTATACAACTGGCGGAAGCCCTCGAACAATAAAGGCTGACATCACCGCCATCCAGGAAATGCGATGGAAAGGGCAAGGCTGCTCTAAACGAGCACACTGTGATATCTACTACAGCTGCCATGCGGAGAGGCGCGAATTTGGATGTGGATTCGTTGTTAGCCGGAAAACACGCCACCTTGTTTCCCGGCTCACACCTGTCAACGAAAGATTGGCCACGATCCTCATCAAGGCTAAATTTTTCTCCATCAGCCTTATTTGCGCTCACGCCCCGACGGAGGAAAAGGACGAAGCCGTCAAAGACGCATTCTACGCTAGTCTTGAGGAAGTATACGACCACCTTCCGGTCCATGACGTGAAAATAGTCCTCGGCGATTTTAATGCGAAAGTCGGAAGGGAAGGCATCTTTGGCCCCACTGTCGGTCAGTTCAGTCTTCATGAGACCTCCACGAACAACGGTCTAAGACTGATCGACTTCGCCACGGCGCGAAACATGGTAGTTAGTAGCACCAGATTTAAGGACCTCGACATCCACAAGGCCACCTGGCTGTCCCCGGATCAAAAACGCGAAACCAAATTGATCATGTTGTAATCGACGGAAGGCATGCCTCTAGTGTTCAAATGTGCGTACATTTCGGGGGGTCAACATTGACTCCGACCATTATCTTGTTGCAGCCAAGATCCGCATGCGATTATGCAATGCGAAGAACATACGCACAGGAATGCAACGAAAGCTAGATGGCGCTAAGCTGCAATTACAACGGACTGCCGAAGCCTACTCCGCTCAACTCTCGGTTAAGCTCAACCAACCAACCTCTGGACCCGACGACGCCTGCGGACTTTGGGCGCATATATCCCACTCCATGAGCGCTGCCGCTGAAGAAGTCATTGGTTTCCGGCGCCCGCAACCTCGGAACCAATGGTATGATCAGGAGTGTCGCATTGCGACTGCATTAAAAAACGCCGCATAGAGAAAAACGCTGCAGTCAGCTGCAACGCGAGCCGTGCGAGAAAACTACCGCGAAAAGAGGAAGGAAGAGAGGTGCCTTTTCAGACGCAAGAAGAGAGAGCAGGAAAAGCGTGAGCGTGAGGAACTAGAGGTATACCAGGGCAAGAAGGATGCACGAAAATTCTATCAACAGGTTAAGCGTCTAACCCAAGGTTTCAAGCCCGGAGCATCCACTTGTAGAGACGAAAATGGAGATCTGAATACGGATACGCAGTGTGTGCTGAGATTGTGGAGACGGCACTTCTCCAACTTACTTACTGGCGACGATTCCACCAATGCCGCCCATGGAGAGCGCAGTTCAGAGCTACCAATCAACAATGACGGAGTGGAAGTACCTCCACCTAGCCATGAAGAGGTTCGAGTTGCTATCCAACGACTCAAAAACAATAACGCAGCGGGTGCTGACGGCCTGTCAGCTGAATTGTTTAAGACCGGCGGCGATGAGTTGATAAGGCGCATGCATCAGCTCATCAGCAAAATATGGCTAGAAGAAAGCATGCCCGACGATTGGAACCTCAGCGTACTGTGCCCTATACTTAAGAAAGGAGACCCAACAATCTGCGCAAGTTATAGAGGTATCAGTCTTATTTCCATCGCATATAAGGTTCTCTCAAGCGTGCTGTGTGAAAGATTAAAGCCGATTACAAAAACACTGATTGGACCTTATCAGTGTGACTTTCGACCTGGTAAGTCCACCATAGACCAGATTTTCACGCTACGACAAATCGTGGAGAAAACCCACGAAAATCAAATTGACACACACCATCTCTTTGTCGATTTTAAAGCTGCGTTTGATAGCCCGAGAAGGGATTGCCTATACGCAACAATGTCTGAGTTCGGTATACCTGCAAAATTGATTAGACTTTGCAGAATGACTTTGAGCAACACACGCAGCTCCGTCAAGGTAGGAAACGACCTCTCCGAAACCTTCAATACCGAAAGAGGTTTCAGGCAAGGCGATTCACTGTCTTGCGATCTCTTTAACATCATCATGGAGGGGGATCGTACGAAAGGCTGATGTGCATCGTAATAGCACCATTTTCTACAAAGGCGTCCAGCTCCTTGCGTACGCTGATGATATTGATATTGTCGGCAGAACCAAGAGAGATGTTACCGCTGCTTTCGCCGTTATCGAAAAGGAATCAGCCAAAGTGGGTTTAACGATAAATGAGGGCAAAACAAAGTATATGTTGTCTACAAACAAGGGAGCTCGGCGTTTAGACTCCCACGTTTCATCCGGCAGCTATAACTTTGAAGTAGTCAAGGAGTTCGTTTACCTTGGCACCGCCATTAATACCAAAAACGAAATCAGCCTGGAGATAAAGCGAAGAACAATAATTGGTAATAGGTGCTACTACGGGCTCAGTAAGCAACTAGGTTCCAGAGCCCTCTCTCGATCGACAAAACTAACACTCTACAAGACGCTCGTTCTACCTGTGCTGCTTTATGGCGCTGAGGCATGGGTAGTTTCGCAAACTGACACAGCCGCTCTGGGGGTGTTCGAGAGAAAAGTTCTTCGCAAAATCTTCGGTCCTGTTCGAGTCGGCGATGACTATCGCATCCGAATGAACCACGACCTGTATGAGCTCTACGATGACATTGACGTAGTTCGGCGTATTACTGTGCAGCGACTACGCTGGCTGGGTCATGTCCATCGTATGAACGACGAAGCTCCAGCGAAAAAGGTGCTCGAGGCGAGGGTCGCTGGTCAACAACGAAGAGGGAGACCATGCCTCCGATGGATGGACCAGGCTGAGGAAGCCCTAACCGCTCTTGGTGTATCCGATTGGAGAAAGCGCGCGCAAAGCAGAGGCGCCTGGCGAGAGCTGATGAGGTCGGTTGAAACCCGGACACGGGTTGTTACGACCACCTAAGTAAGTAAGTAATGTATACTAAGGCTCTTCTCAAAAAAAAAGGTGTTCGGGTCGGTTCCTCAAAATAATGCTTTATGTTATGATGATTCCCCAAATATTTCGACTGTAGCGATAGCCACACGTGAGCTGGAATAGTTTGAAATAAAAAAAAGAAAAAACTAAGTGGCAATTTCAGGCCTTGAAGCTACTTTGACCGAGCTTCTTATGATTAATTGTGCTGTGCGTGTTGTGAAATGTTTGAACACAAATGATCGAGAACTGGACCTACAAGTTTTATGCCTACTCCGAACGGATTATTTTCTCAAGAAGCTTTTCATTCCAGTTTTTACTCTCTGAGGCTTGCCATTGTCTGCATAGAGATGGCGGCCGAACAGAAAAATTAGTTCCAGGGACCAGAGGTAATGCGGGTTTTCATTAATTTTTTAACTTTTTCTCATTTTATTTTCACTAAAATTCAAATTACAATTTGTTTTTTTATCTATGTTACTTTTAGTAAAAAAAATTATCTATTGATGATGAAATATAGTGTAAAGTGACGAATTAAATTGAATGAAATTACAAAAAAATGACACATTTTTTACATTTTGCAATTTATTTGACTAAGGTAGTATGGAAAAAAATTCATTTGAATTTCAGTGAAAATAATAATAAACACATGTAAAAAGTTCAAAGAGCAACCGCCGAGCACCCACATGCTAGGACCGAGCACCAGCACACTGCAATCGGGGCTGGGGGCAAATAAAATAGTACGTTCACCGAGATCTGACGTAAGGAAATACCCGATACAGGGAACATTTTACTGTTTTTTTTTAAATTTAATGTGACAACCATTCAAAGCATGATGAACTTTCTCTCTTCTCCGAGATATGGCGCTTAAGATATGGATCCCCAAACAAAAAATTAAGAAATAACTTCATATGTCAATATCTCCTTCGAGATATGTAGCATTTTATATTTTTCCGAAGATTTTTAGAACTTTTATCGATAAATATCGAAAAATACTCGAAAAATACTCGAAAAAATAGAAAAAGCATTTAAAAATTAAATGTCAAAAAATTTAAATAAATATCAAACTAGTAACGAATGGAACTTCGGAAGGGTACCGGAGCTAAAATGCCCCCCCCCCCCCCCTCGGCCGTACTGAAGTATATCCGAAGTCTTTAGACGTCTATAAAATTTTTATGTATAATATGCAAAAATACTTGTGTCATACGCTTAATTTAATTTTACCCTCAGCTGCCACATAGAGTCATTTGTAAACAAAGTAAAATGCCGCACCCACTTTTCTAGTATAAGGACTCCACATTATCGAAGAATATATGTATGGGTTGGATAAACGACGTGGGCGGAACTTAGGTACATACAGACACGATGTCATTCAATTTTATATATTAACGTAAGTTTTTCAATTTTGATGACGTCATTTTGTATTGAAGGTAGGCGTGGTTTTCATCCGATTTTTCCAAATTTCATAGCCAAGATTAAGATTGAAGATCAAAGCTCACGTGCCAAATTTCAAGGCATTTCTTTAATTTTTGTGGATTTTATTAAAATTTTACGGTTTAAATAAAGTCACTTTGTATCGGAGGTAGGCGTGGTTTTCATCCGATTTTTCCCATTTTCGAACTTAATCTTCCTTTTTTAAAAATAAACTTATATATTGAAGTTCATCACGATATCTTTAAAATGACGGCTGTAATCGTGTCGACAGACGGACAGATGGACAGACAGACGGACACACGGAAATCGACTGAGGAGATGATGCTGATCAAAAATATATATAATTTTCAATACCTTCTATTTTTCTACGCCTCCTTCTTGGCGTAACAAACGGAATGGCAAAGTTAATATACCCCTTGCGCAGTACGCGTTGGTATAAAATATGAGAAAAATCAAATTGAAGAAAAATTAATTCTTAAAATCAATGCAAAATTTTAGCAATGCAGTTGATGATTTTATTAGCAATCGTTATTGTTGAATTTCAACAATAATTTTGAGAGAATGTTTTAATTTTGGTTTTTGGATTTCAGTCACCCGAAATAAATAAAAGATTTTAATAAATTTAAACGAAATAAAAATCAAACTTACAACACCATCCATTCCCAATAGCAAATTGACAGACTCTACAAGTATAAAGCTGACGAGAACTTTTCACAAGTAGAAAATACAATACTCAACTCACCACCAGTGTTTCCAGATTGGGCGATAAAGCGCCGATTGGGCTATCTTTTTTTTCATTTTGCGCTTCTATTTTGAAAAAAACACCGCGCGCTTTTATGGACTGCATTTTGAAAATTGTGAAATTTTTTCATCATTCTATTATGAGAGAATATGTAAAAAATTATTTGAAACACCTTGTTCTTTAGCATATGTGTGAACAAGCTCGCGATTATAAATATTTCTCCAAATTTGGTCGATATGGTTTTAAGCCTATCAAAATGTACAATTTTTAGTTTGTATATTTTTTATAACTTTATAATTTCACTTTTCTTGATAAAATCTTTATTTTTTGTTATATTCTTTCAATATTTTTTTTGTTGAAACAAATGTTTATTTACTAAATTATTTTCTCTTATTTTCTTTTATTTTCGATGGTGTATTTGCCAATAAATACTAGTATCAATTAAAAAATATAAAATTTATTTTAATTGTTTATTTATGGGAAAAATTTCATACGAAAAATGAAGGTTTTTCGGATTTGCGCTTTTTTGGTCTACAAAAAATTATATTGGGCGTTTTTGGGCTCTAAAAATATTTGAGTTCGCGATTTTTCTAAAAATAATCTGGCAAGACTACTCATCACAATTCTATGAACGCTCTAGTTGAGAATGTCGTCATTATGACGTCACAATCTCAACCAGTTGAGAAAAAATTAGTAGAGAATAGTTACATAAACGCACCATTGGTCACATGGAGCAGGTGGGGGCATATCCAAACGATGTAAAAACAGATTCTTATTTCTTGCCTCACCATGGTGTAAAGAAACTTAGCAGCACAACAACAAAATTACGTGATGTTTTTAACGGTTCATGTAAGTACCGAAATCACCGCTCACTAAATGAAGAGTTAGCCGCAGGGCCTTCGTTACATTGTGACTTATCATAACTTATATTACGATGGCGCACTCATAAAATTGCAATGTGTTCGGATATAGAAACAATGTTCAGGCAGATTGTAGTACAAAGTGAGCGCTATCAGCAAATTTTATGGAGGAAAGCACCAATTGATCCCGTCAAAATATATAAGTTAACAACTGTAACGTATGGCACTACGCCAGCTCCTGTGCTGTCTATAAGAACACTTCAACAAATAGCAAAAGATGAGTGCAAAAACTATTCAATAGCATCGGAAAGACTTCTTCGCGACATATACGTTGACGATTTAATCACAGGGGCATATGGTGTAACCGAAGCAGTATTTCTACAAGAACAGCTCTGCAAGTTGTTGGGTGCTGGAGGTTTTCCCTTAAGAAAATGGTCATCGAATTCATGGAAAATGGTACTAGAAAAATACGAATTTTGAAGCGACAACTAAAGTTGTGCCACTAAAAACTATTTCCATACATAAGTTGGATGAACAAAATTGCTATATATTTACAAAGTTGTGTTAAGCATGTGGTTTTGTGGTGTATTAGCACAACAGTACTGGCGTGGATTAAAGAACAACCGAACAAATGGAGCGTTTGTGTTGCAAAACAGGTTGCAGAAATTCAAAAATTTCCGAAATCCGACTGTGCATCTAGGTGTGTCATGCCTTGTGATCTGCCCAATCATCCGTTATGGTGCACCGGTCCAACATAGCTCACTGAAAATTCAGAATCATGGCCTGACGACATTGATCCCAATTTGACAACAATTAAAGTGCAACGAAAAGTTCTACAGGTTTTTCATATGAGCACAGAATCATATTCAGGTATTTTGTTTAAATTCTCGAGTCTACAAAAAACAATTGCTGTTATTGGATATATTCTTCGCTTCTAACACAACTCAACACTCAAGGTAAATCAACACTTTGGTCACTTATCAACGAAAAAGCGACAGCTGGCTTTAAAACGTTTAATCATCATAGCACAAAAAATAGATTTTCATCAGGAAACCAAGCAACTTTCGCTCAACTGGTTCGCTCAAGAAAGACAGCCCAATAGGGAATTTGCATCCATTTTTGGATCAAGATGGCTGTCTACGCATCAACGGTCGCATTGAACCTTAGATACCAACAACTATGAAGCATAAAATTCTTTCAAAGGAAAAATCCACTAACGTATCTTATCTTTTCAGAAGCATACATAGTAATCTTATATGGTGGAATAACACTTATACAAAATTTTATACGCAGAAAATATTGTTTTTCAAACGCACGACATCTTGCGCAAACGGTTGTGAAACGTTACATAATTTGCTTAAAATATACCGCCAAAACAGCATAGCAACTTATGGGAAATCTACCATCTGTTCGAGTAACGCCAGCTAGACCCTTTCTGCACAGTGGCGTCGACTATGCGGGTTCCATTGACATCTGCCAATCTTCACTTCGCAACGCTAAGATATCAATGGGCTACATGTGCATATTTATATGTTTAAGTAACCAAGGCGATTCATTTGGAGGCTGTATCAAGCTTGATGACGGAAGCATTCTCAGCTGCCTTTCGCAGATTTGTTTCCAGGCGTGGAAAATGCACAGAAGTCTATTCGGACTGCGGCACTAATTTCATTGGTGCTTGCAACGCATTAAAATGCATGCATCAACAGAACTCCTCATCAATTCCAGAAGACCTCAGGGCAATTCTTGCTTGCGAAGGCACTAATTGGAACTTTATTCCACCAACCTCACCAAATTTCGGTGGATTGTGGTAGGCGGGCGTGAAGTCAACCAAATATCATTTTTATTATATTATTAATTTATGCTAAGCCTTAAGTCTTTATAGCATTTGAAAAATTTAACAGTTCATTATACCTACACATAATTACAAATCATAATAGCATTATAAACATTCATTAATAGCATTATTTTAATATAACAATTAATATTAACTTAGTTTACTTAGTATTAAAATAATAAAAACAAATTGCCAAGCTAGAATGTTTAAGGTTGTATGTATATTCCGGTTGTCATCTTGATAGTTAATAGATCGATTGATTACAGCCAAGCTCACATATGAAATGCTAGACGGGTGCGGTCAAGCTCCCTCATATGCCAGGCAAAACGGACGAGGTCTTGCTCTGGATAATCAAATTCTATTCTGTTGTGTGTAGATTTCTGTAAACAATGATTAAAGTAAATCTCACACATGGAAGGCGTGACGGACAGAGCCTAGCTCCTGCACATGCCAGGCAAGACGGACGTGGTCTTGCTCTGGATAATCATGTTTAATTTGATTCAGCTTGGTAGTAATGTATTGCCAAAAATTGCCTGAAAAAAATGAAATCCCTTGGTAGAGAATGATTCACATCAGCTGCGGTACTGGAGATAATATTATGTTAAATTGAGTACATGGATTCATTTAAGGAAATTACATCTGAAACAAACTTGAAGTCACCACAAGCGCTTCTCAGTGGTTCATTTTGCAAGCAATTTGTTCTACAAAAGTTCATGTAAAGTAACTCAAAAGATCTTCTAGGATGGATAGGAATATTAAAGTAAATTTTACTCAATAAATATGGACTGTCTACATATCCATGTAAAAGCTTAACTATCCAACTCACATTTAGCATAACTCTACGATTGTTTAAAGTTGGAAGATTCAAGAGCTGTAACCGATTTGTGGTCCTATACTTCATTGCATGAAGGGTTGCACTGCATCCCCAAGTTGCAACTTTCGTTCATAATCTATAACTAATAAACTATAGAGTGGTAGATGAAAATAAGTTCTGCGATAAAAATTGCTTAAGCAGAACAGATGAAATTTTTTCTGAACCGATTCAATGTCGTCAATGTAACAACCGTATCTTGGGCACCATATAATTGAATCATGTTCTAAGATAGGCCGCACTAGAGAAGTGAACATAGTTTTAGTTGTAAAGGGATCGATAAACTCTTTTGCCCATCGTTTAATAAATCCTAGGGTACAATTTGCTATATATATTATTTTATTAATATGAATATGAATGCGCAGCTTAGGGTCAATGGTTCTAATGTGTAATCACAAATTTTGTAGGTATGGCAATGGCTTACGCGAGAAGGTTACATTTTTTCATATTGAGATTCATGTGATTTGTTTTACACCAGTTATGAAGAGTGTTGATGTCAGTTTGTAAGGATACAGTGTCATATTCATTTTTATAAGAAATAAATAGTTTGACGTCATCAGCATACATCAAGATATTAGAATGCATTATTACAGATGGCAAATCATTTATGTAAAGTAGAAAGTGAAGGGGCCCGAGGTGACTTCCTTGGGGCACTCCCGAGGTAACAGGAAACTTGTATGATTTCACAAGTTTAAATAAAACGGATTGTGTTCTATTACTTAGATACGATTCAATCCACCACACCAATTGAGTGGGAAATCCAACAAGAGATAATTTTAAAATTAAGACTTTGTGATTTATAACGTCAAAAGCTGCTTAAGTCCGTGTAGATAACATCAGTCTGAAAATCTTTTCCAAAATTTTCAATATTTTGATGTAAATTTTTGATTTAAATTCAAGTAAGTTAGTAACAGTAGATTTTCCAGAAAGGAATTCATGTTGGCTTGGAGACATCAAAGACTTAACACTTTGTGATAATTGTGATGCAACAATTGCTTCAAAAAGTTTAGGCAAAGCACTTAATTTCGCAATTCCACGATAGTTATCAATTAAAGACCTGTTACCAGATTTATGTAACGGAATAATAAATTAGGACTTCCAGACAGCAGGAAAATTGCAAGATTTTAAAGAAGAATTAAAAAGCAAAGTTATAAGGGCTGCTAGTTCTTCGCAGAAGTATTTTAATATGCACGAGGGTATGTTGTCGGGACCGCTCTTATAAGAAGTTTTAAGATTTTTTAAGAATGATAAAACTGTATTGGTATCAATTATTGGAAGACAAATATCCTCAGATTGAACATTATGGGGATACTTCCCATTATCAAAAGAAGATGATGAATAAGTCTATTTGAAAAAGTCAGCGTTTAGTATTTACAAAGCTCCAGAATGATTTTGCATCAGACCTAATGTTAATTTTACTTTTGTCAGGTAAATATTATAGGATTGCTTGCACAGCTGTCGGTAACTGTATTTAGTCGAAGTATAACGACCAAAATCACATAAGTTATGTGTTACTTAATATTTTTTATAATATTTCGATTTCAAGTTTCTCAATTTTCTTAATTCATTAGTATACCACACAGGGCTCGAAATCATAGAAGCTTTTCTTAGAGGAATAGATCTATGAAAGCAATCAATGATCGTTGTATTAAACGCATTTACGGTATCTTCTAGATTTTGTGACGATAAACATTTTGTATTAAGATTCAGTATAGATAACTAATTTGTATTGCACAAACTATTTTTCAAACTAACATAATTAGTTAAAGTTAAATTCGAAGACTGGGTGATTAGCTTGCTTCTGCGCAGATGGTTTAGGAAAATTTAGACTGATTTCGATGGTCAGATGGTGAGAATCTTCCAGGAGTAACCAGAGGATCGGACCTTGACACTGAGGTAATATTGCTCTCATCAAAAAATACCAAATCGAGCACACGGTTATTTTTATTCAAGTGACCGTTTAGTTGGAAAAGACCATGACTTGAAAGCTCATTTAAAAAGTAATTGTCTAATGAAATTTCAGATGAAGATAAAAATATTGAAGAATTTTCGGAACAGCAGTTCCAAGAAGCATTGGGCAGGTTAAAGTCACCAATTATTAAAATATGATCATTAGGATGCAGCTGTAGGCAAATTTTACAAATAGAAAGCAAATGTATGCTATAATCTCTAAGTTAGAAAAGGGAGGGATATATGAGCATATAATGTAGAGACTTAAGGAACCGTACTTTACATAAATACAACAAAATACTATGTCTGCAGATTCTAACATATTTACTTCTTGTGAAGAATGTGTTGATTTGACTGCAATTAACACACCCCCACCGTTAGAGCAGTTCCCAGGATTGGAGTTTCTATCTTTACGATAAATATTAAATTTATTACACAGAATTTAAAGTGTTAGGTTTTAGCCAAGTCTCGCTGAAAGCAATGATATCATATCGAATGTTGTGACTCATAACAAATAAATTAATCAATTTAGTGTTAATGCCGCGAATGTTTTGGTACAGGATGAGGAACTGAAGGCAGCAATGTAGTTTTTTTGGTTCATGTCACGAACAGGTAGAGAAGCAAGTAAAGTTCTAGGTTGCGACCTGGGAAAATATTCATGTACTAAAGTATATTAAGGCCAAAAACTTTGGTCGACTACTTTATTGTAAGGTCACCAGGCAGAGCTATTTTAAATGAATAAGTGACGCGTTCATGAGAAAACTTGAATTTGAAAACGGAAATATTTTTATTTAAGGGATTTAGATTTGAGTTTATATAGAAAAGGACATCATCCTCAGATGAATCAGCTGCAAACCGAGATACAAATATAGATCTTGCAGGCGGAATTACAAGCTTTTTGTGAACCGGCGGATTCAACCTGCTTATCGATATTTGTTTTGGAATTGCGCCTGTATTATTGGTATTGAGTACTGTAGGAGAAGTGGCATCACTTGATAAAGCGCAAGTCTTGGCATAAGTTAAATTAGCGCCAGAAGTAGAAGGAGGATCCGTGCTCAAATTTATTGAAGGTACTACAGCAGAAACCTCAACCAAAAGTGGATTCTGATCGACTGATGAAGGAACATGAGAAAGAGCCATATTATAAGTATTGCGAACTGTAGTTACTCTCTTTGTAGTTAATATTAATATTCACCTGGAGTATTTGAGTTGGGTGAATGCTCAGCATTTGGCTTAGTGTTAACTTGAGGTTTTACCTTGATGGGCGGAGTGGCTGTTTTTGCAGTGGGCTTGGCAGAGCTTCCAAGATTTTTGTTGCTACGCTTGCGTTTTGGAGAGACAAAAGCCTCATCCATGCACTTGATCGATTTGAACAAATTTTCGAACTCCGTCAATCTATTCTGAGCAATCACTAGGTCTTTTGAGACCTCCAAGAAGCCCTTTCTCTATTGATGTATACGTTTTAAAATGTCAACACCAGTTGCTCTGCAATCTTCGCATACCCAACGTATACCATTATTCTCATTTAGCGCATCGAATAGCCGCGCATTTAGTGCTGCACATTTAAAGTGGAAAAAGGATTTAAGAGGGTTTTATTAACTTGAGCTAGTATGATTTAGTAGGGGGCTAGTAACCTAAGCGACCCCCAGCCTTTGTTCAGATATTCTTAAGGGGGGACATGACATTCACGGCAGAGAAAACAGACTTTTTTTTTTAAATTCATAACTCAGTCAAAAACAAACATTTTTCCAAAAATTTTTTTTATTATTGTAGAGAATTGAACAAATTACAAGAAAAAACAATTAAAAAAAATATTTTTTTCACTCCAACATGGTTTTATAGAGCTCCAAACTGGCGGCAGAGAAAAAACGGGGCCTCGTGGTTGCAACGCTGGGAGAAAAAAAAAAAGACTTTTTTAAATCTTAACAAAATTGGTTATCGTATTGGTACACGAGCTTTTTTTTAAATTTTTTTTAAATTTTTGGTGATGTTCCAAATTTGAAAGTGTGTTTTTTCGAAAAAAATATTGACTTTAAAAATTCATAAAAAATCGAGAAAAAAATTTTAAAAAAACTCGTGTCATACGATAGCAAACCATGTTTAAAAAAATTTCGTCAAAAAATGAACCCGCTAGTGCCGCAACCAGTACGAAAAACATGGTTTCGAGATAAACGCGTTCAAAGTTTGTGAACAAAGAAAAAAAAATGTTAACTTCAATCTGCCATGCATGCTTCGTACTGTATGCCTTCGTTATCTTGTGTTGTGCTGTTTCTTAAAGTTTTTTGCAATCGTTTAGCAATTTGGGCTTCTTTTGAAGCTTCATATGCCTTCACTCTGGCGCATTTCAAACAATTTGCATCATTTCCTTTGGAAAAATTCAATGCTGTAGCTCCTATGGTGATACCAAGTAGTTGAAACATTTGCAAATAACTATAATCGCCGTCATTGTAAGTAGACACTGCCATGCAGCCTGCAATATTAAACCTCTTTTGCCTTTTCGATCTAAAGAACAACGCTTCATTTTTCAATATTTTTCAGAAAAAAACCACGACTTCACGCTGCAAAAGATGCCAAATAACTGAGCATATAAAATAAAAATTCCACTATATGAGTTGTAAATATAAAGAAATTCAAAAACACAAAAAAAAACCCACCCTTCAAGTAGGTACGAAATAACAACCACCAAATGTCAGGTAGCAAGTAAAACAAGTATATACCAGCTGCCGTACGTAGATGGCGCAAAAATTAAAAATGCGCTCTCACTAATCCGGCTGTAACTTTAGAACCCGTATGAATTTTTCCATGAAATTCATCCATGGCAGGACTCTAAGCAAAACTAAGCTGATATACATGCATAAATACATACATAAAGCTTATCAGCGTTAAGCTAGCTTAGAAGCATACTTTAACACATGATTTATTATTGTTAAACGTATACGTATATACAAACATAACCATAATATATGCTAACATGTTTGCATGTATTTGTTGATGACGCCTGATTTTTCAGGAGTTTTAATTTTTTTGATGTTGTTAGTGACACAACTGTTTCCTACACTAAATAAAATGCTGAAACGAGAAAATTGAGTCTCCGTATTTCTTGCATGTGTTGAGAGGACTTGTTATTTTTCCAGAAATTTTATCTTACATGTTTAAACATGTTTGATTGCGCCTTGAGGATCTTATCGTTTTTCCAAGAATTTTATTTTTGTTGATAGCGTTGTGACTGTACTGCGAGGTTGGATGTGAGGTAGGAGGGAGGGAGATACAGACAGTGGGTGAGAGATGGATTGACAGAGATAGAAGTATACAGCTTATATGTATTTGCCGATATGTGTGCGTGGGTAAAAATGTATAAAAGGCTCAGAAAGTGATCTATCCCATCAGTTTTCTTCAGTCAATCAATCTGATAACATACCAACCAACATCAATGGAAGTGTAAAATGTTATATCTTTTATTTCTTAAAACAAAGTGCTAATATTTTCCATTTATAAAATGGATAAATTTTTGTATAGCGAATGTGGCCAAATTTTTGGCAAAAAATTAAATTTAGGTCGTTATATTCGAGATAAACGTAATAATAATACGCAACATTTTCAGTGTGATATTTTTAAGAAAAATTTTTTCGAAATGATAATTTAATACAACATAAGCGAAAAATTCATATCGTTTCTACAAACAATGATGCGTCTACGTTTAGTGGCCTAAGCATTAGTGTTGAAAAAGAAATCCCAAAGGTATATTGCAACACCTGCCAGAAAGATATATTAACAAAAAATTAGTCTTATCATTTAAGAACAAACGATCATAAAAGAAGTAGTAGCGAAATAGTAAAGGAAAACCTTACTAGAATTATGCCACTATTTAATGAACGCATAGAGTCATTTATTTACAAAAATAACAATGAGGCTTTGTTAATTCAAGAGGAGTTTTTGGCAAACAGTAAGGAGATCATTGTTAAACTCTTGAAGAAATGTTGGTGAAACATACAAACTTTAAGTTTAACCAGGAATTATTTTGTGAATACGTTAAAGTTACCGAAGATATGGCCACAATAGACCTCAAATCACACCAAACAAAAGTGGTGATGATTCAACAAGCGACAGATTTAGATGCTGTTTAAATAGAAAAATGCCATAACATAAGTACCACAATGTAAGAGTTCCAAGAACGTTATATTGGTTGGGCACCTATAAGAATATCACACTTGGAAATTAACGTGAACCAGTATAAACACATCAAAGGTTCACAATGCATTCGACTACCAAAAATATTAGAAAATAAACACGCTTGCATAAACGTACAAAACAGTGATGAATATTGCTTTAAATGGGCAATTATATCAGCGCTAAATCCTGTCAATGATAGTTCAAAGAGATGTTCGAGCTATAATGTTTCGGATATATCAGCTTCAACAATAAATTTGATAAACAATAGCAACCATCCAACAATAAACTTTGACAGCCTTACTTTCCCATTGAAAATTAAGGATGTTAAAATTTTCGAAGGAAATAACGATAGTACAAGTGCAAATATATTTGGGTTCGACGAAGACCTGAAAAGTATAGTTGGACCGTACTACTATACAAAAGAAGAAAAAAGCACGCATATAAATATTCTATTGCTGCAGGAATGATTCCATTATATTTGGATTAAAAATATTTCAAGGTAAAAATAAAAAAATAATATCTATCTTTATCTAATATTCCAATTTTTATCAATGTGTTTTTTTTTTATTTTCAGACTATTACGCAGTCAAATGTCGAGATATGAACATGGAATGTTCGTATGTAATGTTTGTCTACAATATTTTAATTTTGCCTTCAAACTAAACCATCACAATACGGAGTGCAGCAGGATTGTGAAAAAAGTTCCTGATCAGGGAAACAACAAATTAAGCTTTCAACAGTTCAAAAACAAGTTAGATGTACCGTTCGTGATTTACGCAGATTTCAAGATTTTCCTGATACCGGAAAACAAACAGAACTCGGAATCTTTGAAAACTGTACAAACTCATAAGCCGTGTGCATTTAGTTATCAAATTATATGTTCACTTAACAATAGTTAAGCTAAGTTTAGATTGTATACGGGGGTCAATGCACCTTTTATATTCATAAATAATTTTATTAGCGGTGCAAAAGAAATTTATAATAATTATTTGCAAATCGTTATACCAATGAATTTCCTCACACCGGTTGAAATAACAATTCAAAACACTGTCAATAGCTGTCATATTTGCGAAAAACCTTTAGGAGTTGATAGAGTGGCAGATCATTTCCATTTAACAGGTAAATATCGAGGTCCAGCACACAATGATTGCAACTTAAATTTTAAGATTGCCAAATTTATTCCAATCTTTTCCCATAACCTTTCGTCCTACGATTATCATTTTTTTATTAAGGAACTTTCATCGATTCCCGGAAGAATGATCGTAGTACCTATAAATAAGAAAATATATATTTCAGTTTCTAAACATATCCATTTTGATGATGGCAATAGCATTGAGTTAAGATTTTTAGATTTATTGCTTCTAGAATAGCAAGCTTGGGCAATAATTTATCTAGCTCAGATTTCTATGTTTTACGTTCTACGTTTATTAACTGCGTTTTATTGGTTCTGGTTTAACCAAAATGGTTAAAAATGACAAGCAGAACACTAACAAAAAGATGAACTTGCTCATTCGTCAGTTCATGTGTTTGAACATTTTGTCATTGCTAAATCGATTCCGCTATTACCCAATAGATGTCGCTATACATGCTTTTTTAGCATTATGAACCACCCATTGCTGTTAAAACAAACAGCTGTTTTTGTTTTGTACAAAAATAAAACAAAAAGTGAAAAAGTATGGAAGCAAAGGAATCGTAAGATTATTTATTTATATTTCCTTTTCATTAAGTAATTTAATTGTATTTTATTAGAAAATATTATTTAGACGACGCAAATGGACGAAGAAGGAAACCTTCGCATTTTTGAATGCGTATGGCAGTCGGCAGGAGGAGTTTAAGCATCCAGTACGCAAGAAAAACGAAATATCTTCTGTGTTGGAAGACCTAATCAGCAGAGGAGTATGGGTTTTATAGATGCAACCAATAAGCGTGGAAATGCTGAACGCGAAGCTGAAGATCCTGCTTAGGGCATACAAAAGCTCCAGAGACAACGCTGGCCAAACAGGTGCAGCCAGAATTGCTGTTTCTTTCTAAAATGAACAGGAGGAGCTGTTTAGAAGTCAGCCGACTATTGAAAACAAACATTGCTTGCGATTGTCTGGAGACCCTATTGCCAGCTTACCAACCACGTCAGCCGCTGTTGCAGAGGCGGATGAAAGTATCGAGGCGATGGAATTTGAAGCTATTGAAGTGCAACCATCCTCATCAAACAGCGTCACCAACTCTAATTCTGTTCAAATTTACAAGCAACGGATGACAAAAAATAAATACTTCGAACAGAAGCTACAAATTATGTGAAAATACTCGCAGGAAACAGCTCAGCATCACAAAGCCTCGGAGCAGAGCAAACGAAATCGCCGTGCCGAGAAAATGCAATTTTTAAATGAAATTTGCAGTCGAAAATAACCGAATAAATTAAAAAATAGTAATAGTCGAAATTAAAAAATAACCATTTTCAAAGATAAATGAAAATGTACATTCATTTAAAATTTTAAAAATTTTTGGTTTTTTTTGCTAGTAGAAAATTGTTGTTTGCTAGATGAATCTTAAATGTTTCCAACATACTCTTTATTAATTGATAAAGAGGGGTCATTCAATTGGCACTTGAAACCAACTAAGCAGGGCTTTATTTTAAATTAAACACTTTGAGTTGTTTTAACGTAACTGATTGATATATTTATTTATTGTACCTTTTATAGGTATAAAATGCGTATGCTAAAATTTATATTACAAAGTAAATAAAAACAAGCTTAAAATTGTATGCAAATAACCATGCGGAAATGAATATCATCATCAATGAATTAATGCATGCTAAGCATCGTAAGCCACTATAAACAGTATATAAATGTTTTTGCTTACACTGCTTACTTACTTACTTACTTAGGTGGCCGTGACAACCCGTGTCCGGATTTCGACCGACCTCATCAGCTCTCGCCAGGCGCCTCTGCTTTGCGCGCGCCTTCTCCAATCGGATACACCAAGTGCGGTTAGGGCTTCCTCAGCCTGGTCCATCCATCGGAGGCATGGTCTCCCTCGTCGTCGTTGACCAGCGACCCTCGCTTCGAGCACCTTTTTCGCTGGAGCTTCGTCGTCCATACGATGGACATGACCCAGCCAGCGTAGTCGCTGCACAGTTATACGCCGAACTACGTCAATGTCTCCGTAGAGCTCATACAGCTCGTGGTTCATTCGGATGCGATAGTCATCGCCGACTCGAACAGGACCGAAGATTTTGCGAAGAACTTTTCTCTCGAACACCCCCAGAGCGGCTGTGTCAGTTTGCGAAACTACCCATGCCTCAGCGCCATAAAGCAGCACAGGTAGAACGAGCGTCTTGTAGAGTGTTAGTTTTGTCGATCGAGAGAGGGCTCTGGAACTTAGTTGCTTACTGAGCCCGTAGTAGCACCTATTAGCAATTATTGTTCTTCGCTTTATCTCCAGGCTGATTTCGTTGTTGGTATTAATGGCGGTACCAAGGTATACAAACTCCTTGACTACTTGAAAGTTATAGCTGCCGGATGAAACGTGGGAGTCTAAACGCCGAGCTCCCTTGTTTGTAGACAGCATATACTTTGTTTTACCCTCATTTATCGTCAAACCCACTTTGGCTGATTCCTTTTCGATAGCGGCGAAAGCAGCGGTAACATCTCTCTTGGTTCTGCCAACAATATCAATATCATCAGCGTAAGCAAGGAGCTGGACACCTTTATAGAAAATGGTGCCATTACGATGCACACCGGCCTTTCGTACGATCCCCTCCATGATGATGTTGAAGAGATCGCAAGACAGTGGATCGCCTTGTCTGAAACCTCTTTCGGTATTGAAGGTTTCGGAGAGGTCATTTCCTACCTTGACGGAGCTGCGTGTGTTGCTCAACGTCATTCTGCAAAGTCTAATCAACTTTGCAGGTATACCGAACTCAGACATTGTTGCGTATAGGCAATCCCTTCTCGGGCTATCGAACGCAGCTTTAAAGTCGACAAAGAGATGGTGTGTGTCAATTTGATTTTCGTGGGTTTTCTCCAGGATTTGTCGTAGCGTGAAAATCTGGTCTATGGTGGACTTACCAGGTCGAAAGCCACACTGATAAGGTCCAATCAGTGTTTTTGTAATTGGCTTTAATCTTTCACACAGTACGCTTGAGAGAACCTTATATGCGATGGAAATAAGACTGATACCTCTATAACTTGCGCAGATTGTAGGGTCTCCTTTCTTAAGTATAGGGCACAGTACACTGAGGTTCCAATCGTCGGGCATGCTTTCTGCTAGCCATATTTTGCTGATGAGCTGATGCATGCGCCTTATCAATTCATCGCCGCCGGTTTTAAACAATTCAGCTGACAGGCCGTCAGCACCCGCTGCTTTATTGTTTTTGAGTCGTTGGATAGCAACTCGAACCTCTTCATGGCTAGGTGGTGATACTTCCACTCCGTCATCGTCGATTGGTGGCACTGCACTGTGCTCTCGATGGGCGGCATTGGTGGAATCGTCGCCATTAAGTAAATTGGAGAAGTGCTGTCTCCACAATCTAAGCACACACTGTGTATCCGTATTCAGATCTCCATTTTCGTCTCTACAAGTGGATGCTCCGGGCTTGAAACCTTGGGTTAGACGCTTAACCTGTTGATAGAATTTTCGTGCATCCTTCTTGCCCTGGTATACCTCTAGTTCCTCACGCTCACGCTTTTCCTGCTCTCTTTTCTTGCGTCTGAAAAGGCGCCTCTCTTCCTTCCTCTTTTCGCGGTAGTTTTCTCGCACGGCTCGCGTTGCAGCTGACTGCAGCGTTTTTCTATAAGCGGCGTTTTTTACTGCAGTCGCAATGCGACACTCCTGATCATACCATTGGTTCCGAGGTTGCGGGCGCCGGAAACCAATGACTTCTTCAGCGGCAGCGCGCATGGAGTGGGATATATGCGCCCAAAGTCCGCCGGCGTCGTCGAGTCCAGAGGTTGGTTGGTTGAGCTTAACCGAGAGTTGAGCGGAGTAGGCTTCGGCAGTCCGTTGTAATTGCAGCTTAGCGACATCTAGCTTTCGTTGCATTCCTGTGCGTATGTTCTTGGCATTGCATAATCGCATGCGGATCTTGGCTGCAACAAGATAATGGTCGGAGTCAATGTTGACCCCCCGAAATGTACGCACATCTAGAACACTAGAGGCATGCCTTCCGTCGATTACAACATGATCAATTTGGTTTCGCGTTTTTTGATCCGGGGACAGCCAGGTGGCCTTGTGGATGTCGAGGTGCTTAAATCTGGTGCTACTAACTACCATGTTTCGTGCCGCGGCGAAGTCGATCAGTCTTAGACCGTTGTTTGTGGAGGTCTCGTGAAGACTGAACTGACCGACAGTGGGGCCAAAGATGCCTTCCCTTCCGACTTTCGCATTAAAATCGCCGAGGACTATTTTCACGTCATGGACCGGAAGGTGGTCATATACGTCCTCAAGACTAGCGTAGAAAGCGTCCTTGACGGCTTCGTCCTTTTCCTCCGTCGGGGCGTGCGCGCAAATAAGGCTTATGTAGAAAAATTTTGCCTTGATGCGGATCGTGGCCAATCTTTCGTTCACAGGTGTGAACCGGGAAACAAGGTGGCGTAGTTTCCGGCTAACGACGAATCCACATCCGAATTCGCGCTTCTCCGCATGGCAGCTGTAGTAGATATCGCAGTGTGCTTGTTTAGAGCAGCCTTGCCCTTTGCTTACACTGCTTAGCCTACATTAATAGTTTCAACAAATTAATGCGTGCTCTGCTTAAGGCTTGCGATACATTAATTGTTGATAACGTTTTTTTTTAACATTCTGCGCCCCGTTGAACGAAGATTAACTGACACTGATATCGAATGACTTATTATGACGGGGAAGTGATTCAGGTGCCTTTATTGTTGTAGTTTTTGGGTTTGTTCTCCATTCTCTCCGTTCTCTTCGAAATTAGTTCAGCTAGAATTACAATGCCAATGATGAGTAATGAATATCCAATCACCAGGTGATGATTGTTATTCCTCTGAATTTGATGAGGCAGCTCGAAAATGTTTTGTTTGACCAATTTTTCGTGGAGAGATCGATCTTTACGATATATTGGCTCATATTTGTTATTAAGTGCATTGATTTGTGCTCGGCATTAATAGGTATTATGTTGTTCATACTCGTGTATGAAATTTGTTGAGTAGTGTTGATTAGTTGAAGACCGTGGACCGTTAACTAATTATTTTTAATTTATTCATTCATTCATTTATTCATTAAATACTTATAACATAACATTAAGTTACTATATATATAATTACATTTTTAACATCATTTTCATTAATACATTTTTAACACATAATTGTTATGGTAAAAGATGAAAATGAAAAGATCTGCAATCTATAGTTCTCAAGGAACTAGAGGCGATTGCAGTTACATAATTAAACATTTAAAAACACAGGAATTAAATTTGATGTGAATTGAAGTGGGGTCAGAAACTAAATATAAAAATAATCCCAAAAAAAAAAAAAAAGTAAATAAATAAATAATAAAATAAAATAACTGAAGTGGATGAACTGCAAAAAGTGGAATTAAAGAAACTCAAAAGCTCAAAAAAGAAAAAGAAACCAACACTGAGCAAATAATCAACATCATTATAATTAAGATTAAAAAGCCAAGCTTTTACATTCCGAAGAAACATGGATTTATTACGAATACTTCGTATGTTATTAGGTAAGTTGTTAAATAGTCTGAGAGCTACTGAAATATAGGACTTTAGAAATAACTGCAGTGAGTGATGTGGAACAGAGACAAGGTTCTGAACATTTATCCTTAAGTTGTAGCTTATCGAGTATCTGCCTAATAGATAGCCTGACTTGATAAAAAAAATCTTTGACACCTTGAAACAGTATAAATGGCTTAAAGGTAATATGTTTAAATTTATAAAGAGATTCAGAGTTCTATCATGACGAGATCTATTACAAATCAAACGGATAGCATGTTTTTGAGATATCAGAAGAGGATTAATTTTGTTAGCATAAGCGCCGCCCCAACAAACTATACCATACTCTAATTTAGATTGAAAAATCCGATAGTAAATGGACTTGAGAAGTTCGTGGCAACAAAAAGGTTTCAACAAATATAAATGTCTAGTTGCAGCCATTTGGTACTTTTTTAGGGCTCTTGTATGTACCGACCAACTCATTTTATTATCCAACAATACTCCAAGGTATTTAAAAGATATGACACGTTCAATACTAAAACACTTAGAAGAGCAACAAATAGTACCTGAGTAGGTATGCACATTTTTAGATGAAAAGCAAATATTTTTATTGTACAGAAACTTTTCACATCTGCCATCATGAAAATAAAATTGTGGAAAATCAACTTCTCTACCTAAAGCATTAAAAAACATAATCCTAGTTTTATTGCTAATGACCCAACTATGAACTTTAAACCAGTGACTTAAAATTGACAGATCATTGTTTATATCTACAGCGAGGTTTAAGGGAGAGTTACTCGTAAACGTACAGGCCATGTCATCTGCAAAAGCATTTGCACTACTAATGAATTTCTGAGAGAAAAGCGAATTAATGAAAATTAAAAACAGAAAAGGGCCAAAAACCGGACCCTGGGGTACGCCCAATGCTACGTGCAAAGAAGAACTTAAATGACCTTTAAACTTGACATTTTGCTGCCTATTAGATAAATAAGAACCAAACCAGTTATATATAAAACCTCTAAAACCAAAATTGTACAATTTACGTAATAAAATTTCATGGTTGACTTTGGTTGACTTTGGTAATATCCACAAAGAGAGTAGCAGTTAACTTTTTATTGTTTAAACCAGAGTACACATTAGAGCAAAAATTCAAAAGAGCATCTTCTGTAGAAAGACCAGAACGGAAGCCATACTGGCATTTACTAAGAAGATTATTATTTTCCAAAAACTTCACAATACGATTCTTAATGGCTTTTTAAAAAATTTTAGCAAACACCGGAAGGAGCGAAATGGGTCTATAGTTGTTAATATTCGTTCGATCGCCTGTTTTAAAGATAGGAATTATCTCAGCAAACTTCATATCACTAGGAAATAACCCTGACTCAACACTTAAATTAAATAAATGGCTTAAAACATCACAAATGTTGAATAAAATTTTCTTAATGAAATTATTGGGGAAATAACCATAAGAAAGCGAATTCGAATTTTTTAGTGACATAATAATTTTATATACTTCAAACGAAGAAATTGATTAATAAAAAAAGCTCTTAGACAAACAAGGTTCTCTGGATAAACAAGAGCACAAGCTCCTGTCAGTGGCATTATTATCAACTACTTTAGAGCCTATTGAAACAAAATATTTGTTAAAGGTATCCGCTAGAATTTTTGGATTGGACACAGGTTCAGTATTAATAACCAATTTTTGAGTGGTTTCATTACTTTTACCTTTATTAAGTATATGATTTATCAATTTCCATTCTTTTCTTATATCCCCTCTTGCCTTCTGGAATTAGTTACTATAGAAGCTATTCTTGCATAAGGTTACTTCCTTAGACAATACTTTACAAAAAGTTTTATAAGAAGCAGTTATAACATTTTCATTAGGATATTTCTTTTTACGCTTGAATAGCTTATTTTTTTCCTTTATTTTATGAAGCAAGTCATTCGTTATCCACGGTTTAATTTTTTCCAATGCGCGATTCTTTTTCTTTAAAGTTCTTGTACAACTTTCAACATGCTTAACAAGTTGGTTTATGAAAGCAGTATAAGCCTTAGAAGCATCGAATTCAGTATAAACTTTAACCCAAGTTTCAAAACACAAAGAATTGTTTAATAACCCAAAATCAGTTGACATATAAATAGATGGAGAGATAGACAAACCATTTTTCGGCACTTGACAATTAGCAATACTTAAAGCAGTTAAACAATGATCAGAAATCTGGAAGTCTATCACTGAACTAAAAAGAGAAAAATAATTACAATTTTCAAGACGGACAAATATGTGATCTATACAAGATTCAGACAAAGATGATATACGAGTAGGCTGGATAATACAAGATTATAGGCCAAAAGAAGAAAGTTGAAATAAATATCTATCGTTATTAATATTGCTATCAAGAATATTTAAATTTATATCGCCGAGAAAACACAAATTGGTGTGATTTTCATTTTCCAAAAGGGTAGCTATGTCATTCAGAAATATATCAAGAGAAATGGAAGTGTCAATAAACCGATAAATGCACAAGAAATTAAATTTTATTTTATTAATTGAACACATTACCTTTAAAGCATCACAACAACGAAGGTTGAAACAGCAATGCTCGAAATTAAAACCACTATGAACAAAGCAGCAACACCGCCAGACGCATATTTATTATTACAGTTAGCTATAAAATTGTAACCATTTATACTAAAAATTGATTTTTCGTCATCATAAATTCAAATTTCGGTTAAGAATATTATAGCAGGCTTATTCACAAAGGATTCCAAGTGCAGTAATAAGTTATAGAAATTTTTACGCATACTTCTTATGTTTTGACGAACAATTGAGCAATTATTTGAAAAGTCTCGGTTATAGCACAGGTCTTGAGAACGAACATTGATGCAGTTGCCTAAAGGGATACTGATCAAATTATCATTGTTATCACTTAAATCAGTAGACATTAAGGTATAGACTCAAGATCTTCAGTCTTATTAACAACAATGTAATTGTCACCATCCCTTTTTCTCATAAAAACTTTTCCATTTCTGACCCAAACATATTTAAAACCTTTATCCTTCTTAAGCTTTTGAGCTGCTTTTAATAATTGTCTTGTTCCACTATCTAAACTATCATTTATAAAAATGTTCATGTTTTTCTCACAACCGAATATTTTTGTAGTTAAGTTGTT
This sequence comes from Coremacera marginata, assembly GCA_914767935.1. NCBI lineage: Eukaryota > Metazoa > Arthropoda > Insecta > Diptera > Sciomyzidae > Coremacera > Coremacera marginata. The sequence goes on along the minus strand of OU612045.1, from coordinate 117,705,941 downwards.
ACGGTTTTTAAATTTATTTCTTAACACTTCTTTTTTTCTTAATAATGACATAAGTTTAACAACCAAAATATTTTTAGAAGAGTTATCAAAAGATTTTATTTTTTATCAAAGCAATCATCAATATCGCCCACTGTAATTTGTTTACCAACTTACTTACTTACTTATCCGACCTAAGAGCAACAATTTCGTTAAATACTATTTCTAGTGTTATATCTTGTTTTGGTACATATTGTAGTTTTTGATGTTGTTGTAGTTGTTGTTGTTGTTGTTGTTGGTGTTGTTGTTGTTGTTGTTGATTTAAAGAAGGTAGAGAAGAAGAGACATTAAGCATGCAGCTTGACTTTAGTGAGAGAATTCCAGAACCAATAAGTGCGACTTGTGAAGATTCAGATCCGCAGACTGCGTTCATCCGAGTTGGAAGAGTAGCACCGAATATCCATTGATTGGACCTTTCCATTTGCTTCCATGTAAAACTGTCATGAGTTTCCATTATTTCACAGTTGACCTTAGCTGCGTTGTTGAATAGTTCGACTTCACAAGAATTGATGCCAGACCCATAATTGTACACAGTCTGGATATGTGGACACAAATATTTATTGCTGATTGTTGTCAAACATAGCTGCAAAAAGGTAGAGTTCATTGGAAAATAACTGTTCCGGTGTCGAGAGATGGCCAAGTAATGCGTTGAGATCTTTTTTGTTGTTTTTGTGTTGTTGACCACATGTGGAATTAGTAAAAAGTTGAATATTTCAAATTCTCTTTGATCGCTCAGTGGAATTTGGATATTAAACAGAATATGATCTTCGGTTAGTCCGGGTACAACTTTCATAAGTCTGTAGAGGGTTAATGAATTGTCTTGATTAGTTGGTCTTGATCAGTTGGTAAGTATCGAAGGCAAATGGTTTTTGATTTTGATGATCTCCTCTATAAGTAGGTAAGGTGATAATAATAATGGCTGAATTTTTCCGTGATGAATGTCTGTTAATATGTCAAGTATGGCTGCCTGTATTTGTTCGATGTCAGCCCTTAACATAGTGAGTTGAATTGCTAAGGTAGTGAAGACTTGAAAGCGATTTTGTTGCATCATGTCTTCCTGCTCATTGCTTATGTGGTTGCGAAGTGCATCAATTTGTTCATCGAGCTCTTGAAACCTTGTTGATATTATTGAGTGATCCTCTTTCATTATGTTAATTGTTGAGCCAACGATTGAAGTTTGGTTTTTTAACAAAGTTATCAAGTGATCTTCATTGTCACTTAAACAGTTGTTTGTAGATGGCATTTCTTCAGTGTATGTCGAATCTAGTACCCCAAAAAAGGCATTTGCTACGTTTCCAATCGCGTTTATTGCTCCTCGCTTCTGTCGTCCCTTTGCAAATAGTTGGTTGTTGCGCTGAAGATGATTTATGTCTTGCTCATATTGTTTAACCAGCAAATCATAATGAGTAAATTTGGTGAGAGATTCTATTCAGCTTTTACCAACTTTGCTGTGCCAATTCCTTCGAAGTGAATGCTTGGGGTTGAGTTGAGTCTTGATACTATAATGGGTTCAGCTAGAACAATTGGTAAAAACAAAAAACAACATAGCAACATAGTAGCAGTAGAGAATTTCCTTCTTTTAGATGGAATATCTTCAATATTACTATCTGCTTCGTCTCTTTTTTCGCTTGTTTTCGGTTCTTCTTGCGTAGGTAGTTGAGCCAATCGGTGAATAGAACGCTTCCAGATTCCTGATGAAGTTTTTACCTTTGCTACTCTAACAAAACCATCGTCTGATTATTATACTTTATACGTCTTGATTATTCTGCCTAATGGCCATTTTAATGGAGGAACGTTGTCTTCCTTAATTATAACTAAAGTGTCAAGTTCAATGTTGGGGATTGACTTCACCATTTTGATCGTTGCTGTAACTGATTGAGGCATTCAGTAGACCATCGTTTCCAGAATTCTTGTGTGAGATGTGTCACCATTTTCCACCATGTCGGCAAACTGGTATCCATGATTTTAGCCGTAACGTGTATCGGTGAGGTAAGAGCTTCTTCGATAAGAAAATGCCCCGGTGTAAGTGCTGTTAGGCCATTTGGATCAGATGACATTTGCATTATTAGTCTTGAGTTAAGAATGGCTTCAACTTCAACTACCACGGTCTCAAGTTCTTCGTATGTTAGCGATGCAGATGATACACTTCTTGATAAAAGATACTTTGCAGATTTTACCGCGGCCTCCCAAAGCCCTCCAAAATGAGGTCCCCGTGGAGGATTAAAGTTGAACTTTATGCCCTTGTTGCTGCATTCTTTGATAATGACTTCCTGACCTTCTGCTGAGTGGACCGAACTTATTAGTTCTCGCAGCTCGTTGCTTGCCCCCACTAAGTTTGTTGCATTGTTACTGAATATGTGTATACAGTGCCCTCTTCTACTTATAAAACATTTTAAGGCTCCAATGAAAACTGTGGTTGTTAGGTCTGACACTAGTTCTAAATGGACTGCTTTGACAGCAAATCAACAAAATATAGCTACGTACGCCTTATGGGTTCTTTTTCCTCAAATTCTGTAGTGAATTTCGAATGGTCCACAATAGTCTACACCGCTGTTAAGAAATGGTCGTGAAGGTTGGATTCTTTCTTTTAGTAAATATCCCATGAATTGATTTAGTAGAGTTGGTTTGACTCTACTGCATCGTACGCAATTTTTAACAATGTATCTTGCCATTATTTTTTCCTTCATTGGCCAGAAGCGTTGTCGGGTGTGAGCTAGGAGGGCTTATGGTCCGCAATATAGATAGTGTCGTGTATCACTTTTATAAGTAGTTTTATTATTTTGTCATTATACGGGACAAGTATTGGGTGTTTTGCATTGTAACTTAATAACAATGATGTCAAGCGACCTCCTACTCTAATCACTCCCTTGTCATCCAAGAACGGGTCCAAGGTAGCTAATGAGCTTGATTTGTGAACTTGCTCGCATTTCGATGATGATTTGATTTCTTCACTAAATTCTGACTGTTGTACTGTTTTTATAATGAGTGTCAGAGACTCATCGAGTTCTTGTGGTGATAGTTGTAATTCTTTTCCAGGCGGTTTTTCTTGTAAATGGTTGACAAAACGGATTATAGATCCCGAAGGATTGCAGCGATCGGAATGAGTTATTGTGATTAATGTTATAGGTGATGTGTTCTAAGGTTCGTTGGTAATGAGCAATGTGTGACTCTTGAGTTCCTTTCTTCGTCTGTGTCTATTTTTAGATCTGCACGAAATGCTGATGGCCAGACAGAATTTTCTCCATGAAGAAAAATGGGTCCGTGGAACGACAACAAGCAGGTCTTGAGCTGATTTGGCATTATTCCTCTGGATAATACGTCAGCAGGATTTTGTTTTGATGACTCGTGAATTTCTACAAATCTGTTTGCAACAAATGTATGAAAGTTTGCAGGAGATAAATGAAGCCAGGACAGGACAATTTGTGAGTCTGTCCAATAAAAGGTTGGATGATTGTTGTATTGAAAATCACTTTTAATTTTTGCCATGAGTTCGGCGCAAATTAATGCTGCACACAGTTCAAGTCAGGGTATAGTCTGTGTTTTTATTGGGCAACTCTAGACTTGGAGCACAATAGGTTGATTGTTACTGACCCGTCTGGAAATTTCGAACGAATGTAGACCACAGCACCGTAGGCCTTTCCAGAAGCGTCTGCAACGCCATGTAGTTGAACTGATTTAGGAATTTGACTTTTGAAGATATGTCGAGGAAATTGAACTTCGTTGAGCATTGGTAACTTTTGATAAAATGATAACCATTTGTCACGAAATTCGGTAGAAACAGGCTCAACCCATTTTGATTTTAATTGCCATAATTCTTAAATGTATATTTTGGCTCATATTGGATCATAAAGACGTGCCAGATCTGATGAAGCAGTTCTCATTGTTACAGCAGTAATTTCCTTCGGAATGACCTTTATGTGAAGTGTGTCAGCCTTTGGATGCTAGATATGGCCAAGAGTTTTGATCGTTGTGTTATCTTCATTTTCAAAATTTAAATCTACTTCTTGGCCTTAACTGCAATGCCTTGCAGTAAATTTGGATGGTTGGCACACCATTTTTGCAATTTAAAACCTGCTGTTGATAAAATCTTAATAAGTTGTTGCTGGGTTTCAACTAATTCAGTTAGTCTGTTTGAACTGATCAAACCATCATCGACATAGAAATCATGAGATAAAGCCTTTGATCCGTGTGGTAAATTGTGTGCTAACTGAAGCACCAATTGTTGTAAACACTTTGTTGCAAGGTAAAGAGCTGATCTGGTTCCGTGATGTCACTGTTTTAAGCTGATAATAGTTTATTTGTGTCTTGGGATCCTCTCGCCATACTATCGTTTGAAACTGTTGATCTTCATCGTTGATAAGTATTTGACATTTTGTCAATGTCCGTGGTGAAAACAAAACGTGGAGCTCTAAAACGAAGTAATACTGAAGACAACTTGCTTTGCACTACAGGTCCGTTATACATTGTCATTTAACTAGTAACCTGAAGAAGTTTTGGCGGACGCATCAAATACAACCCTCAAGTTTGTTGTGGAACTTTCTGGTTTAAGTACATAAAGATGTGATAAAACAAAATGTGGAGATAAGAGCAGATCTTTGTTTAATTTTTGCATATGTCCAAGTGTTTCATACTCCTGCATGAACTGCATATACGCTGCAGTTAAAACCTTAAGTTCAGGTTTTTGTGCTAGTCGTTTTTCGAATGTATAAAAACGATTAGTGGCTATGTGCATGGAGTCTCCTAATAATGCAGGATCTTTTATAAATGGAAAGTTTGCGATAATGCGTCCGTTTGTATTTCTTTTTTTGTTGTAGATTGAAAAGATCTTCACATTTACTTCCTTTCAACAGAATCCTTTTTGACATTTGTAATGATTCGCTCTATTTCATCTCCAGTTTTGTTTTGTAATTCCAATAAATCCTTGTCATGATGCTGGTGGAGATGGTATCTGTTAGGTGCTAAGCTTGATGCTAATGTTTTTGATGATTGCGAATGTTGTTTTTTCGAGGAATTTTTTCGAGTTGACAATGTTCAATGAATATTTTTGATGCCTTTGTTAGCTCACACGAATGTGTTCTTGCCTACTCCGTTGTGTGAAGCAGGATATCGTATCCTTTTCTGGATCACGTCGGGGTCACCAAAATGTTGGAATGTAGATGGTTCCAACACACTCTTTATCAACACTTGTAATTGACATAGAGGGGACTCTTAATTGGCACTTGAAACCAATTAAGCAGGGCTTTAATTAAATTCAAAACTTTGAATTATTTTAACGTAATTGATTGATATATTTATTTATTGTACCTTTTATAGGTAAAAAATGCTTATGCTAAAATTTCTTTTACAAAGTAAATATAAACAAGCTTAAAATATTATTAGCGGAAATGAGTATCATCATCAGTGAATTAGTGGATGCTAAGCATCGTAAGCCACTATAAACAATATATAAATGTTTTTGCTTACACTGCTTAGCCTACATTAATAGTTTCAACAATTAATGCGTGCTCTGCTTAAGGCTTGCGATACATTAATTGTTGATACCGTTTTGGTTCTTAGCATATATATTACATCAATTCTAAGTTGAGTTCCAAATACGCCCACCTCCAATACAACACACAATAGAGAAAACTTAATAAATTTACTAATAATTGAGCTAAAGAGACAAAATTTGGTATGTGCATACCACGAATACTTCGAATTTTTTTGAAGACTTTTCGATTTTATGTTGTTCCATATCTCGAAGGGGAATCAAAATGAGTGAAATTTAACCATTTTTTGGGGGTTGCTAAGGGAGGAAGCATTTTTGAGACACACAAATTGAGGGGTCTATCTTTCCCCCATTTTTATGAGAACGACGTCGAAACACGCGTTTAACTGTCCACTCTAAGTCAAATTGTAGTCAAACACGTGTTTCGGGTCCCTCTTAAAAATATGGCAAATGGGGGACACATAGACCTCTCTGATTGTGTTCGGATCCAGCGACCCATTTTTTCTAGTGTTCGCTCCAGCACCGAATTCGTGAAAATAAAAACATTTCAGGTGGCAACTGCACTTTAATTTTTTTTGGAATCAATTACATCAAAATACGGCTTTAGAAACTAATATTTATACTCATTCATTCTCAGTTTTGAGTACGTGGCGCATTGATGTGGCTCGTTGCAGATCTCTGATACCCACCTTCCTAACAACCGATACTAAAACGTGCATATAAAGTGAGGGTGTCTTGGAACCGGACACGCTCACCTCCCATAGACCCTGTTTGGTTAAAACAATAAAAAGATAGTATTTGAGAGGAGTATTTGAGTATATGAGGCCAATAGTCAGTTCTGATCCGAAAATGGGAGCAAAAATTTAAAATCCTTATTATGAGGTTTTTATATTAAATTTTTATTAATTAGTTCCTGCATTAATTGCTCACGTCTGTTAGTTGTGGTAAATTCTCTGACTGTCTGGCTGCTTTCTTCATTAGTTCCATCGAGTTGATTACTGCCCAATGTTATTATATTGTGGTTGTCAATACATATGTTCTGTAAAATACACCCTGCTACTGTTAAATTAACAATAGTTCCGATGTCGCGTTGTTCGACAAAATACACAGTGCAACACGAAAAAAAATAACCATATACGGACACCACTACGTGATAAAACACCAAAAAAAAAAGACCCCAGTCTCGCCGTTTTGCCCAAAGTCCGCCAGGTTTTTTTTATGGGCCCCCAAAGAAGTGGGACCTCGGTGTCATTTTTGGAAAAAAGGGATAATTTTCTCAAGCTCATATCTTGCAAACCGTTCGGAATTTTGATTTACTCTCTGAGGCAAAGTTGTAGCTCTTGTCATAAAGAACAAACATATAAAATAACATATAAAATTGTTATTATTGTTAACATATAAAATAAAAAAAACTTCATCTTCAAGATCAAAATCGCAAAAAACTTTAAAAAAGGAGCGAAAAATGTCCCAAAAATGTTTTTTTTTATTTTCCGCTTTTACGAACAAATTTACTTTATGAAAAATGAGCTAATTTTCTTTGGCCTGGTAGGGCTTACAGCGCTGATAAAAACCCCAAAGTTTTTTTAAGGAGGCCGATCCAACTTCTTGAGATATTGGCCTTTATAGCTTGAGTATATAATCGCTTATATCTCACCCATTTCTTATCCGATCTGGTTGAGATGGGTATCATTGAGAAGACCTTTGAAAACGCTATAAATCTGTATATAAATATGTTAATTTTTATTAACTCATTGGGGCAAATTAAAAAAAAAACTTTTTAACCTCACCTTTTAAATAAAAATCTGGTTTCTGAAAAAACAGCCCTAGTAAACTTATTTCCTCCTAGACTCAGTAAAAGACAACACTTCAAGCTTATTTTTGAGGTATAATACTCCGCAGTAACCCTTCTAAGACCGGAGATAGTGAGGTTTTTCTAACAAAAGTACTTTCTGGGAGCCAAAATTTCGCTTAAAAACAATTGAAGTGTAAGAAAATAAGCGATTTCTTAAAAAAAATGTTGATTTCAAAAATTTGAACGTAAATAATTGTCAGTCAGGAGGCCGAGTGTGTTAGTGCACTGTACCTTCACTGATAGTAAGTGCATTCTAATAAAAATTCTCAAGCTGGTGGGTGAGTTCCCGTGCCCAAACTATCAAAGCAAACTACCTGGAAGCAAACATCTGCATTGAATTCACATAAAAACAACCCAAAATATAAAAAAAATACCTGGAAACACATTGTTGCTCTTGTCATAAAGATGAAATTGTGAACATATAAAATCAAAAAAACTTGTATCAAAAAACTACCTTGAAGCAAACATCTGCATTGAATTCACATTGTAGCTCTTGTCATGTTTTATGTCTTGTATGTTTAATTAACGCTCAAAAATGAAATATGCCTGGCCCGAACCATGTGTTTGTCCAAGAGTTAACAACGTTTAGGTAGCGCTTAGGTATCACGCGATCACGCACCGACCGCAGCAGCACAGGTAATGCAGTAAACTCAGCACACGAAACAAGGGACGCAGCACACAATATAAAAGCGACACGACGCTCACATCGAGGCATTACACAGCGCGACGTCAACGAGAGCTCAGCGGTGAAAGTGAAAAAGTGAAAGTAAAAAAAGTGGAAGTGCTACAGCATAATTCGCACACAACATTGCCAACTGATAATTTCAACTAGTGTAAAAAATAGTATTTAGTGTAGTAAATGATAACAATTTGTTCGTTTACTGCAACGATGTAAAAGCTTTGGTGGTAAAAATGGGAATGAACTACATCGCTAGTGAGTGGAGATTATTTATTGATGGTTCTGTTTCAAGCTTGAAAGCAGTGTTGTTGCATGTGTCGAACTGAAAACCTTCCATTCCGCTAGCAATGTGTATTAACATGAAAGGAAGCTATGAAACATTGAAAGATATAATGGAAAAAATCAAATACTACGAAAATAAATGGAAGATTTGCTGTGATTTGAAGGTCATCAACATTTTGCAAGGGATCATCGATAAGGGCGGCTTTCCAAAATTCTTTTGTTTTCTTTGTAATTGGGATTCGCGCTCACCTCTGAATCAATACCAATGTAATTCGTGGAGACCAAGAGGAAATGTGGAGGAACAAATGATACAACATAAACTGAGGAATGCACCTTTAATAGACAATACTCAAGACATCTTGCTGCCACCGCTCCACATAAAATTGGGAATTGTTAAAAAATTCATCGAAATGGCCGTTGTAAATTGTCCAAACGCATTTGACTATTTGAAAAGCGTTTTCCCAAAGCGTAGCGATAATAAAATTAAAAACGGTATTATAGTTAATTTAACACGAGTTTTTGTTCACCTCATTGTACTATTTTCACTTTGTTAATGTTTTCTTTTCTGTCTTTATTTTTTGTCTTCATTTAACAAGCGTACTTAATGGCCCTGACATTAGAAAGCTATTCAAGAGCAACTTTGAATCATCGCTTCATGATTATAACCATTCAATGGCATGGATTTACTTTCAGCGTGTATGCACCAGAGTCTTGGGAGGGGATCGAGACGCGGAACCGGAATCAAGAGAATGGGTGAAAGAAATGCTGTATTATTTTGAGAAAATCGGCACATCGATGGCATTAAAACTGCATTTTCTTCATTTTAATTTTTACGATTTTATCAAACAACTCCCTACCGAATCCGATGAGCAAGGAGAACGGTTTCACCAAACCACAAAGCCCATGGAAAAACGGTACAAAGGCAAAAAACTCGACGCATTGGTTGCAGAGGTAATATCAATTTTATTGATGAATTGTTTTGCATCCCTTTTTTGATTTCTTTTCTAATTCATTTTAGGTATGTTGGTGGAGTCACAAGATCACCCTGTATGATGTTAATGAAGTCTCTGAAGAAGAAAAAGCTGATGATGGAGGGCAGTCTGGAAGTAACGTGCCTGTGGACACCGTAAGTTCTGAATCAGAGTCAGATTCGGACGACGATTTGGATCGACAACTTAAGAGAGTGCCATTTGCAAGTCCAGGGCCATCAACTATATAAACATAATACGAATAGTTTTTTTATAAGTTTTGTAATAGATAGCATAGTATTGTAGTGCCATTCCAGCTGAGACTACTAATCCCTACAACACTGAATCATTATTACTAAATATCCATGCTACTACTCTTTGTTACAACCCTAACTCTAAATGTCAACCCATACCACCTTAGAACTAAGATTAATAAAGTCAGTAATAGTATAACAATGAAACCTGCAACATGCATTTTCACTTACGGGAGAAGGCTTTATAGTATCTCAATGATACTAAACCTTACCAACTGTTAAGGTATCAAAGATCAACTCATGGCTGTTCCCAAATTAAGCCTAAAATTTTTCTTGAAGTCATCTTCACTATAGCTTCTAATAGTGTCCAAAAATGTTGTAATATTTGGATGAACTTCGGATTCTTCGGCACTATCGCTTTCAGATAAAATAAAACTAGATGATGAAGAGGAAGCAGAGGATGACTTCAAAACGAATTCTATCAAATTTACAAGGTTTTGATCCATTTTCTCTTAGAAGTTGCAAAACATTTAATTTTCAATTCATTCAATTAGCTATTCAGTCACAAAACTTTAAAAAACCCCCTAACGATCAAGAGCAAAACAAAAAAAGTTTAAACCTAAGCATTATATTCGTTCTTCGAGTTAAACCAGAACCAATAAAACGCGACTATTGATGAAGACGAATTCAATCTTATCAAGAGAAATTGTATATTCCCATTGTAAATATGGGTATATTCCCATATGATTATTTCGATTCTATTGATCGTCTTCAAGAGGAATGTTTCTCACCTAGACAGATGCTCTTTAATAAACTCACGAATGAAGAATGTTCTATTGCAGATTACGATCATGCACACAAAGTGTGGAGCAGAGAACTGCACAAGCCTAGTTGAAATCAATTTCAAGTACTTGCTTCAAACACAAGTTCAAGCTAGCTTGAGCTTGATAATTTTCAATCAAGTCTGCCTTGTGATTGAAAATAAATAAGCCCACGACAGCTTATGACTTGCAAGTATGCTAGCTTAAGTCCCAAGTAAAGGAAAAATTGATGCCTTCGGCAAAAAGCTTGAAAAACTTGAAATTGAAGGCAAGTATCCAATAAAAGCAAGTATTTAAAAAATTCAATAAGCTTGTGTAGGAAAAGCTTAAGCGTATTTGGGCTTCTAAGAGTTTTGTGAACTCCGTGGTTGGCAGTTTTAGGGGTAGCTGATTTTGAAATTGATGTAAAAATTTAAAATTCAAGATGGCGAATAGAGTTGCCACCTTAATTTTTTTGTATTTTTGCGAATTCTTGTTATTTTGAATTTCTGACAACGGATTTGATTTCGAATCTAATATCACAGTTTTAAAATTTAAGAAGGAGTATAGGCTTGCCACCTAAATTTTCACCATATTGTTGCCACCTAGTAAAATGTATTCTTAAGAGTTGTAAACATCATTTAAAAGTGTTAAGGGGTCGCTGACTTCAAATCGGATGTCAGAATTCTAAAATTTAAGATGGTTAATAGCAATGCCACCTAAAATTTTTTTTATTTTCACGAACTCGATGCTGGAGCAAACACTAGGTAAATATGGTTCGCTGAGATCGAATCCAATGCCAGAGTTTCAAAATTGTGTCATTTTTTTATAAGAGTGTTGCCACCTACCAAAATGTATTTTTAAGAGTTTTAAACATCATTTAACAGTGTTGAGGGGTCGCTGACTTCGAATCTGATGTTAGAATTTTAAAATTTAAGATGGATTTCGAAATCAAATCCGTTGTCAGAAATTCAAAATAAAAAGAATTCGCAAAAATAAAAAAAAAATCAAGGTGGCAACTCTATTCGCCTAAAATCAGCTACCCCCTAAAACTGCCAACCACAGAGTACACAGAACCCTTAAAAGTCTTAATACGCTTAAGATTTTCCTAAACAAGCTAATTTAAGTTTTTCGGATACTTGCTTTAAATTCAATTAATTGGATACTTGCGAGCTTACAAGCTTTTGCCGAACGTTTCAAGCTTTTCAACTTTCTTACCTGACATGAACATTCTTACCTGACATAAGCCTCAACAAGCAAGCCAACGAAAAAGCTTGGATATGACTTGTAATTGTTTGGTATTTTTCTAAGCAGGCCAAAGCTTGCTTTTTCAAGTTTGGATACGTACTTGAATTCAAGTACTTGAAAAAGCTTGAATTTCAAGTAGGCTTGTGCAGTTCTCTGGTGTGGAGTAGTTTTAATTGTTGTAATTTAAACGACTACTTGGAGCTTTATCTCAAAACAGATGTTTTATTGTTAACTGATGTTTTTAAAAATGTTAGAAAAGTATGCAAGTCTATTTACAATTTAGATCCTTGTCAGTATTATACAACAGCCGGTGAATATTGGAGTGCCATGTTAAAATATACTAAAATTAAATTGGATCTCTTAAATGACATTGATATGGCTAAATTCATTCAAATTGAAATAAGAGGAGGCATAGTTCAGTGCTCAAAGGGTCATGGTAAAGCAAACAATAAATATATGAGTGCTTTCGATAATGAGAAACCATCAAAATATCTCATGTATTTATATGCAAATAATTTATATCGTTGGGCTATTTCTCAGTATTTACCTGAAGGAAAATTTCAATGGGTTGAAAATATTGATTCATTTAATATAGATGAATATCGCTCTGAATGTGATGGAGAATTTATTTTTGAAGTAGATTTAGATATTCCTATTGATAAACATGATTCTCATAATGATTTACCGTTTTGTCCGGAAAACAAAAAAGTCCCGCAGGAAAACACCAAAAAAACTTTTTTTAAAAAAAACCGACTACAAAATCACTACAAAGTAAAAAATTATTTTAAAATTTTCCTTTTAATTTCTTATACATATTTGACAATTTATTTAAACATATTATTACATTGGAAAACTTATTATTTGAATTTTTTCCTAATTTGTTTTATTATCATAAAAATATTAATTTTTTATGAATACAAAAGCTTTTAAGGCCGGCGCTAATATAATCAGACTTTTAATCAGAAGCGCATAGAACTTCGAAGCTTTTGTATTCGTACAGAAATTAATATTTTTATGATAATAAAACAAATTAGGAAAAAATTCAAATAATAAGTTTTCCAATGTAATAAAATGCTTAAATAAATTGTCAAATATATGCAAGAAATTAAAAGGAAAATTTTAAAATTATTTTTTACTTTGTAGTGATTTTGTTGTCGGTTTTTTTTTAATGTTTTTATTTCTTCCTTTTCAGAGAATATGATAAATTTTCGAAAAAAGTGTATAAACTACATAAATACAATTGTTCTTAAAAAATTTGTTCTATTAAATTCTGAAAGTTTGTTGGTTATTTCAAATATCTGTCTCTTAAATTTAAATTAGATAATTTTACCCATTCTTGTAACAAGTTTTATAACCCTAGTGTCAATATTATTCGAGATATAGTGTTTTTCTAATATTGCCACGCCCCTTTGTTAGATAAGCGTCTACTTTCTTAACCGTTATTTGTAATAATTGTGCTTATCTCTGTACTTTATTTCAGTACCCAGCGTCAATATTAACTGAGATAGTGTTTATCTAGTGTTGCCGCGCCCATTTGTCAAATAACGCCTACTTTATTGAACGTAATTTTTAATAATTCTGCCTCCCCCTGTACTACAATAAATTTCAGTGCCCTAGTGTCAATATTATTCGAGATATACTGTTTTTTCTAATATTGCCACGCCCAGTAGTCCAATACCGCCCTCTTTATTGACCGTAATTTGTACTAATAATACCTACCCCTAAACCAAATTGCAGTACCATAGTATCAATATTATGCGAGATATATTCTTTTTCTAATATTGACACGCCCATTTGTGAAATAACGCCCATTTTCTTGACTGTAATTTGTATTAACTGTGTCTACCCCTATAGTAAATTGCAGTACACTACTGTCAATATTATTCGAGATACAGTGTTTTTCTAATATTGTCACGCCCATTTGTCGAATAACACCCACTTTATTGACCATAATTTGTAATAATAATGCCTACTCCCATACTAAATTGCAGTACTCTAGTCTCAAAATTATTCAAGATACACTGTTTTTCTAATATTGCCACGCCCATTTGTCGAATAACACCCATTTTCTTGCCGGTAATTTGTAATAATTGTGCCTAGACCTACACTAAATTGCAGTACCCTAGTGTCAATATTATTCGAGATGCAGTAGTATCTATTATTGCGAGATCTAGTATTGCCACGCCCAGTCCTTGCATACCGCCCACTTTTTGACGGGCACCTTCATGCTTATGATATCAATCTGTTCACCAAAAATTATGGCAATCAGGCACATGGTTTAGGAGTTACCGATATACATATTAAAAAAAAAAAAAAAAACAGAGAAACCGACGAAGTTGAGAACCTCCTCCTTTTTGAAGTCGGTTAAAAACTAACTACAGATTAAACTAATAAAAGAAACTACGTTATACATTTTAATTTAAAACAATGTTTAAGAAATGGCCTCAAGCTTAAAAAAGTGCATAGAATATTGAAATTCCTGGCTCAAGAAATACATCGATTTTAATACATTCCATAGAACTCAAGCTAAAACCGATTTTGAAAAGAATTTTTTTAAATTACTAAACAATGCTGTCTACCATGGAAAATGTAGAGAAAAGGAAAGATGTAAAAATTGTATGCCAGTGGGAAAGTGTTGGAAAAAGATTGGGAGCTATAAGAGCTATAGCAAAACCAAATTTTCATAGCTCTATAAGGTTTACCGATAATATGGCAGATATCCAACTGAATAGAGTACATGTCGAATATGATAAACCTAGTCCTGAAGGGTCTAAGAAAAAATGTACGATCTTCATTATGAATATATGGTCCCAAAATATAAAGAAAACTTGAGTTTGTGCTATATGGATACGGATTCATTCATCTATTCAATTAAAACCCAAGATTTTTATAAAGATATAGTCCCCGATATTAATTTAATATTTGATACATCTGATTAGTATTTAGTATTTATTTATTTATTTAAGTCTTTGGATGAAACCTTACAGACTATGATAAATAGACCTTAAATAACTTAAAGTTAAAAGGTTAATGCAGCAGTCTTAACAATGCAGATTTAAAATTAACTTTGCTCATGCTAAAATCAATGGAACTATCTTTATATACATTATTTAATGTTGATAATGTCTTATTAATGGGCTCATTGATGGCATAGTTTGACCTGTGACATTTAATATGAAAAACAAATGAGCGCAAAGTTCTGTATGGTATATTAAAGCTCATTACCTTTAGAAGCTTTGGGCAATCAATATTACAATTAATGATATCAAATATAAACGTTATACTTTGAATCAGCCTTCTCATTTTAAAACTTTCCAGACTTATTAACATGCAACGAGATATGTAAGAGGGAATAGGGTCAGTAAAAACAATCATGCGTAGTGCATACTTTACAAACTTCTTTTGTATGCGCTCAAGACTATCAATATGAACTCAATAATAAGGGCTCCACATAAGTGCAGCATAATCAAGATTAGATCTTACAAATGCAGTATAGAGCTGCTTTAAGGTGTAAGGGTCAAGGAAAGCAGAGCTATTACGTTAAATAAAATCGATTAAAGAATAAGCCTTCGGAATTATGCGATTAATGTGGCCAACAAAAATAAGACGAGAGTCAAAGAAAACTCCATGATTGCGAATTTCATTGACCAAAGTTAAAGGCACTCCATCAATGTGATAAGGAAACAAAATGGGTGTAGCACTCTTCAAAACAACACTCTTTAGTTATTGTTTTTAAACCAAGAAAGACAATTATTCAATTCAGTTTGAAGAGTAATACAATCTGAATATTGCTTTACTTTATAATAAATTTTCAGGTCATCAGAGTACAATAAATGACTGACGAAGGGAAAGCATTTCGGGTGTCAATTATGAACAAAATAAACAGTAACGGCCCTAGTATACTGTCCTGCGGCACACCAGATGTCACCAAAAAAGGTTCTGAACTCACATTTTCAATAGTGACAACAGATATCCTATTAATCAAATAAGATCTCAGCCACGAAAGAAACGTTGAATGAAACCCATAAATGGGCAATTTCCTGATAAGGAGGTTATGTGGAACTTTGTCAAAGCTTTAGAAATGTCAGAGTAAATTATATCAACTTGACAACCTTCTTCAAAAGAGTTGATACAATATCTCGTAAAAATGCTCAAATTTGTTGTGACAGACTTGCCCGCAACAAAACCATGCTGGAACTGACAAATAATATTTTTAACAGTGAAGAAAGCTTTAAGTCCATCAAGATCAGATTTAATAAAAGAATACCAAGAATACCATTTTTCTTCTAGAGTTAGACTTAGACAGCCAACTTCAATAAAGAATCATGTTAATCAATTTTAGTGTTATTAAAAATATTTGTATTTGTATTTGTATTTCTTTTTTTTTTTGTATTTATTTTAACATAAAATTAGTGCAGTAAGATACAAAAAGATCTTTCATTAGCACAACATATAAGAATATATAAACAACCAATAACATTTAATTGCGAGATACTTAAAGATAAAGATTTAATAGAATACAATTAAAAAGATACAATAATACGATGACACATTAGATTCTTAAAGTTAGATAAATAATTATTAAATTAATGATCTTATAACATATAAATCATGAATAGAGCAAAATAGTTTAAATTATTATTATTATTACTATTACTATTAATTTAATCAGACTGATTTAGTTGCTAGAAAAATATAACATAATTGACTGACTGAATTTTCTCGTACTGACGATACTTTTAACATTAAGCGGTAGTGAATTCCATAGTTTAATGGCATTGATGAAGAAAAGACGTTTAGATTGTAAACAATTATATTTAGGTAGTATTAGGTTACCGGTTCGATTTGAGGTAGAGAATATGTTTGCTAAAATTAGATTTGAAAAATTCCGCAAATAGATTAACAGTATCAATGAAACTGTTAGAGACCTAATCATTATGAAACATCGACGAAGCAATGTACGACAAATTTTTTTTGGATTGAACGTTTGAATCTCCAAAAGGCTTAAGCATAGGATTTGATGTGACTCTTAAGATTCAAAACATATTGGTTGTATAGGAGTTTGTTTAGGAAATCAAACTCACGTTTGTAATGAATAAATTTCTCATTGAATTGTATTAGACCTGTAGATTTAAATTTTGCGCAGAATTTATTCCTTAGATTTTTGAGCTTTTTTAAGCCACTAGTATACCGTGAAAGTTTATACGGTTTCCTTCTCAGATTAATATTATTAAATACGTGATCAGATAATGTCTTAAGAAAAACTTCAAAACAGTTTTGAGTATCGAGTCCATTAAAGATCTGGTACCAAAATATACCATCAATGATTTCATTTAATATATCATAATTACATTTATTATAATCATAAAAATATTGATCAGATGAATTTACTTTCAAAAATCTATAAAGTTCAAGTTCAAAGCATAACGCAGAGTGATGCGTTGACTCAGATATGGGGCATTCACATTCAAATAATTTAAATTTAAATATCTTACTTAGAAATATTAAGTTTAGTATTTTGGAAAATTTATTCTGAGTAAAATTAATCTGAACAAAATCACAACTTAGAAAACTATCAACTAAGTGTATTTCAAACAATTTATTAACATTTAATTGAATAAATACCATATCATCATCCGGGGCAGAGGTCCATATTAAACTACTAAGGTTGAAGTGGCCAACCACACAAAAATAGTTATCGTAGCTGAGCGTAGTAAACAGCGAAATAATGTTGTCAACATGATTGCAATAGAGTTCCACAGAACTATTTGGAGGCACATAAGATGTGCACAAAACAATACTGCCAAGGGGATGATATATCGTAATGCAGAGTTGATCTAATAGTCCATCCAAAGTATCAATATTGCATATAGATGAACATAAATCAATTCTGATAGCCACCAGCACACCACCACCTCTTGAGCAACCGTTTTCTAAGAGGGCACCGATCTTTTCGATATGTATAAGTCTTCGAAATATCAGCTATTTCATTATCATAAAAATCCTCATTTAGCCATGTTTCGATCAAATTATAATCGGCGTCCGAGATGAAATTACGAACAGTAACTAATTTGGTTCGCATACTAGATAAGTTTTGATAGTAGAATCTTAAGGCACTTGTGTTAACTGATGTAGTGATAGAGTCAGTTACTTTCTTATCTGAGGACACCACTTTTCTT
The DNA here is from genome assembly GCA_914767935.1 of Coremacera marginata. Classification (NCBI taxonomy): domain Eukaryota; kingdom Metazoa; phylum Arthropoda; class Insecta; order Diptera; family Sciomyzidae; genus Coremacera; species Coremacera marginata. The sequence goes on along the minus strand of OU612045.1, from coordinate 117,688,155 downwards.
CCAAAAAGAAAAACGGACGTACTACAGCCTCATTGGGCCAAAACGCAGAATTGAATACCTTATCGAAACACCAAGCAGAAATAACTACTTTAAAAGAAAGTCTTTTTATGATAGATACATCAGCATCCTTTTTGACTAAGCGATAGCAAGGAATAAGTTGCTTATCAATTTGAGCGCGCGATGAAACTTAGTCGACAATATTTTCAACTGAGACTGTTGGCTTAAATGAGGAGATGTGCAAAGTTTTTCTTAGATAAGCAACACTTAATTCAACATTATTAATGTTCCCGATAACAACAGAATTATTATTTCCGGTATTATATATTTATTCATATTACGAACTGAGTTCACCGGAACAAATGCTGAGTCATCAATATGAACATTAGAGGTCTCAGCAACATCGAGCCCCTTCTCAGACTCAACTACAGAAGCTCCAACAAACACTGCAGCTGATTTATTAAGCATTGCAGCATAAGAGACACTGGGCTAAACAGCTGATGATAGAGTTGACAATGTTTGATGTGTTACAAAATCCCTTCCATCAGCATGAATATTAGCATTAAAGTTATCAGAAGCAGGAACATGTATATTAGCATTCTTTTTCTCAACATCAACATCTGCCTGAATGACCGCATCCGCTTTCTCAACACCAACAACAGTATCAGCATAAGCAACAGCATCGACGTGAGTGTCAAAGCTAAAAACGATTTCGAAAAGAATTCTTTTAAATTACTAAACAATGCTGTTTCCATGGAAAATGTAGAGAAAAGGAAAGGCATGGGTCGTCACAAAGACGTAGATAGTTTTTATTTATGCCAAACTTATACACATGTACCAAAAGACTTGATTCATGATAATGCAAATGTGATAATAATGTTTAAACAGGATGATTAAATATAAGACACATTTAAAGTGAAGGGAGAAATATGGCTTTCTAGTTATCAAAAAAGTTGATTCTATAAATAATGACAGTTTAGCTAACTGCTGAACTGGTCTGTACTGTTAAACAGCTAACTGCTTAACTGGTATGTACTGTTAAACAGCTAACTGCCAAACTGACCAGAGATCTGCATAATTGGATTAATTTGCTGTTTCAAGTTTCTTTAATTTTTCAACTCCCTGCAAGTTGAGGCAGACAAACAAGTTTGCGTCAATCAAGTTGCAGCAAAAATCAAGTCGCCAAATGTAGGAAACTTGAAATGTGGAAACTTGATATGTAGGAAACTTAAAATATGGAAACTTGAAATGTAGGCAAAAAGCCATTATTTTTCCTACAAATTATTAATTTTCAAGTCTGTTGACGAAGTCCGTGGAATTAAGTTCGTGTTATCAGCAAACTTCGTTTTTCGAGTTGAGTTGACTCGACTGAATTGAGTTGACTGTCGAGTTGACATTTGTACTTCAAAGCATTGGATTGAAGTTTATGTTGGATGTAGTTTTATTTTTATTTTGCTTTGTTTTTTTGTTGTATATTGTTTTTGGACAGATTTTTTTTTTGTTTGATAATTGAGCATTGTGTTGAATGAAGCGTTTTCAGCTGTGGTGTGGATTTGTTTTCAATGTGGTGGTGTGCACAGTGGAGCTTTTTTTAAACGTTAAAAGCGTTAGAAAAAACTTTTTAACATATCACTTACTTTAAAGTAATCTAGGCCAATTAAGATATCAATAAAGTTATGAGTTAAGTTGTGGATCTTAGAAAGAAACCTTAATGCAGCTTATATTCAAATATGTTAATTTCTACAATGTACAATAAATTCAACAAAAATATTATTTTACATGTTGATCTGGTCCTAAGTAAAGAGCCGAATTTTTTATTTTAAAAGACGATGTTTTTTTTAAACTTCATATATATTTCATGTTTAATAAAAAATTTAAAAGCAAGTTATTTGGAGCATTGAAAAAAAAGCCAAACATTACATTACATAATTTATTGGGCTTTGAAATAAAAAACAGTTCATATAAAAAAAATATAGACAAGTAAATTAAACAAAATAAAATAAAAGTAATTAAGCGCACAAAAAATATTGATTTACAAAATCATAAGGCTTATCATGATTTTGGAATAAGAACTTAATTTAAGTTAAAAAATAACAGTTTGAGAATGACATTTTTCTAGCCGCTTTTACTCACACAAACCGGTTTATCGTTTCAACCGTAGAGTGATCTACAATGGAAAAATTCCAAATAAAAATCTAACAGTTTTAGAGTAACATTTTTCCAGCAGCTTTTACGAATATAAACCAGTTTATCGCTCCAACTAAAGAAGGCGAGAGCAATGTCTTTCTGATCTCATAATAAACAAGGATGCTCTCCTTTGTCTCGTTTTTAAATGCTCTATCGCTCTGAATCGTTCGTGATTTCAGCAGCACCAACATAAGCAAGCTACTGAACAAAAATGTGATTTTGTTTTTCTTCTCAAATTTTGCTATTTTGTGACTGTGCGGCCATTCCACGAAAATGTCAATCACTAGGTAAAAAACTAAATCAAATTTAACTTGAGATAGAAATAGTTTTTCGTAATTAAAAATATAAAAGTACAAGCTTTAAGAAAAATAAAATGGACTTTTAAATTCCAAAAAATCTGAAAGTTGTATGATAACTTCATTAAATTTGCTGCCCTGCAAGTAAAAACAATAAGCTGATGAGTGAACTGCTTTTGACGAAAAAAAACGACAAATGTTTTGTATATAAAAAAAGTTTCAGTAAGAATGAATAAAAAACAAAACACGCAGTTTTTTGTCATGTAGTTTTAGGGTCCCACCCACGATAACAATCTTGAATTAAAAGAATATTCAAAAGGTATTTGTCATGTACCACCGACATTCGGGTATTTGTAACGTCCCAACCGTAACGCTGAAAATATTTTTATTTTAATAAAAATTAATAACAAAAAATTTGATTTAAAAAAAGTCATTGAAAATGTGTTCATTATCATTTTGACTTTTCAAATAAATACATTTTTCCCCGAACATATGTTTGAACTCATGGAAATTTAATCATCTTTGAGTGAATCTCTTAAATTACATTTTGTGCGGTACCACCCGTAACACTATACAAAAGGACCATCACTTTTTAATTAATAGTGTTAGCAAAAATTTTTGTGAAATAAATACATGCAATGGTATTTTTCTGTGAGTTGATCAAAATGCTTCAAATTAATTTTAATTAACAAATTATTCACACTTAGCGTTCAATTGTCCCAACCGTAACATATGGAATGGCAGTGTGAGACGTAATTCTACGTCAGAAGTTTTTGATATACATATATATAGCTTTTATATAGTTAATTTTTTTTTTAATTTTATAATTGACACATTACAGCTAATTTCATAGCGTGGGAATTCTTGTATCATAAGAGTATAACTTTTACAACAAATCACTTAAATTACCTCGAATGTGTCAAAAATTTATAATATAAAACCATTTTTCAAAATGTTTGGTGATATTTTTTCCCATATGTTGTCTTAACATCCCTCCTCCACGTTTTTCCATTGCATTATCGCCTCATCATTATTTACTGATACAAAGCGTTTCATTAAATTTGAAATACTGTATCGTCTCCACTGTCCAAGCGCAACCTTCATTTCATTACTCCAGCATTAATTCAAATTTTTTTTTTGACGATCAAAGCGATACCCCATATACTTGCATATGAACAAAAGCACAACGCATCTACATACATACAAAAAAACAGCAAATTCAATAAAAAAAAAACAACAAACATCGCTCTTTTGCTTGTACTTTCCTTAAAGTGGGATTTTTTTTTTATATTTCGGCCCCTAAAGTTGAGAAAAAACAATTTTTAATCGTAATTTCGCGGTAAATTGTAAAAAAAAGTGTTTTAATTTGCAGTGCGAATTTTTGCTTTCAGCTGAAAAAAAGTATATAGCTAAACCGCTTTATTGCCCAACAACAATTTTCCGTGAAGAGTAATTTTTGTGTGTGTGTGTGTGTGTGTGTGTATTTGAAGCTACCCTATAGGAACAAACTAACTTGTTTTTAAAAACAACTAGTTACAAAATTAGTTTAAAATAAACCAGTATATGAACTACTTTGAATTATATTAAGGCGGCATTCACTTCAATTCTAAATAGTTTTTATTGTATTATATATGAAGTAATTGAAATACTACTTAAAAACAAAAAAAAAAAAAACGAAATGGCCATTTCAGCCCTTGAGAGGACGAGCTTCTAACGATCAATTGTGTTGTGTGTGATGTGAAATGTTTGCACACAAATGATCGAAAACTGGACCTACATGTTTTACGCCGACTCCGAACGGCTTATGTTCTCAAGAAGCTTTTCATGGCAGTTGCCTCCTCACCGAACTTATCGTTTGATGAAAAACATCCAATTATATTACCATACAATTGTAATTTTTCTCGTCTTTTGGTACGGTTCATCCATGAAATCTCACTTCATGGTGGGAATCAACTAATGCTTCGGTTGATCCGAACGCAATATTGGATTTCCCGTACTAGAAACTTGATTAAGACCACCATATACAGTTGCAAGACTTGTGTTATTTACAAATAACAGTTGAGGACACAAATCATGGCGGCTCTTCCGCCAGAAAGAACCGTTATATCTTGGCCATTCTCATCAACTGGCATTGACTTTGCTGGCCCATTCGACATACAAAGCTACATTGGTAGATCTTGTCGAATAAGCAAAGGCTATGTGTGCCTATTTGCTTGCTTTTCCACTAAAGCAGTTCACTTGGAAGCCACAAGTGATTTATCAACCGCTACCTTCTTAGCAACGTTCTCGCGATTTGTCACCCGACGCGGCTGCCCAGCAAATATATATTCTGATAACGGAAATAATTTTGTTGGCGCATCCAAATTTTGAAAAAAGATTTTACTACGTTTATGAAGGCTTAGAGCGAAGCAGCTCTGGCTCAGCATGCATGCCAAGACCTTGCTTGGCACTTTATTCCAGCTGGTGCCCCCCATATGGGTGGCCTGTGGGAAGCTGGAGTCAAGAGTTTCAAAACACATTTTAAAAATATTGCCGGAAATATGAAAAACACTTTTGAAGAATTTACAACTTTGCTGAATAAAGTCGAATCGTGCCTTAATTCGCGGCCACTTACCGCTATTTCTCAGGATCCTTGCGATCTTCAATCTCTTACTCTCGGTCATTTCCTGATCGGCGGTCCTCTGCTAGCCCCAGCCGAACCAGAGATAGCTGATCAACCCTTGACTATTGTCAATCGATGGCAATGAGTCAAGGCTATGCATCAACACTTTTGTAGCAGATGGAAGAATGAGTACCTAAAAGAGATGCCACCACTTAAACGAGTTAAGTGGTAAACTCCTCAGGACGACTTCTCTGTCGACAACCTTGTTGTTGTCAAAGAAGATAAACTGCCTGCGAATGAATGGCGATTAGGCAGGGTCATACGTATTCATCAGGGTAGTAATTCGGGTTGCCGACATTCGAACCGAGAGAGGTTGCATCACGCGACCCATAGTTAAGCTCGTCGCACTTACAACCACGTAGCACCAATGACGTTTTCTTTTAATTATACCCCTTTTTTGTGTTTATATACGCCTGGGTATCGACGTGCTTCTCACTCCCTCTCTTTTTATGTATATATTTTTTTATATGTATTGATCTTAAAAGTTCGGCCTCAGCCAAATAAAGATTTGTATATTAACCGTTTTGGTACAAGCGAAGAATAACCTTGTTATTTATTTCGTCGGACGTATTATTTCCAGCCGTTTTCCGTATTCTTTATAAAAACAGAAGTGTTTAATAATATTATTAATTTTCAGTCGTGAAAAATACACTACATTTTATTCCCGCATGGGCTTAAATTGCAATACCCGATGTGGATTAAAAACCTTATTTTTTATATATATTTTATTTAAATATTTTAGTTGTATTCGATTTTGAACCAAAGCGTACTAAAAACAAAACTGGTTTTGCTTACAGAATTTATTTCTTTGTTTTTTTTCTTTTATACTATAATTTTTAAACTAACTCCTATTGTAGGTTTCAAACTCACGTCATCATTGAAATGAAAGTAGTAAACGTTGCTTGTGCGCCATAATCAAATAAAAAATTTTTCACAAAAATTGTATTATAAAGCTTTATTAACCGAAAAAGTAATTCTGAATCATAAGACTTTTGGATCTTAAAAATCTGAAAATTAAGACGGAAAGTGTTGAAATATAATACAGCATGACTTAAAATGTAATACATGCTGCATTAAATTGAATATCATGGCTATCTAAATCTATTTCAATTGTACTAATTTTTGAAACCGATTTTATTACTTTTTAGTTATTCTGTATTAAATTTTAAGCCGTAGGTACTAAAGCTCAAATTTTATTCCAATTTTATTAAATTTAAGTACAGTTTTGACTAAAAAAATTTCTAGTATTTTGAAAAGTATTAATTCTAATAAAAATTGGTTTAAAAAATACATTATTCTAACCATTGGTTTAAAAATTACTCCAAGATTTTTAACCGTGTATCTTACAAAAATCCTAAAAGATATAATAAAACAGCTTTAAATAGTTATAAACAAATATTGGAGATGATTAGCGTGTATAGTCGAAATAATAGCATTAATAGACAAATTAAAGAAAATCGTTCTAAAAAATATACAACGATTATTGGTAAACTTTTCAAAGAAAGAGGAGAATATCGGGGAAATGGTTTAATGAAGTTGAACTTGAAAAAGCCTAATTATAACATATATACTGGAATGATCCTAACGAACTCGTTAATAGATTACGTCTTTTGATTTAATCATCATCAGCGGGTCATTCAAATCATGACAATGAAATACAATAATTTCAGTTTTTGAAGAATTGAGAGAAGCAAAGATTATTCTATAAATAGCCTATAAAATATAAGGTAATACTTATTCATAACATGCCTCCCAATAAGTTTGGACATTATATTGATAAGACTAACAGCAGCAGCATCAACAGAAAGCGTCAAAAAGAAAACACTGTGTAGAACACAAACACTGTGAAAAACTTTAACTTGTGTAGAATAAAAAATATTAATAATCCTGTATTGAAAAACGATGCTGTAAATAAAATCTATTTGAATAGCTATTCAGAAGAAATAGAGAAGCAATTCAACACCTATCTGACGGTGAAAATTAATGAGTCTGAAATACATTTTAATAAATCAATTCAACATCAAAAATTATTGCTTGAAGAAAAACTTATAGAGTTAAAAATCTTGGAGTAATTTTTAAACCAATGGTTGGAACAATGCACTTTTCAAACCATTTCTTATAAGAATTAATACTTTTCAACATACTAAAAATTTTTTAATCAAAACTGTACTTACATTTAATAAAGTTGGAATAAAATTTGAACTTAAGTACCGACTGCTTAAAATTTACTACAAAATAACTAAAAAGTAATAAAATCGTTTTCAAAAACTAGTACAATTGGAATAGATTTTGAATTCAGATAGCCATTATATTAGATTTACTACATGTATTACATTTTAAGCCATGCTGTATTATATTTCAATACTTTCCGTCTTAATTTTCAGATTGTTGATTCAAAAGTTTTATGATTCGGAGTTACTTCTTCGGTTAACAAAGCTTTATAATACAATTTTTGTGAAACATTTTTTATTTGATTATGGCGCACAAGCAACGTTTACTACTTTCATTTCAATAATGACATGAGTTCAAAACCTACAATAGGAGTTAGTTTAAAAATTATAGTATAAAAGAAAAAAAAAGAAATAAACTCTGTAAACAAAACCAGTTTTGTTTTTAGTACGCAATGGTTTAAAATCTAATACACCTTGTAATAAGGTTTTTAATCCACACCAGGTATTGCAATTTAAGCCCATGCGGGAATTAAACTTAGTTTTAGTATTTGACGTGGTTTAAATTTTAAAACAATTTCGGTGTCGTCATATATACAGTACAGAATTTACTAAAACTAATTTCAAGCTTTTTAACCATGTAGAAACACGTCTAAGTAAACTAATACTAGATCAAAGTGCCTTACAAACTATTCTCGACGAATTACTAAAATCGTCAAAATTGCTGCTGACTTATAAAATTAATTCAACCGAACAACGTCTTTATAAAACTCTGAAAAACATTATGATTTCTTTAATGAGAAACTAAATCGTATTAAATTTAATTCACCAACAGAAGCTCTTAAACGAATTCAAGCTAAGGCAGACGCTAGAGATGGATCGTTAAGCAGTGGTGCATGAGCTCAAAAAGAAAGCACGAAGAAATTTAATCCGACGTTTAGTAGTGACCAAGGGCTTAGACGATCTTTGGCAAGAAGATCTTTTTGGAATGGGTGCTTATTCAAAATACAACCAAGGATATCGGTTTATTTTAAGTGTAATAGATACATTTTTAAAGTTATCATGGACTGTTCCCGTAAAATCAAAGAGCGCTGAAGATATAACTAATGCAATGAAATCTATTTTAATACTAAAGAGAATACCAAAAAATTTACAAACACATGATGGAAAAGAATTTTATAACAAAACATACATCATTATTCGACATATAGCATCATGATGGCTTCTATTGTAGATACGATTTAATAAAAATGATGTGGAGAAAGTTTAGCTTGCAAGGAAATTATCAATGAATAAAAATATATAAAGACTTATTAAATCAGTATAATAGTAAAAAGCATAGAGCCATTGGAATGATGCCAAAGGCTATTAACATAAAAAATTAACTTTTGTGAATTTTTAATAGGCTGACCAATTAAAATTTTTGCGGTTTTTTATTTAATTTTGAGATTTTTTGGTCGTATGTGATACTATAATATAATTTTAAACACTTTTTTAAAATATATTATTATTTTCCCGACGTTTCGCAGGTTTCTTTCCTGCTTCTTCAGGGGAATTGAACGTTCCCTGCTTAAACACGCTTATAATCATCCTAAAGTTTTTAAATATGGCAAACTCAAAGTTGGAGACCACGTTCGAATTAGTAAATATAAACATATTTTTGCAAAAGGATATACTCCAAATTGGACAACAGAAGTTTTCAAAATTCGCGCTGTACAAACACTAATCCTTTTACTTATTTATTATGTATCAAGGGAACTCGATTATTGGCGGGTTCAATGAATCTGAAGTATTGAAGACTAATTTTCTCGATACATATTTAATTGAAAAAAATTCTTAAAACTAAGGGGCAAAAAGTTTTTGTCAAATGGTTAGGATTTTCAAATTAACATTATTCCTGAATTCATCGCATTGTAATACCTATAGATACTTAATAAAGAAAAAGAAAATGTAATTTTTATTGATTTTATTTTTAATATTAGGTACTATTATTTCACAAAAATTTTAAAATTCTTTAATTTTAATTTAATTTTTTTAATTTAATTTGAATGGTTTGGTTTCTACATTGCATTCTTTATCTTCGTCTTCAATACTTTCATGCAAGTTGTTACTGTTTATGTTGGTATTGTTGAATATATCCATATTTTCCTTCTTCTTATTTTTAGGTAGTCCATTCTGATCTTTTACTTTCATTAATATGTGTCTGATTTGTCTGATTTGATTCTTTGTGATTATTTATGATTAAATCTCTTTGGTAAGTAAATAAAATATTCGTTATATATAAGGCATCGTATACTTCCTCCATATTTTGTTTCTACTCGCTCTACTGTGTTGAGTGGTGTGGAATGTTTTCTCTCATATCCTTAAGAGGCAAGTATTTAAGATTTTAATTTCAAATAGATTTTTCAAACTTCTTTTCATCATTTTTAATATCATTTTTTAAGATCGACTTTTCTCGGCATCACAAATTGTTAGACTGATTCTAAATATTTAATCATTGCTCGCTTAATCCTTTTTCTATCCAGATATATATTTTGGTTTTATTTGTAAATTAATTACGACCTTCTTTCATAAGCTTTAAGTTATGTGTTTATATAACTCCAATTTTTTTTCAATTATTTAAAGTTATATTTTATCGAGCGCAAGGTCCATGTTGCTTTCCGAAGAAAACAACTGAAGGAAAAACAACTAACAACAACAATACCCTATATGGAGTATCAATTACATAGCAGACTAGACAGCTGTTTCGTTGGCCGCTACACTAACTCATCAGTAGGACTTTTTTTCGTGATTCTTGCTGTGATCCACTAAGCTCTTTATTTTCTACTTGTTTCACGAATGCAGTTAGTAAATTACCCTGAATTGCATGTACGAGAGTACAAATGATATGAAAGCAGCTAAAGATCTTCTAATTTGTGAAGCATACTTTCAGGGAAAGTAAGTTCTATTATTCGAAGATAGATCAAAGCTTTTCTAAATACTCAAAGATTTTGTTGTGCTAGTTGTTGTTGTTCTTCTATTTCACAGTCGATAATTTACTAATCAGGGTAATTTACTAATTTCATTCGTGAAACAAGTACTCTTGTTAACTTCTTGATATAAAAGATTTATTGCTTATTGTGTCCCACACGAACGAAAATGCTGATTTTGAAATACATAAACATGCGGTAAGTCTTAAATTGTATTTTAATTTCTCTTGATAAGAAGCAATGAAAGGAATGTAGGTATGACAAAGCGTAGGACCATTGCCATCACCAGGATTCGAACCCAGATGCCACCCCGACTGCCGAGGCCGCCTAAATGTATTTGCTGCAATAATAAATATTGATCGAATGTACATAATTATTTTTGGTTACATGGGACTTATATCTACAAATTCGCATGCGGGGTACCCTAGGTGGTAGACAGTGTAGTGTTTTTTGGGTGACAACACAATGGTTTAAATAGAACAAAAAATTCAGTTATAGCGCCCACTGGCGGTTGTCCTAGAAAAAAAATAAATAAATAAATAAAATTCCTCATCTAAAAAACCCCCAAATTGTATGAGATTTTTTTTTTGTCTTGCAAACTTTAACGATTTTTCCGGCAGCTCAATATTGACTTCAGACCAATGGTTTCTTGGGCAAAGTTTCTTAGAATTGCCCGTAGATTTCTCTTTTGCTATACTCTTTCTTGCCAAAAAATTTGACCCGGCCTAATAAACATTGTATATGCGCTGAAAAAAGTGTATTACTCTTAAGAAAATATTAAATATTTATTTTAAATATTAATAAGTAAAAAAACACATGCTGCTACAAAATAGAAAATTTATAGTTGATGTTATTGAGTACTTAAATCATATGCAGTACCTACCGAGCGTTAGTTCATAACGATTTCCGTAATGTCAATAACAATCTCTTTAAGCGGAACCACATCAACTCTGGTTGCAAAATATTTTCCTTGAAATGAGCTAACTACAAAATATGTTTGTGAACTTATCGATTTTGTAGCATTTAACTCGATTCCCAATACATATGCTTATAACAATTTATTTCATATTGGACCTCATGATATTACAGAGCCATTAGGTTCATATGAGCTTGAATACATAGCTCAATTGATAACTCAATTATTCTAATAATTGAATCCAACAATATCACCATTAAAACTGAAATTACTTCATCTGAGGACATAGATTTTTCAAAGTCAATCAGTATAGAGCAGCTACTGGGATTTAGTAAGAGAAAGTTAAAAGTACCTGTGATTTCATATAAAAAATCTGATAAATTGAATTCTAAGAGGTTAGTACATGAGATTAAATCATCAGAATCAGTATGCAGAAGAAGATGTTAAAAAATTGGAATCTATAAAATTTGAATCTGATTTAACTCTGAATATAACAAATGTTAACACTATAAGTATTGAATGCATCTTGACAATCGAATCATATATTAATAATACTCCAGTTCATTCTATCCATGAATTTCCTCTTGATGCCCCACCCTGATATAAAATAAATGAGAAACCTCAAAACGTTATTTATTTACTTATCAACTATAAACAAATAAATAACATAACGATTAGAGTCCTAAATCAAGACGGTGACCTAATAAATTTTCGAAGAGAAAAAATTAATGTAAGATTGCACTGTAAGCCAGAAAAATAAAATGATTATTTATAACAAAAGCATTCTGCAAAGAGGATTTCCAATTAGTCGTGTGTCAACACTCGAACGAGGAAGAACTATAAAACCGTTGGCAAGATCTAATATAGAATTTTTAATATCATTGGGACTTAATCTTCACACATAATCTTCATAATGAATGATATACTAAATGTTCTTCAAAAACCTATGTATGATGAGAGCATAGTAAAAAGGGAATAGTTACTCGCCATATTTGAAATCCTTCAACAATAACGACGAGATTCGTATACCAATTCAAAATCAGGATCTTTTTGTCTTGCCAAGTGAGAGCATGATTTATATTCATGGCTTTATAGTGAAGCAGGAAGGAGGACACGATGTGTCAGCAGATGTACAATTTCAAAACAATTTTGTTTCATATTTATTTGACGGAATTCACTGTGAAATAAATGGTTTTGAAGGCGATCGTACTCGCAATCTTGGTATTGCCTCTACCATGAACAATTATGTTTTAGTGAGTAGATTGGTAAGTGACATATTAAACAACGCTGGTTGGTCTCCCAATGAACTTTTCACATTGGAAAATAATCATTTTAGTTGCTGTAGTCCCCTAAACATGTTGCTTGGTTTTGGTGAAGATTGCAATAAAATAATATTAAATTCTAAACATGAGCTCATCCTCCAGCGTTCTACATCTAATTAAAGATCTTATCTTCCTACTAATGCAACTGATCAGTTAAAATGAACAATATTAGACATAGTTTGGAAAATACCTCACACACAATTATCGGACTTTGCAAAATTGGAAATGTATAAGATAATTAACAGCAAAAATGCTATACCAATGGCGTTTAGAAGTTGGGACTGTCATATAAATCCTATGCTAGCCAAAACTACTAAGGTTTTATGGAATGTAAAACTTTCGCCGCCAAATAAAAGACCTCTATTTCTTATAATTGGCTTGCACAAAGAAAAGGTGAAGGGGAAGGGAATGTATTCGATCATTGCAATATAAAGGGTCTGCCATCTAACGTTTTTTTTTTCAACTAGTGCTTATTTCGTGAATGGTAACACTTAGCACATGTCTGATTTGACAGATAATTAGTTTTATCCTTCCGCTGAACGAATATGGTTGTGTATACGCTTGAACAACGCTGGGAAATAATGCCGGCGATCGACTGACAGAAGATGCCAATTTTGCCAAAAAAATCATCTTTTCAGATGAAGCTCATTTTGATCTTGGCGAGTATGTAAACAAGCAAAATGTAGCATTTGGGGCACAGAAAACCCACACGCATACATTGAAAAGCTGATGCACCCAAAACGTGTCACTGTTTTGTGCGGATTTTGGTCCAGAGGCATAATTGGGCCATTTTTCTTCGAAAATGAGCAAGCAGTGGCCGTTACAGTCAATGGGCATCGTTATTGGGCCATGTTGATCCAATATTTGTTCACAAAAATTTAAGAGGAGGACATTGGCAACATTTGGTTTCAACAGGGCGGCGCTACATGCCACACAGCCGAAGCTACACTCGATGTTTTGCGCCCTGTTTTTGAAGATCGCATTATCAGCCGCAGAGCTGATGTCGTTTGACCACCTCGGAGCTGCGATTTGACACAGTTGGACAATTATTTGTGGGGTGCTCTCAAAGATAAGTGTTACGCCGACAAGCCAGAGACAATTGACGCTTTAAAGGACAATATTCGTGAAGCCATTGGTAAAATACAGCTGCACACAATCGATTATGTACTTAAAAATTAGGCCGATCATGTAGGCTACTGCATGGCCAGCCGAGGCAGCCATTTGAATGAAATTGTTTTCCATTATTAACCGGAAAGATTGTACATTCAAATAAAATACATAAAAAAAAGAAATTTGAGAAAATATTCAGTAGTTTTTTTTTTTTTGCATTTTCAAAAAAAAAAAAATTTATTTGGCGGACCCTTTATCTAATTTAAAAGTACATCTAAACTCTGATTCATATCCCTATGATGATCTCAATAGTCGTTTTGAAATGGGCCAGTATTCCCTTTTATATGATATGTTTACAAAATTTCAATCAAGTTATTATATGCGAGAATCTCAACAATTGTTAGATGTCGCTGGATATAAGACTTATGCACCACTTATTGTTGTTGATGTTACCCACCAAAATGAAACAGTTAAAGTTGGACCTATTGATGTACGAATTGAATTTGATACCGAAGCAACCAAACCGATTCCAGATAAAACATCAGAATTCTGTTTAATAACCCACGATCGTTTAATTGAATATTCACCTTTAACAAGCGAAATTAGAAAAATTATCTAAATATAACGCGACCAGCGCGGCAATAACAACATAAACAAGAGCGAAAGTACACCAAAATTAGTCAGCAGCAGTGTAAATACTTTTGGCGCTTAACTACTTGCTATGGAAGAACGACTAAAGGCGCATTCAAAACAAGAACTGAGGGAGCTGGAGGATCGTCTTCGACAACATACTGATGACTTGTTCCATCGGCTATCGACTGAAATAGCAAGTGTGGTCAGCAGACTAGAATGCGAGGTAAATAGTAATCAAGATAAATTTTCGGAGTGCAATAAGAAAATACACCTGCTAGAGGAGCACGTAAGTGCACTAACTTCTCGCTGTGAAAAACTCGCTCAACAGTTGAGTGAAAACAGCAGCAACAACAACAATATCAACAAAAGTAATAGCAGCAGAGTGGATCACTCATTGGATGCTGTTCTTTTTGGTCTCCCTTTATCTGAAGAAGAGAATCTTAAGAGCGCGTTTAACTTAATCTGCCGTTTTTCGAGACATTTTTCGCAGAAAGCCGAAAAATAACAACACTAATTCGGTGGTAATTATAAAATTTTATACACCGTATGATAGAAATCGGGTGTTAAAGGAATTTGGTGATTACCGACAGCAAATGAAAAAAGCCATTAATTTAAGAGATGCAGGTTTTGAATTCCAAAATAATGTGTATTTGCACGAGAGCTGAAACCAGAAGAGTTCTCCATGCTGCGATTGTCTGCAAGCGCAAAAAAAGAATCTTTAATGCATTTACTTTGCGTGGAAATGTTTTCATTAGAATGCAAAAAAGAGGAGAGGGAATTCGTGTTAGCAGCATTGAAGAAATGGAAAACGTCATACGTGCAGCTATTGGTGACCATGCAGAATGAATTTCATCATCGAATTTTATTATTATGCATCTTATTTTTTATTTTATTTTTTATATTCTATAACTTCATATTTTTGTTTCTTTGTTTCCTAGTTTCTACATTCGATTCTTGCTTCTACTACTTCTTCTTTTTGCCTATATACCTATTTAAATCTGATATTGCTTGTAGTTGTGTTTCAAATTCTATTTTCTATGATTCGTACTGTTTATGACACTAGCGATATCCATAAGACTCTAATTGGAATTCTATGCAAACAACACTCTTGGCTGAAAATTGTTCATTTTAATGCCAGAAGCTTAAATGATATAAAGCGTGACTGTGTCCGGCACTGTTTTGAGGATTCTGAAGTAGATGTCATTTGCATTTCTGAAACTTGGTTTCATAAAAATATAAATGACTCTTGCTTAGATATAAAAAGTTACAAGCTTTTTTAATTGCAATGAACCCACGCGCTTTGCAAATAATGCTTCACCGAGCTTATAAGATATATTTGTAGTTTCAGATGTTTCTATTGTTTTGCTGTTTGATCAATTATCTTTTATATCTGACCATGATCTAATTTTTTGCACTTTTAATATTAATCTCACATCAGTCAGAACTGAGCAAACTATTTCTTTTCGGGACTATAAATCCATAGATTACGGATCCTTGCTCAGTGACTTGTATTTAATTAATTGGTCTGCATCTTGGTTATACAGTTCTGTTAATGAGAAACTTGGGTTTTTTACGAATAAAATCAGTGCATTATTTGATATACATGTTCCATTACGTACACGTCGAATCTCTAATATGAGTTGTCCATGGTTCACAAATAGTGTTAAATTGGCTCTTAAGAAACGCAAAAAAATTACAATCGATGGAAGAGAAATCCTACAACTGCTAACTGGGAAGTGTACAAAAGAGCTAGAAATGAAGCTAACAACGCCGTTAAATCATCAAAACGTATTTATTTCATGTCAAAGCTAAGCTCAACACAACCATCGAAAAAACTTTGGAATAACCTTAGGCAGGCTAGGGTATGCAATGTTAAAACTGATGATTGCCGGATAGATCCAAATATTTTAAATGAATATTTTATTGCAAGCACAACTTCTTCCGATAGTAGGTTTGATGATAGTTCAAGAGATTTGCCTTATGAGTGTCTGTTTAATTTTGAGTTTGTTGCTGTAGACGAGTGTGATGTTGCTCGTTGTGTAAATAAGATAAAATCGAATGCCATTGGCGAAGATGGAATATCCATAAAATTTATCAAACTCAGGATGAATGGTAATCATCCTTAGCCCGATGACTCATATTATTAATTATTGCTTCACAAGTTCTAGCTTTCCTGATGTTTGGAAAGCAGCGACAATCATTCCTGTAGCTAAAAAATCAAGTGCTAGTGAACCATCTGATTATCGACCTATAAGTCTGCTATCTTCATTATCAAAAGTATTTGAGTCTCTAATGGCCTTTCAAATCACGGAGCATATACAAAAGTTTAACCTTATGTCACCACTTCAGTCTGGTTTTCGGCCGGGCCACAGCTGCTCTACGGCTATTGTTAAGATCTTAGATGATATTAGAATCGCATATGATCTGGGGCACATAAGCTTGCTTTGCTTGTTAGATTTCTCCAAGGCGTTTGATTCGGTTGATCATACCATATTGTGCAAAAAACTTGAGATTAACTTTGGTTTTTCAAGCACAGCAGTCCGTCTGTTACATAGTTATTTAAACCGAAGGTCTCAAAGAGTAAGGGTGGGAAATAGTCTGTTCATGTTCATTAATGATATCTTCAGCAAATGCTGCCATGTTACCATGCATGCATATGCTGATGATCTTCAGTTGTACTTGTCCAGTCCTATTGGTTCATTCAATGAATTATGTGTTAAGGTTAATGAAGACTTAAACAAAATATCTAATTGGACTAAAGCCAATAAACTGCTTCTCAATCCCTTAAAATCATATATCTTGCCGATTTTTAAAGCTCGTTATGATGTTCTTGGTATACCGTCCATCTATCTAAACAGTGTCGAACTGAAGTTTGTTGACCATGTTAAAAATCTTGGTTATTATATTAACTCCAAACTATCTTGTGAAGATCATATAAATTCGGGTGTGTGCAAAACATACTTTGTCCTAATGAACTTGAGGTGGACTGCATCATTTGTACCTATCGAGACCAGAAGAAGGTTAGTGATCCAGTTTATAGTGCCAATCATTTCTTACTCAGATGTTGTGTACAGTAAACTTGATTCAAGATCCAAATTAAAGTTACAACTTGCGATCAATAATGCTGTCAGATATGTATTTGGTCTAAGGAGGTTTGACCGCAAGAGCCAGTTAAGCAACAAAGTACTTGGTTGCAATATATTTAACTACATGGATGCTAGAAACTGCATATTCTTGCACAACTTGATTTATACACAGACACCTCGATATTTATTCGAAAAACTTCAATTCTGCAGATCGATAAGAAATATGAACCTTATCATTCCAGTGCATAATCTTTTGAACTCCAACAGACTTTTTTTGACAATGCCATTAGATTATGGAATTCGCTGCCCTTTTTGAAATTTTCATATATTTCTCCTAGTCTCTAACTATTACCTTAAATTTTCTTTCTCTGTTCTTTATCTTTTTTAAACTTTAATATCATACCAAATTAACTCATTTATTAATTTTTTTTATAAATGGTTCTAGTTCTCCAATATATTTCAATAATTTATTTAAATTATATATTTTTTTATTGCTGGTTCTTAAAAATTTAAAATTATCATAATTAATTTTGTTATAATGTTAAGATACATATAATTGTTGCTAATTACTTGTTGTTATTTTCCAATAAATTTTTACTGCATTTAAAAGACATTGTCTTATATGTGAACATTAATTTTGAAATAAAAATAAATAAATAAAAATTGAAGAGAAATGAATAAAATATCTTCGTAGTTCCCTATTTTATTTGGGCTTTTTTGGTCATATGAGATGCAATAATAACTTTATAATAACTTTTTTAAAACACATTATTTTCCCGACGTTTCGCAGATTTCTTTTCTGCTTCTTCAGGGAATTGAATCTGTTGAGAGTTTTATTGATTTGAAATTAAATTTTTTAGCACATAAATTGATAATTTTAACTTATAAGTCACTTTAAAAATAAAAAGAGTTTTTACATATATATCATCACGTTATTGTAAATTTTTAACATTTAAATAACAACGAAAATAAATAAATTAATAAGTTGACTAATTAACATATAACACAGACATTTGAAAATTAAACTAAAATCGTACTAGATTAAGGCTAGCGAGCAAATTGCTTCTGGTTCGTCTTTGTCTTCTTTTGTATTCATTGTTGTCTTTAGCTTCTGTTGGATCCTCAAGCTTTCCAACGTCATTCATGTTTGTATTTTTCTTTCTGTCTTATATTTTTATGTTCCGAAAGTGTGTGAAAGGCTGTGTGTCCGCTCTACATTATATATTGTGATAATGCTGTACATGTTTTCATTCTCTTCACGTCCGCTTGATGTTCGTAAATTCTTGTGCTGAGTGTTCTCTTTGTTGTGCCAACGTATACTAATATGCACTGTTCTCCTTCTTTGCCGTTGCATCCAATTTCGTAGACCACGTCGTGTTGTTGCTTTTTTCTATTTTGTCATTCCGACTTGTAAAAATTGAGCTTAGTGTTTATATACGGCTTGCTGAAAAATTGACAACATCAAAAGCTTCACTAAAATCTGCGTATATAACAGTCTGTAAACCTTTTCCAAAATTCTCAAGGGTTTTGGAAGTAAATTCAAGTAGTTTTGTAACCGTAGATTTTCCAGAATCGAATCCATGTTGGAGTGGAGACAATAAAGATTTAACACTATGTGATAATTGTGAAGTAATGATTGCCTCGAAAAGCTACGGCAAAGAGCTTCATTATGCAATTCCACGATAGTTATCGATTAAAGACCTGTTACCAGACTTCTGCAACTTAATAATAAATTTTGATAATTGATAATTTAGAGTTTGTATGATGTAAAACGTGTTCTTCGGATGTATCAAGTCAAAACGAGATACAAATATAGATCTAGAAGGCTGGACAACCACAAGTTCTTTACAATACGGCAGATTAATGCTTTTTTCAATATTTGTTTTGGTATAGCACCAGTTAAAACCGAGCTCATAACGGAAGTTGAAGGAATAGTATTAGTAGAAGTACAGGCTTCGGCATAAGTTTTTTTCTTACCAGAACTACCCGGAGAATCATCACTTACGACTAAAGTTGGTACTACTTTAGAAGACTCAACCGAATGTAAATACAGATCAGCTGATGCAGCCTCATTTGTTGGGCAATCTATTCAGCATTTCGATCTTTATTTACAGACTCAGTTGAGTGCGCTTTGGAAGGTGAGTTCAAAACAGGTGAAAGTGAAATTAAATTATTATTATTAATAGATGGAGGTATGGATATAGCACCAGGCTTAGCAGATTTAGAAGATCTTCGAAGATTCATGAGTGTTCGTTTAGGCTTATGGCAAAACCTTGTCCTTAGACACCTCTAAAAAGTCTCTTCGAGATTGCCTTATAAGCTTTAAAATATCTACATCAGTAGATCTGCAGTCTGTACAAGACCAACGAAGTCCTTTACTTTCATTGAGTGCATCCAAAATTCTCGCAAAACATCACACAACCAGCAATTAACCAGCTGTTTAGATTCACCTTTTACAGTGCAGTTGCGAAAATTGCAGAACATTTTTAATGAAAGTTATAAAATTTACTAAAGTGTAATAAAAAGTGCAATAAAAGTACTATGGCAACTCTATTTCAGTGACAGGTTGAGAATCAAACAAATTATTTGTCAAACAGTTTGAGAAACAGCAGCGACAAAATAGTGAGCTAGCGTCAAAATGCAACTGAAATTAAAAACCAAGTTTCGCTCTCGCTTCAACAAGCTAAACATGATGTTGTTGTTGCTAGATAAGAAACAGGCTGAAAAAAGAATATATATATATCTATAGTATGCAAGCAACTATTTTGAAAAGGATTTTTCAGTGTTTTAAGAGATGAAAAACAGGAACAATAAAGATTAAGATCCTCAGCAGTGCTTAGCAAACCGACTCGAATTATTCTTTGCTTAATAATTTTACGGAAATTAACAATTTTAAATTTATATTAAGAGTACGAATAAAAAACACAACTTAGGTTAAGAGTATTGCCAGTGATTCTCTCGATATCACGATATATGTAAATAGACTCTTTTCTATAAGAAAATTCGGAGATTCCAAAGCTTTCAAAAGTATTAAATGCCAAAATATTTTTAAAGATATATACTTCAATAAGAAAATGCAAAACCAAACATTTATAAAGTTTAAATTTTTATCTATTTCTTATCTATATTAATACAAATAATTTTGTGTTTGTTTGTTTGTTTGACTTTTAAACAAATCTAAACAGCTAATCTAAACATGTATTAGTTGAGTCCTAGATTAGGTTATTGCATACTTTGTGTTAACCTCTCCCCCTTTTACCGCCCACAAATAAAAAAAATGCAATATTTCCGACTTTTTCGATTGTATGATTTTTGTATTAAAAATGGGTTAACGACCACAAAGCAATGAAAATTCTATTTTACAGACGGTTTTGGTCGTATAAGACTGAAATTTGATAATTGGGTTTGTATGTTTACCGTCGGCAACTGTACTAAAAATGGGCTTGGTGGCAATATAGTTACTGGGCCGATTGTGCTGAAATTTCGGCAGTAGACTGTTTTCGGACACGAAATGGTTTACGGAAGAAAATGTTTGCCACACCCACTTTCACCACCCACAAATAAAAAAATTTGGTTGCTGGAACGTAACACAGGAACCACTTGGTCCTGCTAGTAAAACTTTACATAACTAATAATAAATAATATGAAAAAAACATAAAAAATTAAAAATGGGGTCTGTTAAATCCTGTCACATCCTCGTGGTACATCTTAGAAACTACACTGGATTTTGTAGGTCTTTGCCTGGAATTTTTTTATCCATATAAATACAATACTTTCCAAAGATTAGTGTTTTGAATTGTGTTGTGTTATATGGGATATAGGCGTGGTTAAAAGCGAATTTGCCAACATTTTCGTCAGTCACCTTATGTAGCCGGCTTCAATTTATATACCAAATTTCATTGGTATAAGACCTTCTTCTTATTGCTATGCAGATTTCGTTTTGAAAGTATGGGAGGTGGGCGTGGCAATTTTTTTTTTTAATTAACACATGTATTTCATATTTTGAGGGAGTAATTTTAGTATAGCTTCAATACGAAAAAAATAAAATGTTTTCAATTTTTGTTTTATATGGCAGGTAGGCGTGGTTGTTGGTGGATATACAAATAGTTTCATCTGTTGTCGTATATAGCCGATCTCAACTTATATACCAAATTTTATTGGTATTCGACGACTCCTTCCTAATGATATGCAAATTTCGTGTATAAAGTATGGAAGATGGGCGTGGCAAAACTATTTTTGTTTATCCAGATGTATAATTCACAAATATTACAGATTGTAGTCTGAGTTATTTTGATATAACTTCAACATGTAAAAATATAGCGTTTATTTTGTTTGTGTTATACTCGTACAAGAGGTAGGCATGGCTAGTGATCATTGCACCCATTTTCATTCTCTAGAAGTTTTATTATATTTATATACTCCATATACAAAATTTCGGGCATCTATCATTATGTTAAGCAGAGATATTGACTTTTGGCCACAAAACAGAACTGGCTGGTCCACTGTGTTTTGGTAAGATGTTGTGGATTTGTGCAATCCTTTGTCTTGCTATTACTCTGCGGCCACCTCGTTGTCTTTTAATTTTTACTTAACTTTCAGCCTGGCCTTCTTTATATTCCTGAAGTGGTTTGTTGTGCTCTGCTGGTTTTTCTTGTACTCTTTTATAAATATTGCCTTAGGGCCAGCACGAATTGGTGTTGGTTTGTATGCTTCGACTGGTTCAGGTGCAGCGGTGATCGGTTGCTGTGTGTATTCTTCTTGGAGTTCCTGGAGCTGTTATTTATCGTAATGCTTCCATTTTCTGAAAATATTGTCAATCGCTTCCTGATTTGACATGCTATAGAGGCTTTAATTTGTCGGAATATAGTATCGCGTATCGCAGGACCTACTTGGATGATCGGATTATTTGCTCAGTTTCAGTGATTTAAATTCTCAGGATCGTAGTGGGTATGATCAGCTTGGCAGGATCCGAACTTGCAGGATCGCCATGTAATGTAACTGTATGGTACTTCGTTGTTTTGCTATAACTATTGCCGAAGAAAAGGCCAACCTAATTCAATGGCCAATATGCCATACTTGTTAGGATAAAAAGTAAATCAAACATTCATTTGAGTTTGAAGTTGACTCTGGATAACTCTCAGAACCTAATTCAATTCAATGGCCAATATGCCATACTTGTTAGGATAAAAAGTAAATCAAATACTCATTTGAGTTTGAAGTTGACTCTGGATAACTCTCAGAAGACTCTGTTTTATTTTTCAAAATTAGTCTTTATATTTACTAAAAATACCACTATTAAATATCTTAACTAATTCTTAAACTCCTCCACACTATTTCATTTTCATATTGTTTCGACGTTATATTATTATAAGCTAGCACTTTATCGGTGTTTGCTTTTCTTGCACTTCCTCATCGATTTAACATTGAAAATCATGCTGCGCTTGCACTTGTGCAGATTATTAGGCTAATTAGACGCAATGTTAGCATTCACCTAATGCAATTCGATAAACGTTTGTTGTTTGAAAGAAAGAAAGAAAGAAAGAAAAACAATGTATCTTTTTGTTACTAACACAAAGCGTACCGTTAGGTGGCTGTGCTATGAAAATGTAACTATCGATTAATTTTTTACCTCTAAATGTGGTTACTTTGTTCACTTCAGAAACAAAGTTTATGTTATTTGTTAACAATATAAGATAATATCTATATATAAATAAATCTAATGGTGTCCGTATGTTACACCATCACATCTGAACCGTTCCAATGGTGTTGTCCAAATTTTGAGGGTGTGTTTGGCCAGTTTTGGCATGGGTCTTAGTATTTATTTGAACAACATCGGATGTGCGGTTCTGAAGATATTGCAAAAATATTGGATCCGCTTTCGCCCATACGATTTCTCATATAAAATCACTAAAAATCAGTTTACCGTGGAGGTAAAAGCCACAGAACATTAAAATTTAGAATGGAGTTAAGTGGTCTTCTTAATAGAAAACTTGGAAATGGATTGAACGAAGGGGTGTGGCTTCGCCCATACGAGTATAAGCCAAATTTTTGATATCGAACAGCTTTGGAAGTAAAAATCACATAACATTGAAGCTCAAAATGGAGTTACTCTTTAGTGATGTCTTGCTACAGGAAAACTGGGACGCGCATTGGACAATGAGTGTTGAGTCAAACAAAGGGCTAAATTAAAGTGTTGAATATATTTATTAATACGCTCCAATACCATCCACCCGATTGCTGTACAATTTTGTCACTTTATTGCTTGCACTAACGTGAAGGTCATAAGTTGCATGAATTTGTAAATAGAGATTTTCGGTGCGTATTTTGGAATAATTTATTTTCCTCTCTCTTCTCTGTAGAACAAAACTAAAAAAAAAAGTGCGAAAAACTCTTAAGCCGCTCATTCAAGTTTTGTGAGAATTTGTAAATGGTGGTTCTCAGGTGTGGTGAGTATTTTGGACTTATCTATTTTCCTCTATCTCTAACTCCAGAGATACCTGTAGTACAAATCTCTAAGAAATTGTGAACAACTAAGCCGCTCATTCGATTTGTCTGCAAAATTTGTATTTAAGAACTTTTTGAGAACGGAAGATGTTTTTTACTCTATCTATTTTTCTATATCTCCAACACCAGAGGGCGCTGTAGTACCAAATTATTAAAAAATCACTAAAAACTCTTATGCCCTTCATCCAATTTGCATGAAAATTTGTAAATATGGGTTTTATGGTACAGTGTTGTAGATTTATTTATTTTCCTGTATTTCGAACTCCAGAGGGTGCTGTAGTACAAATATCTAAGGAAATTGCGGGAAACTCCTAAACCGCTCATTTGATTTCCGTGCAAATTTGTAGTTGGGAATGTAATAATAGAATCAGAGGACACGAAAAACTAACACACAGGCACACAACAAAAGCTGCAAATAATTGCTACCAAGACTTAGCACAGCGCACCGGGTAATAGCTGCGAGTATCTTTCAGCCCTGTTTTGAAATCCAATTTTAATCGGAATTGAAGACAACACAAGAATACTGCTCAAAACTCTACGATGTTTTTCTTTATGGCGGAGCATTCAGATATGGCAAGTTTTATCCATTTTAGGCATAGGAGGCGTTTCATATGGCTTAACATGTTCGGGACCACCTTAGACACTGTATTTTTCCTAAAGCTATGTTTGAATCATTTTCCACTAAACGCTGATAGCATCCTTCAGCTAGGAACCGTTAAGTTGTGGTCAGTTGAACAATTGTAGACGATATTGTGCAATAAATTTAAAAGAAATATCATCAAATAAACCTTACAAGTTGCTACATACTCTGAATCAGAAAAATCCAAAGGATTGCTTCGGTCGCGCAGAATTCTCCGTTTTTCTTTTTCATATGCGTGGTTCTTACATTCTAATAAAACTGCTGATTTAGACATATTCGAACTAGTTTTCATTTTGTGTCGATCATTCCATTTCCGATCGGAATGCATACCACTTTCTTATTTTATATCCAATAAGATATGAATTTTACGCTATTTCGACTCGAAATTTAGAACAGGGCAGTTGCTGAAGACCTCACAAACGGTAACATCTAAGGCCAACAAATTTTGTACATATGATATTTGGGTTAATATCTACGCAGAGACAAAAAAACCAGCTGCATGGAGCATATAGATATTTAATATTACACGACACGTGTAGAAAAAGTATTTTTCTTACCAAATTTTTACATGGGACATTTAGAAATATGAAAACTAAACGAATTTGTAGAAAAGCCAGACAATCGTGTTGGAACTAAGAAGTCGCATGCAGTGTTCTAGGTTTTGAGGTTTTCTGCACGAAATTTTAGAAAATCATAAGCTACATGCCCGGAGAGAAAAATTGCATAAAATGTGCAACTTTCAGCTGGTGTTAAAAATAGTATGATGTTCACATTTCACAAACTAAAACCCAAAAGCTGCGCGAAATATTTAAGTTTTCTTAACAAAGTTTTAAAAAATCATAAACTAAAGGCCCGTGTTGAATAGTTGCACGAAATATGAAGCTTTATGTGGTATACAAATTAAGCTGGTTGACTGTACATATGTTTGTGTGCCTGCCAAG
The DNA here is from genome assembly GCA_914767935.1 of Coremacera marginata. Classification (NCBI taxonomy): domain Eukaryota; kingdom Metazoa; phylum Arthropoda; class Insecta; order Diptera; family Sciomyzidae; genus Coremacera; species Coremacera marginata. The sequence continues at coordinate 117,662,724 of OU612045.1, read as the reverse complement.
TTCTACTGTTCACATTGTTTCAATTCAAAACTTTAATTAACATATGGTTTCCCACCAATTCTTCGATCCAAGACCAAACATTGGTTGTTTAAGGCGCAGATGGTTAATGGATCTATATAAAATTATTAATGATAATGGTGCAGGATAATAAATTTTCATTGATTTTTTAAATATATTTGGCGCGGTATAGATCTGCAACGTTAGTGTAGAAAAGCTAAATGTAAATGTTGGAACTTCTAATTTTACATTCGCATATAAGAAACCTAAATGCTGCGTCTAAATCTACTCTTTCACTTTCCCTTGGTGTCATTTGATTTTAATTAGCTCTGGACATGTGATAAAGGACAAAAATCCAAGGTACATGTATTTTTTTATGTGTGCGGAAACTAAGGTTTAAATGTTCAAAATGGCGTACGAAGTTTTTAGATGTGTGCGATTTTTCACATAAGTGCCATAATGGAACCGCCATTTTGAATTTTCAATTTTTGACTCCAGATTCGTGGTTACCGGCCCCAAAACCTATAGGTACCTGATTTCAAATAGATACTAGGTCGTCTTTTAGTTTTGGCCGCTTTTCCATGCCGTTTACACCAATGTGCCTTGGTAGCGACCAATAAATATCATTTAAAAATAAAAAAACAAATTTACTAGTTTCTTATGTTGTGTATTCAAATAGTGTGGTGTCCTGTGAAATTAAAAGGAAAAAATTATTTCACTTAGGAATAAGGACCACCATAATATATATAGTATATTACTTTTATTATTTTCATTGTATTGATGTTTATATAATTTTATATATATTTATATAAGCTCTTTTCATTCCTTTCAGGGTTCCGCACAAATTCGATGTTCCCATGGAAGTTGGTCAGTTACATCTTTCTCCGAATGTATTCCGAAACCGTGTATACTCACTGGTATTGTAGGCGTAACATATGAGGTGTGATCTTAACTTTATGCTAACGAACCAGTTGTCCGAATTCGGGCACAATTACAGAATAAATGACAATTACAAGACAAATGACAATTTTTTCTAATATCTTTAAGAAAAATTTATATGTCAATCTTAGTGATGAAGGCTCATTTTTTTTAACTGAGGAAAAAACTAGCGCATGACAATTTAATCGCTTCCTGTAACAAACAAAAGCCCAGTTCTTGATCAGGATGGAGAAATGGCCAAGTCCCATATTCTTAATGCGATCTCCGCACGCTTAGCTATGTTTCGGTCGTAGCTCAGGGCAATGGGGGTGGGTTTCCATCGGACCACAGAATTTATGGGGTAAACAAATCATGATGAGAGGGTTAACGGGTAAGATATATCGAATATCTTAATAGCTCGGATAGGTGGCGTTGAATCAGCTTGCTGAATGGAGGAGGGGAAGTTTCCTCAATCTGTACCCGTGCAACCTTCTCGCGGCTAAAAGTTTTTTTTTTTTAAATAAAGGTTCTCATAAAGGTTCTAGTACTTTTTTTAGGTTTTTGGTTTTGCATGGCCCAGTATAATGAAGAAAAGAAAAACCGGATAGAAGTATATTTATAAGGCCCCCGCAACCGCATTGCATCAGCAGTATATATTGCTACGTTTAAGCTTTAAAATGAATACTGTTATGAATACTGTAGAACGGTATGGGTGTAATGAAGTCACTTACCGTAGTCAATAAAATTTGCTGTATGGTTGATGCGTTTGTAGTGTACGAAAGTTAATGAATTGAAAGTTTGCTTTTTATGTGTTTTCTGTTTTTAAATGTCCAACGCAAACTTATTTAATTTCACTGCATAATTATTCAGTTATTCAACTCTTGGCGTTTCTGAACCAACCCTTTATTTTCATAAATTTTTTTAGGAAATCATAAGAAAAAACTAGTTCTATGAAAAGACTATTTTGAATTAAAATTATTTTTTTTCAAATATCGTTAACTGTTTAATCGAAAGTTAACCCTTGCGATGTATGGATATCAATGACATAAGCAAGTTATAATGGAAATCGCTAAGGACAGAAAGTGTATGTTCCTTTTTTGTAGAATAACATAACAGGAGGAATAGGGAGAGAGGAATTTTAAATTGTTGTACTTTGGTCCAGTATAATTTTAAAAGTTGGCCATAATGTAAAGAAAAAATTCGTCCTGAAAAGATTCTGCAGTAAAACAACTTATGCAGTCTTGCAAAGACATTGCAGTTTTGCATTTCAATCTATTACATCCTCGGATGAGGCTGATAAAGCTCGAGGGCTATTATGTATATCATAAATGATTGTCACAAGATTGGCAACATTTTTAAGCTTTTTAATATTGTATTCATAAATTTCTCATAAGCACTGATAAACATTGATTGCTGGGTACATTGAATTTTGTTTATAATAGCTTTAGTCTTCTTGTGCCTTTCTGACGCTTTTCATTTTTTAAAAATATTTCTTTTAAAAAGTCAGAAATTTAAAAAACTAAACATATTGCTGCATTGTCTCAATATTGGATCAATAGTTCTAAAAATTTTTTCTTAAATATCAGACTTCCATCAAAGTATGACTTACGTCTGAGTTATATGTAATATGGATTTTAATAAGGAGTTAGAAAACTTCTGACACAAGAACAAATCCTGCCTTAGTTCAGTGGCATAGAAAGTTATCACCAACAACAAAAAACATATAAAAAAAAGATCAATGCGTGCGTTTAAGCCTACAAATTTCAACTTAGCAAATTTTTTTAGTTAATTAAAATTGGGCTTTATCACCACCTATCTGATTCCATTAATGTTCTGCAAATACAACAAAAAAAAACAACAACGCTGTTTGCGCTTTCGTCAGTTCACAAGTTATAAAATCGTAGTATACACATAAAATTTTTGATGTTGTTGTAAATTTTGTGACTTGTGAATAGGATCAGATACCAGCAATGTGTTGGCCGTTTTAAAAACTTTCTTCAACTATGCGGCTATGGCGACCTAGAATTTATTTGGTTGCCACAAATACTAACCTGGAAATATTTTTTAAGTACAATATGGTTTCGTTTGTAACGATCCTCCAACGATCATATCGTTACAAGGCTCTAAGATATGAAAATATCAATTTTTATAAAAAAGTTAAAACAAAATAAACCATTAATAAAAGATTAAAATATATATAAATAATATACCAAATTGCTGTTGCACGGCCTGTTGCACGGCGCATAATGCAAATGATCACAAGAAGTGACGTTAGCGCTCAAAGCCAGCAATGGCAGCAAATAGTGCGATCACGCGTTGAATTTATAAAATGATTACGTTTGTATTTTTTTAAAAAATAACTTTATTTACTTTAAATCGATCTTATGATCGATTCCTAATGAGTTTACTTATGAACTGACTTACGTTTGATTCTTAAATCTAAGCGAAACCTCATTGTTTAGAATGTTAATATCTCTTATCTCTTATGTTGGGCATTGGATGCTTTGAACATCAGTTTTGCAGCATCAGCGATCCCACATATATCTTATTTCATTGTTTTAATTATTAAGGGAGTATTCCTGGTTGGCAAAAATTTTTTTCGATTTTTTTGCATATTTTTATAGCTTGGATATTTGAGAATATCGTCCTAAACGGGTTTTTAAAATTCGAAATACTTTAGGAGATATGGCCTTTTTTGTCCAGCAATGTTTTCGCCAAAATGCGATTTGCTTAATTTGGCTACTTTTTGAATACAACCACTTTTGAAAGCAACCACCGAATTTCTTTCAACGCGTTCTTTAGTAGGTAATAACTTGTTTGTATACGCATTTTAAAAGGAAATGAGTACACATTTTAGAGCTTAGGTATTAGAATGTTGGCAGCGTTTAGTTCACTTTGAATTGAGTTATAAACCGGACGAGCGCCCGCATACACTTTTGAAAAGTACTTTTGATAAAAATTTTTGTTTGTGCTAAAGACAATGGATAGAAAAAGTAATAGAAAAAAAAATAAAAGAAACATAGGTAGCAATCGAAAAACTCGTCCCTTGAAACGCCAGTTTCGTGGTAACTACCACGGAAGAGATGAGGTCACCGAATTCACAAGTACATCGGCAAAAAAATTTAAAAATAATGAAAACGAAGACATTAGCATTGCCAACAAAACGGAGAATTGTATTTTGGAGTTTTATACAGTTTTCTCGGCGATTGCTTATCTGGTGATATGTGCCAAATGCGAAGGAAAAATCCAGTTTAAAAAAGCATCGCCGTATGGAATTGGCTTCAAAATTGGTGTTCACGGCGCTTGCCCGACCATTTCATACATTTTTTCGTCGTCTTTGGTTGGCAAAGCATATTTGATGAACCGGCGCTTGATTTTTGCCATGAGGCTTTTAGGCATTGGGCCAAAAGGCATTAACACGTTTTGTGGCCTCATGGATATCGGCAGAGGTGTGGGTAACTCGTTATACTACACTGCCCTGGAGAACTTTCATACAGCTGCAAGCGCGATCTATGGATACACTCTTTCAAAAGCCGCGAAAGAAGAGAAAGATGCCATGGTTACAGCCGATCCACAGTGCGACCCAACAATGTTTACCGTATCAGGTGATGGTACTTGGAAAAAACGTGGCAAATACAGTAAAAAAAATAGTCGACTCTGTTGCAAAGTGCAGCGTATGCAACAGTTGCAAGTATTGGGAAGCTAAAAAGAAGACCCACTGGCATATGAAATTTGGATTGAAGATCACGAAGAGGAATGCCGTGCCAACCATCAAGGAAGCTCTAGGAAGATGGAGGTGGATGCGATAAAGGAAATGTTAGCCATATCAGCCCAAAAGCATGGCGTAAAATACTGCAAATATATCGGCGATGGCGACTCAAAAACATTCGAAGCTATTATAGACGACGATCCGTACGATGGCGACCCAATCGTTGAAAAAAAGAATGTATATCGCACGTGCAAAAAAGAATGGGCACCAGACTCCGCAAGGCCAAAAAAGAGAACAGAGGTATTGGCGGCAAGGGTGCAGGCAAACTCACAGATAAAGTCATCTCTGAACTAACAACATATTATGGCCTCGCTATTCGTCGTCATCCAGAGTCGGTTGCTGACATGAAGAAGGCTGTTTGGGCAACGTTTTTGCAAAACAAAATCTCGACTGGTGAAGCTCCACAGCACCAAATCTGTCCGACTGGTGCAGAAGGGACAATCGATAGCTTCAAGCATACGTATGCACCACTAAATCAGAGAGTCCAGGAATCAATCAAACCCATTTACGAAGCACTGTCTGCCGATGATTTGTTGAACAGATGCCTTGGCTCCGCAACTCAAAACAGCAACGAATCTTTCAAAGCAGTGCTGTGGTCATTCGCACCGAAGCATTTGCACACCGGCGCACGCACTATTGAATTGGCAATTATATTGCAACTGTCAATTTAAACGAAGATTGTTTGCCAATACTTCAAATAATGAACCTAATGGGCATCCCGATTGGCAACGCCACATATGTTCCATGTCTCGGAACGAAGAATGTTTGAAAAGGTCCAAAGCCAGAGCTCTGGCCGCATCAAAAGAAGGTAGAACTGCCCGAAGATCACAAAGAGCCGCTGAGTCCTCACTTTTTGAAGAAGAGGAAGGAGTTCTTTATGGGGCTGACATTGCAGATTGATATATGCAAGTATTTCATAAAAAAAAAATGTTTTATTGCCTAAAATTTTCTTTGAGTTTTTTCAAAATCACGTTTTTGAATTTCGAAGTCACTTTTCTCCGGTTCTACTGAACCGATTTTGATGAAACTAAGTGTAATCGACGCAGAAATTTTTGAAACTGAATCCTCAACTTTTTTATTTAAATTTTTTTTTATGCATAAAAATAACTTCAAACTTAAACGCGTTTATCTCGAAACCACGTTTTGCGAGCTTGCGGGTTGGATTGCGCCCGTAGTTCTAATCCGATTGTAATGAAACAAAGTGCAATCGACGCAGAATTGTTACTTTTCTAGTGTTTACCTCAATAACAATTTTAAGCAATTTTTTACAATTTTTTTTACACTAAACTACAAAAAAAGACCCAAAATCGGTTTGTTCATTTATCAATGACCGTAATTTTGTAAAAAATAATCACAAAATTATGATTCAGTTGGGGACTAGAATTACATTTGTACTGAATCTGACGCCGTTTATTTTTTCCATTTTACATGATCCGAAGTCGAGTTATCCGGGCCGCAAGCAGCATACTTTTTTTTTTGACGCACAACTTTGAAGGCCGAGAACTTTTTGAACGGCCCTCTTACAAAAAAAAAATGTAATTTAATTTTATATGTTCTTAATACAATAAAAAACAGAATTTAAATAACTCTTTGCATTTTCAAATGAGAAGTTTTTCAAAAATGGTCTAATAAAAACAGCCTTCCAACCAGGAATTCTCCCTTAAGTAGGGTGTTAACTTCCCCCTTTGTTAAATATTGACATCCCCGTCAATCACATTCACAAAAATTGTTCTTGAAGCTCCTGAGATTTGATTACTGCATTTTCAACAGCTTTCGTTTCCTTTTTTCTTGAAATTTTCGGTTACAACGTTTTAATTTGATGAGTGATATTATTGTTACAAAAAGAATTTCAAATATCATAAAAGTCCATAAAATAGGATGCTGATTAGTATCTTCTTTAATCGGTGAGAGTATATCAACATTTATAAATTTCAGTTTTTTATTTTCACTCTCGATAAATTTTAAAATTTCAATTCAAAATTCGTTAAAAAAAAAACGGTGGATTTAACTTCATGTGATTTTATATATAGCCTTGATAGTTTTTGTATGTTGAATTGTCAATTTTTATTAAATCATGAAACGTTATTAAATAAGTTCCATTTAATGGAAAATTATTAATATTATGTATATCACCAAGTAGTATAGTTCCTTCTTTTATAATTTCAATATTTTCATTATTTTCTTTGAGTAAATTACATTTAGATTTATTCTTATTGAGTAAATTTATTACACATGAGGTTTTGTTTAATGTCTTACAATACATATGATTTAATTCTTTCTTTTTATCTATTAATGTTTCAAATTTATTATTACAATTGACAACATTGTTGTGTTCAATTTGTATTTTTCCTTTTCCATTATTTAATCCTCTTACAACATAATTAATACAAATATTTTCAACAATCGGATATTTTATATAAATTACAATTACATTGTTATTCTGCATGATTTTAAGTTTAAATACATTAAGTACATCAACTAAAGATATTTGATGTTTTAGAAATAACAGAAATAACTGATGAAATAATAAATCAGTTATTTCTTGAATTTCTTTTATATTTAGTATCAACGTGTTTAAAATTCCTAGTTTACCTAAATTTATTGTCTGTATTATGTTGTCCAACTATATGAGCAAAAATCGATTTCTATGTTTCAAAAAATATTGGAAGCTTCTTTAAATTGATTCAGTAGATCTGTCAAGTATCGTATTTGTTCTAAGATTTTCGTATTAATTGTAAATTGTCTATTGTTTTTTTCTACAAGTTCTTTAAGTTTCTGTTCGACTCTCACTTGGTCATCGTGATCTGGTGTCCCAGTTATCCACTTCCAGATTGTTAGTTGTGTTAGACTGTTAGTTGTTCTAAAAGGTGTTGAATATGATTTAAATCCATTTCCGTAGCTTGTTTTTGAACTGAAGGTTCATTAATTAAATTCATTTTAGTTCTTGCATCATCAATCATTTCTTGATATTGAGTGCAATTAGCAATATGGAAAATTCCTCCATAATTTTTATATGTTGCTACTAATCCATCTTCAATAAGTATGTATGGTTCTCTGGTGTAATATATTATGTCCCCCATTGAGACTCTTATCATTAATATTATAAGTAGCATCTGTAATCAAGATTTTATATATTATCTCTATGAATAATATTATTTCGATTAGTTTTAATTTTATTCCTTAAATTCTCCTGGACATATACTCTTTTACACTTTGGTGCCATTTTACTTACGCGTCTATCTGTTTTTATGTATACTTTTTTCCCACTTCAAAATTTCTCTTCTCTTTTTCCTATTATGATACTCAAGATCTTTTATCTGTTTTTCCCTTAAAGTATTATTAATACTTTCATATAAATTTTGATTAGAGAAAATATCTTTTGGTTTCTTATTAGTGACTGAATCGATCGTTTCGCTATATCACATTGAAGATAATATAACAAGCTGTCTTATATCATTTATATTTCTTTCTAATTTTACACATTTTATTATTTTAGTAAGAGTTGAGTGTGTTCTTTCTATTTGTCCATTCGATGATGAATGATTAAATGGAGTAGTTTTTAAATTTATGCCGTGATTTCTATACATTTGTTTAATTACCTCACTTTTAAAAGTTGGTTCATTATCTGAACATATATTTTCTACAGTACCGAATGTTTGGACAATTTCTAAAAATAGCTTTTGTTTTTGAGTTAACATGTCTCACAATAAAAATTTAGAATATTTGTCAATTGCTGTCAAAAATATTTCATGATCTATAAAAAATAATTCTATATGAAGCATCTCACCCACCCTTTTCGGAACTGGTGCCTCACCAATGGGTTCCCTAATTAGATGTCTATCATATTTTGTTTGCTCACATATATCGCAATTTTTTGCGAATTCTTGAAATCTCTTCTGAGCTGATGGGAAAAATAGTCAATAAATAATTATTTATAGTTTTCCTTAGCGTTCCTATGTGCCCTTATATGAATTCAATGTATCAAATCATCTTGATCATCTGTATTTGTTAAGTTCATAACCATTTTAGTTGTATGAACAAAGGATTGTTGTGTAATGTCTTTTTAATTCTGGCCATGATCTACCTATTATTTCCGCACTTGCATAAATTGCTGTTACTACACCTGGCCTAATAATCTTTTTAATTTCTCTATTAATCTGGTTTGGTTTTCGTACCTAATAACATGTCTCCAAAAAACTTGAAATATTTGTGTCGATGTCAAGTCAGTTTCTGTTGGGTGTTTTTCTAATATTATTTGCTGAAGATGCATAAGTTTACTGGTGCATTTACTCTTCTTACTATCTAATTTTCATTACTTTCTGTAGAATGTACTGTTTCAAGTGATTTACAAATTGTCTACTCAAAGTATCTGCTACAATATTCTCCTTCCCTGGTTTATACCTAATTTCTGGTAAAATTCTTCAATGAAAGCTATCCATCTTTTCAATTTTATATTTGGACTTTTGTTACTTATGGCAAACGTCAACGGTTGATGACCCGTATTTATTATTTAATTTGATAAGCTATATAAATATTCTTTAAAGCCCACACTACCGCTAACATCTCCTTCTGATTTGTAGCATATTTCTTTTCGGTTCCACTTAAACTTCTGCTAATAAAAATAATGGGTTTGTTGCTTGCGTCAGTAGTCAAGTCAAAACTCTTATTTAAATCTGGTTGTGTTAATACAATATTTTTATATAATTTTTCTTTTACTTTTTCGAAAGATTTTTTGCGTTATCAAAAAATGTGATTTTTATATTTTTGCTCGGATTTTGTCCAATTTTTCCATTTAATCATTGGTCATTGGTTTGACAATAAGTGTATAATTCTTAACAAATTTCCGGTAGTAACCCGCTAAACCTAGAAATGACCTAAGTTGGAGTAATGTTTTTGGTTCCGGAAAGTTGTTAATAGTTTCTTTCTTTTTAGGGTATGTTTTAATATAGTTCTGTGTCACTATAAAACCTAAAAATTCCTTTCTTATAAAATTACGACTTTTTTTTTTTGAAATTCGCATATTAGCGTTATTTAATGCTTGAAGTACTTGATAAATATGCTCAATATGATCTTCTTCAGTTTCAGAATAAATAATTACATCGTCCAACTTCTGTGAAGATATCCCAAAATCTGCAGCCCAACTTTTTGCTCAATTCGACGCGAAATATATCTGAATTTTGAATTCGCCGCATATACAAGAAAAGGTTTTTAATACAATTTTAACATAAAAAACTAAATATATATGCTAAATTTGTTTCTTCCTAAATTAACTATCATTCGTATACCATACAGTTAACGACCTAGAAGTGAAATACTCGGTTCAGCAAAATTTGTTTTTTTCAGTAAAAACCAAAAAAAAAAAAGGATAGAAGATGAAAAGTTCTCATCCTGAATTTTTGCCTAAAAATCAAAAATTATGCAGAAAATCGACTGGAGGTATTCAAAAGCTCCGGTCTATCGTCCTTGGTACCGAAATCTTAGCCGGATTGTGAAAAAATGTGATTTTTATATGAAAATCAGATTTCCATACCCCAAAACTTACCCCAAAACAAAAGTTCTCATCCTGAATTGTTGCTCAAAAATCAATATTTATTTGGAAAATCGACTGGTGGTATGCTCAAGCCCGAGTCTATTGTCCTTAGTACCGAAATTTGGGCCAAACTGCGGAAAAAAAGGATTTTCGTATGAAAATCAGAAATCAACACCAAAAATCATACCCCAAAACAAAAGTTCTCATCCTGGAGTTTTGTTTAAAAATCAATCTTTATATGAAAAATCGACTGGTGGTATGCTCAAGCCCGGGTCTATCGTCCTTGGTACCGAAATTCGGACAGAAGTGCAAAAAAAATTGTATTCTTGTATGAAAATCAGAATTCCAAGCCCCGAAACTGACCCCAAAACGAAAGTTCTCATCCTGGATTTTTGGCATGTGATAGCTGATGCCAAAAGGATGATTTTGTGTCTCTTTCCTCAAATTGCTATCAATCGTCCTTCATACCGTAAAACGACCTAGAAGTGAAATACTCGGTTCAGCAAAATGTTTTTTTCAGTAAAAACCAAAAAAAAAGGATAGAATATGAAAAGTTCTCATCTTGAATTTTTGCCTAAAAATCAACAATTATGCAGAAAATCAATTGGAGGTATTCAAAAGCTCCGGTCTATCGTCCTTGGTACCGAAGTCTTAGCCGGATTGTGAAAAAATGTGATTTTTATATGAAAATCAGATTTCCACACCCCAAAACTTACCCCAAAACAAAAGTTCTCATCCTGAATTTTTGCTCCGTAATCAATCTTTATTTGGAAAATCGACTGGTGGTATGCTCAAGCCCCGGTCTATCGTCCTTGGTACCGAAATTTGGGCCAAACTGCGAAAAAAAGGGATTTTCGTATGAAAATCAGAAATCAACAAAAAAAATCATACCCCAAAACAAAAGTTCTCATCTTGGATTTTTGTTTAAAAATCAATCTTTATATGGAAAATCGATCAAGAACGATAGACCGGAGCTTTTAAATACCTTCAGTCGATTTTCTGCATAATTGTTGATTCTTAGGCAAAAATTCAGGATGAGAACTTTTCATCTTCTATCCTTTTTTTTAGTTTTTAGTTAGTTTTTAGTTAGTAGTTTGGTTTTTTTTTTAGTTTGGCCCCAATTTCGGTACCAAGGACGATAGACCCGGCTTGAGCATACCACCAGTCGATGTTCTTAATAAAGATTGATTTTTGAGTAAAAATTCAGGATGAGAACTTTTTTTTGGGGTAAGTTTTGGGGTGTGGAAATCTGATTTTCATATAAAAATCACATTTTCCACAACCCGGCTAAGATTTCGGTACAAAGGACGATAGACCGGAGCTTTTGAATACCTCCAGTCGATTTTCTGCATAATTGTTGATTTTTAGACAAAAACTCAGGATGAAAAATTATCATCTACTATCCTCTTAGTCGATTTTATTGTAAAAATTTGGACTGTGTTATAACTTTTGGCGATTTTACGGTATGAAGGATATTTGATTGAAGAATTTGGCGAAGAATGATAATTTTAATTGTTTATTTTTGAAAATATCCTCATAAAAATCGACTATGCACTTTCAAAGCCCATCAGTTTTATATTTTCTTATATTATGCTGCGTGTTAAGTTTTTTATCATGGAACGTACAAATGTAATTTATATAAATTCATTCATATATTTTAAGGATTATTGTAAATATCTATTAAAAGAAAATTATTTTGTTGTTTTATCCATTTTTAACATTTGCGACGAATTGAAGCTTTTTGGATTGAATTTTACGGCGAATTAAAAAGTTGGGCTGAGTTAAAAGGTTTGGTATGAAGATATTGGGCTAACTTCACACCGGTCATCGTCTATATAAATGTGGCATATTTTACCAATAAATTCACGTAAAATATCAGCTATTGCTCTCTGAAATATTGATGGAGCATTTTTTAAGCCGAATGGCATTCTGTTAACTTCATATTTTCCGTTATTCACAGAAAACGCGGTTTTTTTTTTGTCCTTCTCATTTATGAGGTTTGGTAAAAGCCGCGCTCTTTATCTAGTGTAGTAAAAAATTTCGATATTCCAAGATTAGACAGAATAACACCAACATCTGGAATTGGGTAACAATTATAAATGGTGCTTTCATTTATTTTTATAAAGTCTATGACTAGTCTTTGTTTTTTACAACCATATTTGTTGAAACCTTTCTTTGGTACAACCCATAGTGGGGAATTGTACGGTGGACGAGATTGTTTTATAATGTTGCTTATCAAAAGTCTTTCTATTTCGTTATTAAAGAATTCATTTGCAGAAAATGGATAAGGATATCCCTTTGACCATATTGATTCATTGGTTCTTGTTCGTATTGAAGCTTTTACTGTTGTATTAAAAAGTAAAGACATTTCATCAGTAGAGAATGCTATAGAGTTACATTTTATAATATTGAAAAATTTATTCTTACTGTTTTCTGAAATAGTCTCATCTATGTTGATATTATTTATTTTTTCAGACTCATTATAATTAAATTTTTCAATTTTTTTTCCATATTCCAATTGAACTTTTTTCAAATTTAGACCATTTATTTTCTTTAATAATTCGATGCCTACGATTGCATCATAATGTTTTAATTCTGGCAATTAAAAAAAACAATTGTCTTTTCGTCAAAAATATGTTACAAAATATCTCTTAATAAATGTTTTTCCATGTATGGAGCTTACGCTCTTATGTGGCAATAACTCATGTGGATTTTTTAGCATGTTAACTCCACAATAATTTTTATTTGATCCTGTGTCAATTAAAGTTCTGAGAGAGTCTCCTGTCCTTCTATTGTGTGTTATTATAAATGGGAGACCCTATTTTAATCTAAAAAATTATAGCCTTCCTGCATATTGTTTATTCTAGGCTCCTTATTTTCGGTAACATTTCTTTGCTGTGAAATTTGAGCCGAATTTTCCCTCTCAACCTGTTGTGGTCTATTATAATTATTCTATTATAATACCCATTTCTTGGTACCCAGTTTGTATTATACTTATTTCTTGCTTGTCAATTATTATATATTGATTCTGATTGTTATCTATTCTGATTGTTAACTATTTGAATATTGATTATTATTTGATTTGTTACATTTTGTGTGATGTCTATACATCGAAGAGCCCTTATCAACCTCCATAGGTTGTGGCTTTGGTTGGAAAAAATGTTGGTTATGTTTATTATTATTATTTATATTTTGTTTAGGAAATCTTAAATGATTTGCACTATTGTTATAACCTTTTGGGTGTTGGTGTCTCTCAAAATTTAGAGCGAAACTGTAACATTCATTATTTGACAGAAGCTCCTGAGCTTTAAGCTGGAAGTTCATTAACTGCATTTGTATTTGCCTCCGTCTACTCGCTGGCGCAATTTACGCAAGAAAATTATTGCAGAGTACAAAAATTGCGTTTTACGTTCAGAATAAGCAGGGCTTCAAAATTATTCAATATTTTCTATATTGTTTAAATGTAATTTTATAAATATTAACGCTGAAATACTGCATCAATCAACTTTTCTGTGCAAAACGATTCCATTTTTTCGTTTTAATTTGATAAATACAAAAATATATTTCACTAACAAGCAGTAAGACGCAAAATATAACAAGCATCACGAAATAAAAATGACACAATGCCCGAACTAGTTGCTTTTCTTTCTTCTCGATATCCTTATAAGTAACGAGCTGTCAATAAAAATATTATATTGCTGTCAATAGTAGTTGAAATATTTTCAACTTTGCTTGCGTAAATTGCGTTTTATGAACGTCACAAACGCAACTATAAAACTCTCTCTCATAAGCTTACACACATTTGTATTGCATTGCGTTCAGCGAATTGACGGACGTATATGCAAACGCAGTTAATGAACTTTTAGCTTTAGCCAAAGCGTAAGGTAAATCTTTTCGTCCTAACAAGAAAATTGTATTCAAAAGTGGGTAATTAAGACTCGTTATAAATACTCAATGTGCCGTTTCTCTTGCTTTTAGATTCATTGCTTGTGTGACTTTTTTTGTGAAGACTTTCTCCCTGCCTTAATATAGACATTTCTTGTTCAATTACATCTACTGACCTTTTGTCAGCATATGCAAAATCTAATCTAGCTAAAATGGCATCAAAATTCAAAACAGTGCCATGCGAGGAAAGGACTGCGATTGCAGCTCCAACTATTTTATTTCTCAAAATTGTAGTTGCCGTATAATATTTTTATCTTCCTACGAAACCGTTATAAATTTTCATTGCATTTATAGCTGCTCGTCTCCAAGAGACATAATCGTTAGCACAATCAATAAATTCCGGTAAACTTTTTACTGCGTCAAGTGACAAACTACCGAAGGATCTATTCTTATATCTTCATATTCTGCAATCGAGTCTACAATCTTTTAATTATGTATTTCTGATGTTAATGTGTCTATTTGTGCCCGAAAATTAGCTGTCGCCCTAGACACTATTTCATTAACGTGGTCCACTGTTAGAGTCGTCATCTTATTTTTTTAAAAGAGTTTATTAACAGCTTCGTGTTTTTTTATAAAATATTTAATATTTAATTTTCTTCACAAACAAAAGAGAACCTTTTCACAACAATTATCTTTCTATTCAATACTTTTCTTTGTTAAATATAATTATTATTTATTTATAATTTGATAAATAATTTTATCATTTAATAATTCACTGCTAACTCACAATGTTTTCACTACTTATGGTGACCGATAATCTTTTCTCCGTTATTTAGTGGTGGACAATTGATTGTTGGATTCAGAATGTTTTTACTGTCTCCTGGTTGCTGGTGCTGGTGGTTTAGGATGGTTGGTATATTTTCAACTCTTACTGGCAGGATTGCCAATTAATAATAAAATGATAACGTGTTTAGTTTTTTAAGAAATAACTTTATTCACTTTAAATTGATCTTATGATCGATTCCTAATGAGTTTATTTATGAACTAACTTACAATTGAATCTTAAATCTAAGCGAAACCTCATTGTTTACAATATTAATATCTCTTACCGCTTATGTTGGGAGTTGGCTGCTTTGAAGATCCGTTTTGCAGCATCAGCATTCCCACATATATCTTATTTCATTGTTTTAATTATTAAGTAGGGTGTTAACTCGTTGCATTCCACCACCAGCGAATGCGTGTGCTTCGCATGTTGTTCATATGTAAATATAACAAATAGTAAGCTAAATATCATCATAAGGGAGTCAAGTGGTTTGACCAAAATCAGTCGTTTAGCAGGTAAGCGACTTTCTGGTGATTCCAAAACTATAAATAATTTTGGAAAAATATAAAACAGGCAGTCTTGGTGACCTAGCCCATAATCACCAACAAACAAAATGCAAGCTTCGACTTTTCGGCTCTGGCCAAACTCAAGCTGCGGGTTTTCGGCTTCAACCAACCGTATCTTAAGTATCCGTATTGTAAGGTCTTCTGCCATCAGCACTCTGCCACCTGATTAAATCGGCCCTCAGCCGCCGTGTGCACTTTGCCACTGCATCCACCTGTAAATTTATATTCGATGGTTAACCGTAGGAACTTATTTTTAAGCTAATATTTTTAATAACTACCGTAAATAAAAGAATAATAATAAATACAATAAAAATAAATATTAAACATAAATAGATTTAGTGAGCGCTCCGAGCTAAAACCTTAGTGGTTAGTGATAGAGTTGGCCTCCGAGTCCGACCGTGACAAATTTTGCGATTCACAAAACCACTTATTGTTTTCCTTGAGACTGTTTTTGCCCAGGGGTTGCGAGATCCTTTGGACGGATCCTGCAGCGGCTGAGCATACCTCAGCCTAAGAATAAAAACTCGTTACAAATGGCGCCCGAGCAGGGACTTCAGCAAAAGCTTACTGAAAAGGATGAAAACGCAAAAAGTCTACTAAGCACCGACGCACTTAACTGGATTTACACTTCAAATAAAGAAGAATTAGAAGCAAAACTTCAACAGTGAGGATTACCCACAGAAGGTACAATAACCGATTTACGCACACGTATGAGCGATTGGGCTAATGCACAGCGAAAAGCAGAGCGAAAGCGTCTTAAGCGACGTACAATTCACCGGCAGAGGAGATCAATCAATATAGATGTCATGAACAGCGTCCGTAAGTGGGGGCTTAGTTTTGATGGAACCCGATCACTTTACGATTTTTTGGAAAATATTGAGGAATTCGCCGAATGTTAGCAAATTCCACTAAATAATCTCTTGCTGCCCATGAATGTGCTGTGCAAAGAAGGAGCCAATGACTGGTGGTGCTACAAGCGAGATGTAATACGTTCATGCAAGGATTTTAAAGAACCGCCATGATGTTCTTTCTGCCTGCCCGGTATTTACAGAGGTTATAAGATGATACTATACGAAGTCATCAAGGGCAACGTGAAAAGGCCAAAGATTTTATTATTAGTTTAATGACCATGATTCATCAACACTCCCGAATGAAGAAAGAAGAACAACTTGAACGAATCTGTGAGGGACTTCGACGTGAATACCGCCTTTAGATTCGTTGCGATGATTTTGATGATATTGACACCCTGATGAAATTAACAGACGAGTATGAATATCTCCGTGGTGAGGAAGCACGTATAAGTGGACGAGGGAATGCGATTAATATTGTATCAGACCCCCCTTATAAGCATTACACACAACTGCTTGAATGCGATAGAGTCAGCACATTGATTCGAGATTGCTGAGGCTATATAACTCCTATTAAAATCATGCCTAGTTCAACTCACTACCGAATTAACCTGTTGTGCAACGAACAGTCTACCGAAGCATCAGTTAACACTGGAGCTATAACATCTTTCATCGGAGATAGTATGTACTACCGCCTGCAGCAGCAAAGAGGTACCACACAAACAAGCTAAATTTTTAGGCAATAATCCAGAAATTGCCATCGACAAATTTTACGACGTAAGCATCACAGTATATGGAAGACAATTTTTCCATCGCTTGTACTTCTTGCCTGGCCTAACAGAAGAGTTAATTCTTGGAATGGATTTATTTAATAAGCTGCAATGTAGCCTGTTCGGCTATGAACATGAGCAACAACCCACTGTCACCACAGATAAGAAGAGCGGACACTTCGATGCAGAGCGTGAAACGAAATCAATGCTTGATACCGAGTTCTTAGAACTACAAGACCTGAACACTGCCGAAAAAGCAATAATGGAAGAACTTGTCACCACCTGTTACATAGTAGATCACAAACTAGAAATGAAAATTCCAAGAAGCTTAAAGAGAAAGATTTTACAATCCGGTCATCGAAAGTATGAAAAATGTTTTTTTTATAAAATAAGTTAAAAATATAATAAGTTATTTTAATTTTTTTATTTTTATTACTTCAATTTTGTTTTTACTTTACCCGTTTGAAAGAGAAGAATGTAACGATCATATCGTTACAAGCCTCTAACTAAGATATGAAAATATCATTTTTTATAAAAAAAGTTAAAACGAATAAATCATTAATAAAAGTTTTAAATATATGTAAATAATTTACCAATTTGCTTATAATATTGAAAATGAATGAAAAAAAGAGAAAAAAATATATATATGTTTTTTTTTTGCCCCGGCGGGGATTCGATGCCGTCGCCAATCTGGGCACAAGGCCTGTTGCACGGCGCTTAATGCAAATGATCACAAGAAGCGACGTAAGCGTTGCATTCCGCCACCAGCGAAATAATTTTATTTCGCCACTATGCAATAGTTGGAAATTTTCAAAAATTTGTATTTCATTTTTTAATTAATATCTAAAAAAAATTTCAGTTTTTTAGGTTATTCGAACAGTTTTAAACATTTTTTTTGTTAGTGTCAGAAACACAATTAAAAGGCAGTGAGAATGTTTTAATTTTCTAAATCTGGCTAATATTTTTACTACGATTTTTTTCTCTCACAATGGCGGCCCAAAATGAAAAACTTACAATTTCTAATTTTTTGCATTACGACCCTGAATGAAATATTTAACAATTAATTACTAGAAAGCCGAAATAAATAAATTACTATTTTTCTTACATAAATAACTTGATCAAAAATTTTATTCTCCATACTAAAATTTTTATGATATGAGGAAAATGTCTCCATTTTTTAAATATTTCTAGGGTCACCATGGGAAAAATAAAAAATTTTAAGTGTTACTTTTTAAGCTAAAATTTCTAGAGAAAACTTTTAGTAAGAAAATCAACCACATTTAAAAAATTCAATTATGATTCCAACTGTAAAAGAATTTTTTTTACTATTGCACTGTATAGAGCACACTCGAAAATAACAAAAATAGGTATTTTCTTAAATATTTTCTGACTTAGCGTTCAAATTGTTCTGTTGAAAGTTTCAACCATAAAATGTTCTTCTGGGCAATGACGGGTTAAATAAAGGAAACGATTGGAAGAAATATGCAATACTGCAGCGTTTATGATTATAAATAAATTTGAAAAACGTATAATTATTATCTTAAACTTTTATTTAGTTAAAGTATCGTTAAAAAAATTTGTTGGAGGAATTTTATTTAAATTTGAGGAATTTTCGAGGAATTTGGGTTTTAAAAAGTGGCATCACTGAGTGGTTTGACCAAAATCAGTCGTTTAGCAGATAAGCGACTTTCTGGTGATTACAAATATATAAATAATTTAGGAAAAATATAAGACAGGCAGTCTTATAAAAATATAAAACAGGCCCTCAGCCGCCGTGTGCACTTTGCCACTACATCCGCCTGTAAAATTATATATCGATGCTTAACCGTAGGAACTTATTATTAATATACTTTTACTTAACTTTTTAACGTATACTTAATATTTTTAATAACAACTGAAAATAAAAGAATGATAATAAATAAAATAAAAAGAAATATTAAAAATAAATAGATATAGTGAGCGCTCCGAGCTAATACCTTCAGGTTTAGTAATAGAGTTGGCATCCTAGTCCGACCGTAAAAAATTCTGCAATTCACAAAACCATTTATTGTTTTTCTTGAGACTGTTATTGCCTAGGGGTTGCGAGATCCCTCGGACGGACCCTGGAGCGGATGAGCATACCTCAGCCTAAGAATAAAAACTCGTTACAAGCCTCATTCAACAACGCCATCTGTTCAGCAACGCATCGATCTTCGTAGTTGTTATTGTGTTACGTGTATTCATGTACAGTCTTATTCAATAGATTTTCTTCGTTTAATAGATTTAAATAGATTTAAATCGTTTGATCTTTGTTTAATTACGCACTGTTTAAGGTTTTATGCATCCTCTACTCAACCTTGCTTAAATTATTATACACAAGCATTTCTGTATTGTGTCTAAGCCAGTGGCAATGAGAGTATATTATAAATAAGAGTATGCATGACTATCAGATATATTTTTTCTGCATTTTTCGATGAGCAGTTCCCAGTTGAGAACTGCGGAAAAATGTTAGAACTAAACAGAACTAAAAAGCTAAGACATGAATCAAGTCGCTCTTTTTGTATTCCTTGGCTTGCTACCAGGCGACCAGAAAACAGAAGCAAGAAACATTCTTTTTGTTTTCGATATGATCGTACCCCTTTTCTCTTCTGCCCTCTGCAAAACAAGTGCAACGTGAACCCTGTCTGTCTCTGTCGCTCTCGCATGTGCGCGCTTTAGTGCATGCGCAAGTGTTTTTTTTTTTCAATACTAATTATTGAATGAATTTGTGTAGGCTGTAGCGCATGTGTAAGCAGTAGCGCATGTGTAAGTGTTTTTTAGGTCAATACAAATTTGAATGTATGTGTGTAAGCTGATACACTGATTTCAATGTATGTGTGTAAGCTGAAATGAAATAAATATTGGATTTTTCATTTTTCGCTAGACAAATGACAAAAAACAACCAAACAAAGTGCTTGTATTTCTTATCTTGCTACCAGGCAATCAGAAAACAAAGCAAGCAATATTCTTTTTGTTTTCTGCTGTCGATATGATCTTACCCCTATCCCTTCTCCCCGCTAGCAAGCATGCGTGTGAATGAATGTGTTGTTATTGTCGTCAGCTTTCAAGATTGTTTACATTTGTTGGTATAGTTAGCTAGAATTTTCAGCGTTTTGAAGTTATTCTTATTGGAAGCTCTACAATTGGCATTTTTGCTTAATAGAATTTTTAAACAGATATTATCAATTTACGAGTTATTCAACACATAAACTGATATTACTCTCAATGTTTATATGCAATATTTTTATTACCCTTCATTTCAGTATAGCCAATTTTAAATCAACATAAAAATTATCTCTATACATATATGTAGCAATATTCTCGATATAACTACACTTGAAATTTTACGCAATGCGAACAAGTGTATGCGTACTATAGAGTGCTCTATGGGCGGATAGTTTATTAAAATTTTTCTTATTTCTTTGCTAACTTGTAAAAAGGTGATTCTAAGATTTTTAAAAATTAGGTGAAATAAATTCAATTAAAACATTTAAAAACCCTTTTTCATTTATAAAGTAAAAAAGAAAATTTTTTAAATTTAATTTATTCTGATTATAATTTATTGTATACAATTTTTTTATATCGATGGCCATACGTTGACACCTGGTAACTAACGATATTTTGAAATTGATATTTTTTATATTTTTATAAAAATTTTAACCAAGCTTTTTTCTTCTCATTTCAAAAATATTTGGTACTGATTATGTTTTATTTTTAAAAATAAAATTGCTGATTGATTTTAATTGATTATTGTTGTTAAGTATTTTGCTTTTCCTATAAAATTAATGAATTTTTAGTTACGAGGTGTCAACGTATGGCCATCGATATGCTATTTTATATATACAGTTCTTGTTAAAAGCATCAATTAAATTTTTATGCAAAACTTTAAAGTTAACTGTAAAAGTTAAAAATTTTTGTGAGCACAACATTTTCAATTTTGAAGCAAAACTGAATTTCAGTAACATTTATTTTAATTTTTTTTTTTTTTTATAACTAAACGATTATTGCCTAGGAAGGAAATTTTCAAAATTTATATACAATTAATTTTTGCAATTAAGTAAAATAGTAAAGGCTAAGTTTGTATAACATTAAACATATTTATGATAATCATAAATGAAATAATAATAGTAACAACATACATATTATATAATATATTATATAAACTAGCTTAAACCCGCCGCTTCGCCGGGTTTTCAAAAAGTTTTCATTCAAAAATTGATAGTGGGTAGGCTTGATTTTTCGCTACCAAAACGATTTTTTGTTGTTTAAGTAATACTACAAATTATTAACCTTAAGATTGTTATATCATCTGATATGAAATCAAAAACCTAAATTTTGGATTTAATTTTTTTTACAACAAAAACAACTTTTATCCAATTTTTTGGCTTAAACTAAAAATTTTTGAACATTTTTTAAAAAAATTTTTAAAAATATTAATACTTTGGTTTAGTAAAAATTTTAACTTCTGTTTGAAGGATATTTTAACAAACAACATTTTTCAAAAAAAATTATTGAAATCTATTGCAAACTGACTGAAATATTTGCCTTCAAAGCTAAAAGTGTGAATTTCAAGTCGTTTTTCTCTCATTCTCAGCTTATAATTAATACTAAAAAGATCTGGTACTAAAATTTTTCACAGTTTTCAAACTACATACATGATTTTGGTATCAAATTGAAGGAAATTTAAAAGCGTTTATTGATTTTTTTCTCGTTTAACCGAAGTGCAATTTAATCCATTAGGGCCGAAAGAAAACCATAAAAAACAGACATTTTTAGACTTGAAGCAACATTTTGGTGAAAACTATGTATGCCATTGAGCAGAAATAAGTTATTATTGCATGCTAATTTTACTTTTTTTAAAAAAACTGACACTAAAACTTTTGAAATATTATGCAGTATTTAATGAAAATTCGAGACGCATATGTTTCCATATAGTAACATTGGTTGTTAATGGGTTAAAATAAAGTATCCTATTGCACTCTCTGCTGACCTATAAATATGTGTACAAAATTTTATAAAAATCTGAGTTGTCGTTTAAACGTGATGAGTGAACATAAAAAGTGGCTACAGATTTATTAATAGTATAGATATAGATATAGATATAGATTAATATAAATATATATACACATTTCGTTGACAACTACTTTCGTAAACTCTTGAAGTTACAGAAAATAACCACTGTTTCAGAGGATTAATTTTCACTTTGAAATCAATGATATCCTTGTTTAATGATCTGTTCCAGGATCCTGAAGTGAATTCGTTATGTTAGGTAGGATAAACCAAGATTCGCTTAAAAATGACTTTTGTGTACTTAGGTCACAGCTAGGTAACAACACCGATCCGTCCGTGGGAGAATTTCAGTATCTCTCCGGACGAATATTGTCCATGAAGATCTTAACAAATAATTTTCGTAGTCGTAATAAGAATTGTGAAGACGATAACGTAATAAGAATTGTGAAGAGGATAATTACTTAATATTGCAATGAAACTGACTGCCTAAACGTTATGAGGAAACTACTATAGGAAACTACTATATAAGAAGTAAAAAAAATTTTCAGCATATAATTTAATTATAATAAAAATATAATAATATAATAAAAAATTTTAGCATATGACTCCCTTAAGCCTTAAGTGGGTCGATATTTTGTTGGGTACGGCATGAAGGCGAAATTTGCCAACAAAATAAAATGCGGAAGTTGCCAAGAAAATCTTGTACAGTTGGAGAAGTTTCTTTCGATTCGAAAATTTTATTGACTTCGAAAAAACTATAGCGACAAAAGACTTGTCATAAAAAAATCCTTCCGACGAGTTTTTCGAAATTTGTCAACCATCTGCAGTTTTTTCGGATCAAAACTGTTATTAGATGTTTAAGAATACAACGCTTGTGTTCAAAACAGCTTCCATTTTCATCTAACCATATGACTTGATAATACGCGCTTTTAAATTCGGTTCATGACAACATATTTGAAAATGTTTTTGTAAATTGAAAAATGACTACGAAAATTATTTGCTAAGATCTTCATGGACAATATTCGTCCGGAGAGATACTGAAATTCTCCCACGGCCGGATCGGTGTTGTTACCGAGCTGTGACCTAAGTACACAAAAGTAATTTTTAAGGGAATATTGGTTTATCCTAACATAACGACTTTCACTTCAGGGTCCTGGAACAGATCATTAATCAAGGATATCATTGATTTCAAAGTGAAAATTAATCCTCTGAAACAGTGGTTATTTCTTGGAACTTCAAGAGTTTACGAAAGTAGTTGTCAACGAAATGTGTATAAATATATATATATAATATATTATATAATAGATATGTTGTTACTATTATTATCTCATTTATAATTATCATAAATATGTTTAATGTTATACAAACTTAGCCTTCACTTTTTTACTTAATTGCAAAAATAAATTATATATAAATTTTGAAAATTGCCTTCCTAGGCAATTCAATTTATTAAAAGTTAAAGTTATTTTACAAAGAAAAATTTAAATAAATGTTATTGAAACTCAGTTTTGCTTCAAAACTGAAAATGTTGTGCTCACAACACTTTTTAACTTTTACAGTTAACTTTAAAGTTTTACATAAAAATTTAATTGAAGTTATTAACAACAACTGTATATATATAATAGCTTATCGATGGCCATACGTTGACACCTCGTAACTAGAAATTAATTAATTTTACAGGAGAAGCAAAATACTTAACAACAATTAAAATCAATAAGCAATTTTATTTTTTAAATAAAATGGGGCTTATTTTTGGTGTAGTGTTTGTCATTTTGGAAGAAAAAGCTTGGTTAAAATTTTTATAAAAATATTAAAAATATCAATGTAAAAAAATCGTTAGTTACGAGGTGTCAACGTATGGCCATCGATACAAAAAAAAATAGTTTACAATAAAATATAATAAGAATAAATTAAATTTAAAAAATTTTGTTTTTTACTTTATCAAGGAGAAAGGGGTTTTAATTTCATTTATTTCAGCTAATTTTTATTTTTAAAAATCATAAAATCACCTTTTTAACCGACTTCAAAAAGGAGGAGGTTAAGTTCGTCGGTTTCTCTGTTTTTTTTTTTTTTTTTTTTAATGTATGTACATCGATAACTCCTAAACCATTTGCCTGATTGCCATAATTTTTGGGGAACAGATAGATATGATAAGCATGAAGGTGCCTGTCAAAAAGTGGGTATCTCGAATAATATTGACACTAGGGTACTGCAATTTAGTGTACGGGTAGGCACAATTATTACAAATAACGGGAAAGAAATGGGCGTTATTCGACAAATGGGCGTGGCAAAATTAGAAAAACAGTGTATCTTGAAAAATTTTGAGACTAGAGTACTGCAATTTTGTATGGGGGTAGGCATTATTATAACAAATTATGGTCAATAAAGTGGGCGTTATTCGACAAATGGGCGTGTCAATATTATAAAAACACTGTATCTCGAATAATATGACACGAATAATAATGACACTAGGGTACTGAAATTTAGTGTAGGGGTAGTTCGGCGCTAATATAATCAGACTGTTAATCAGAAGCGCCAACTTCAAAGCATTTGTATTCATCAAGAAATTAATATATTTATGATAATAAAACAAATAAGAAAAAAAATTAAGGTAATAAGATTTTATATATAAAAATATGTTTAAATAAATTATCAAATATGACCAAGATATTAAGAGGAAAAGTATTTTTAAAATTATTTTTTACTTTGTAGTGATTTTGTAGTCGGTTGTTTTTTTTTTTTAATTTTTACAAGTTAGCAAAGAAGAAGAAAAACTTTAATAAACTATCCGGCCATAGAGCACTCTATAGTATGCATACACTTGTTCGCACTGCGTTCAATTTCAAGTGTAGTTATATCGGGAATATTGGTACATATAGATGTAGAAATAATTTTTATGTTGATTAAAAATTGGCTATACTGAAATGCAGAGCAATAAAAATATTGCATATAAACATTGAGAGTAATACCAGTTTATGTGTTGAATAACTCGTAAATTGATAATATCTATTTAAAAATTCTATAAGCAAACATGCAAACTGTAGAGCTTCCAATAAGAATAACTTCAAAACGCCGAAAATTTCTAGCTAACTATACCAACAAATGTAAACAATATTGACAGCTGACTGCAATAACAACAACACATTCATTCACACGAATGCTTGCTAGCGGGGAGAAGGGAAAGGGGTAAGATCATATCGACAGCAGAAAACAAAACGAATATTGCTTGCTTTGTTTTCTGATTGCCTGGTAGCAAGATCAGAAATACAAGCACTTTGTTTGGTTGTTTTTTGTCATTTGTCTAGCGAAAATTGAAAAATCCAAAATTTATTTCATTTCAGCTTACACACATACATTGAAATCAGTGAATCAGCTTACACACATACATTCAAATTTGTATCGACCTAAAAAACACTTCCACATGCGCTACTGCTTGCACACATTCATTCACAAATCAGTATTGAAAAAAAAAACACTTGCGCATGCGCTAAAGCGCGCACATGCGAGAGCGACAGAGACAGACAGGGTTCACGATGCGCTTGTTTGGCAGAGGGCAGAAGAGAGAGACCTGATTCATGTCTTAGCTTTTTAGTTCTGTTTAGTTCTAACATTTTTCCGCAGTTCTCAACTGGGAACTGCTCATCGAAAAATGCAGAAAAAATATATCTGATAGTCATGCATACTCTTATTTATAATATACTCTCATTGCCAGTGGTGTCAACCCGAAGAGATTAAAGATCCTCAAATGCGACATAAATAATCCGTGTAAGTTCGTGTAAGCACATTTTTATAATTTTATTCTTCAGTTTAAAACTAACAGCTAATAAAATCGCTTAATTAAAGTCGCAAATTGTTTTTTAAGAATTGTTTGTGTGTTTTGTTTTTTTTCAAAATTTGCATTAAACTTAGAATGTTAGAAAACGTAAAATGTTAGAAACAACGTAACTCAAAGTAAAAAAAAAAACTAAAAGTAGAAATATTTTAAAACAACATAAAACATAACTTTTATTCCTTTAAAGAAACATTAGATTTTTTATTAAATCAGTAAAAATACAATAACATTAAAATATATTTCAAAGTCGCTTTAAGTTTTTTAAGTTCTTAAATTAAAAAATAGCACATTATAAATTATTCAAGATTTTTTTTAAGAAATATAAGATTCTTCAAAAAAAAAAAATAAAATATAATTGGTAAAAAATCAAATCAAAAATAAAATTTGCTTTGAAATCACAACGAGAATAAATTCTATAGTGTCATGAGGGCTTCCACTCAAAAACACTGTTTAACCGAGATGAGTTCAGCAATAAAATATAATGAAACCTACTCTCCTACACTCAAAGAAGTATTTGTTCACATTGACAAATTCCTGGGTAAAGTTGATCAATTTTTTGTCATTTTAGAGTCAACAAAAGCATTTGTCAATTTGATTGAAGGTGAGTGGTTGTAATCATATTAACAAAATTTTATTTTGCTTATTTGATAAATGGATATTTTAATTTGATAAAAGCCTTTATCAAGAATGTCGTGTTTGCATTGTACATTTGATAAAAGAATTTGTCAATATGAATATTTCAACCTAAAAAAAATAGTTTGTTTAATTGAAAAAGGGAATGAAATGTTGAATTATGAATCATACAAAAATGTTTTGCTATTTTCATAAAATATTTTATTATTTCAAGCAATATTACTAAGTATTTTTACATCCTTACTCCAAACACCTTACTTCCACTGAATTGTTATGGAAATAATTTTTCACAAATTATATAAAACGTACACAATTCACAAAATAGCTTTTTATAATTTCTGGAAACAACAAATAACGCCACCAAATTTTCAAAATTGATAATTCATTTCTTCATAACGAAATTGAAATTTTATCCGCGACTCTTAAGCGATTATCAATTTTAGAAATGATTTCTTCAACACAACAAACTTATTTATCAAACCAACGAAGTAAGTTTGTTAATTCTATTTATAAAAATTATAAAATTTTATTCCGACTGATTGACGGTTTTGTTATCGTGAATAAGCTTATGTCAAGTTGAGAAAAGCATTTTTCAAACAAATAAAACACTTTTTTCAAATCAACACATTCAATTTGTTATCGTTTTATTATGTTTTTCGTCAAATGGATAATGTCTTTTTCGAATTGATAAAAATATGAAGAATTTATGATAAAATTTAATTTATTGCACAGTTTGGTTTTGTTGAGTGTAATAACGTTTAATAACTTGGCTTACGTGTGCAACTTTCAGGGCTGCACATTTTTATTATTTGCAAGTGCTTATAAGTGCAAATTATGTAAACATATTTAACAAATTATATAAACATATTTTTTGGTGATTAGTACATTTTGTGAAGATTGAAATTAATTTTGATATAAAATTTGGTGGAAAAACAGGAAAATCTACGAAAATTCCGTGTGAAATTCTTAAAATCCGTAGATTTACCTTATTTGCCATTCTTATCCGTTTATCTGCGCAAGGCTTAAATATCCGTAGAATCCATAATATCCGTGTAGTTGACACCACTGGTCTAAGCAATAGTTTGTTCCTAAGCAATCAAAAATCTTTTACAAAAGTGAAGAATTCTTGTACATTTGATTATCTGTTACTGAACACAAAGGTCGCGTATGGAGCATGTATGTATATGATATCAATATCATAAACATCAACCTTAATTGAGAAGAGGACAACAAATTATGGGTTAAGTTTACGCAGTCTCTATACGCTATTTTTGGTGTTTAAGTTACACAGGAAAAACATAATGAATAACGATTTTCACTTAGTTCCTGCTTAATCATTGCAACGCAATCAAGTTTTGTGTCCACTAAAATCATTTTACTTCGCCATACGCACTTAAACCAATAATGTTTCGATTGGTTTAATTGTTTTTGTGTGAAACGTACTATTTTCTAGCTAAAAACTGAAGTTTAAGTCTTAGGCTTCAATATCTTCAATCACAAAAAACACTAGATGTGCTACAATCCGCCGCAAAGCTGCAATCCCGGCGACAGATCGAGTGACTCATCAATTTTGATTACACCTTTTCCTGTGGACGTAAATTTAAGTTCTTAACTTAACATCATAAGTGAGAGTATAGTGGAGCAACTTGCTGGAGCCACCGAAGCATCAGAGGAGAGGGTGAAGCAAAGGATAGGTGAAGTTTCGACAGAGCTCTCAAACATGAGAACCACCATTAGGAACCTGGTAGAAAGAGTTTGCGTCATTGAAACTGCGCATGATGAACTGAGTATGCTGAAAGTGAATGTGAGTGAGCTAAAAAATACTTTGTTCAACACAAGCCTTCTGTCGCGACTAAAACTTCACACTATCTTCATCTGGATGGTGAAATGAGAGCGCTGAAATACCAACTAGACACGCATGAAAGTAACGCAGTTGCCAGTGATGACACTATCCATGAAATTCCTCTACAGTAAATGAAAACCTTAATAGCATGTTTGCCAGAGTCTGCTCTGTGTTAAAATGTGACTCCCGTAGGCAGCACAATATTTTTAGACTGCGCAACAGCAACAATGTAAAGAATACGGTCATTTTAGTGCAACTTATGATCGCAGTTGTTTGTTTAAGGCCCAGTTTTAATTTTTTTAGAAAAATTTCCGATTTTTTTTTTATTTTATTGTTTTGAGAAACATCTTAAGAATGTGCAAAAAACATTTCAGAATAAATTTTGAAGCTGTTTAAGAGATATTTATGTTTTCATGAGCGTTAACTCATAAAGTAAGGTAAAAAAAGGCTTTAAACGAGTTTTTCTCAAAATTACATTTTTTTGAAACGGGTTGCACTCTAATTCGAAAAGTACTCGTTCGATTAACTCAAATCTTGTTTTATTATTTTTAAAAATTAAATACACTGTGAGTGAAACGACAGAATCAAATAAAAAATATATTTAATTTATGTTTTTTAATTTATGCGACATTTTCCATTTTTTTTAATTTTAAACTTTGTGCCGGTTCACGCACAAGGCAAAACTGTGATAAAAACAACCTTTTTTGTTTTTCGTTCCCTGGAGAGGAGATATCATGCAAGCCGCAAGAGATCTTTAGTTCGCAACCTCAACTTTTACACGCTGTATAGCAATAACTATTGATGCCAAAAAAAAAAAATTAAAATAAAATCATTAATTTAAGACTTAACTTAAAATGAAAAAAGTTATTTCGATATTTAATAAAATAAAAAAATGCAGTCAATTAGATCGCTTTTTTACTCAAAAAAATTGAAACTGGGCCTTAAGGCTTTTCTTGAGTATCGAAGCGCAAATAAGTGGCGACTTACAGTCAGCGACATTGGATATGGAGGAAAGGGCACATTTTACTCTAATGAGAGTGTAACCAAAGCAAACCGCGCTATATTATTTATGCTAGTCAGTTTAAATAGATTACGCTATAAGTTTAATTGGCTTTTAGCTTGACTATGCCAGGTAAGTCCTCGAAAACTCGCCTATAGATGTTGTCTGTGTTTCCAAAACGTGTTTCCGAAATACCTGACTATCACTATGGTCTATATATACCTGACTAAACTTGTTTTTGAGTTAAATAAAACACGTAATTTTTAGAAAATCAATAGTGGTATTCGCTCTTTCGTGTATTAGATGTACTGATTGTAATTGTACCGATAAATACAAGGGAAGGAGTGAGTGACTTCTTCCACAACAGTGTATCTACTATTGGCTACACTGCTGGCAATTGAACGTTTTTTCCTTATTTTAACATTTTCCATTACAGATTCCATTACAGATGGATTTTAAACAGTTCTAATTAGAAAACGATATGATTTGACGAGCTAGCGCGAAAAATATTGGCGAACAAAGGACAAGAAATGGTACCTAGAATGCTGCCAAGTAATATCAAAATGATACAATTAACACATACAACTACATTACAATCATCTTTTGATGTTGTAAAGAAACACATAATTGTGTAATTTTTTTCACAGAAGTACACTAGTGTATTCATAAATACACAAAAGAGCGAATACCACTAATATTTGTTTTATTGTATTGTAAGGTAAGTGCACCATATAAGGACCAACTAACACTTTTTGCAAAATTTTAATGTTTCTGTGTCATTTTATTTATTTATTTATTTATTTAATATGCAGTCAGATGATAACAGTATCATATTAGACAGTTCTAAGCATAATTACAAAGTAAGATGTATTACAAAGTTAGAATCTTAACTTAAGTTAACAAACAAATCTTAATGAGATTTCTGAAATAATTCTTTAGGTTTAGTAAAATCTAAGAGAGTAATAAAACAAATTGTTGTAAGTTTTTAAGGCTGTAGTGATGGGTTCATTGCCCGCATAGTTCGACTTATAAGCTCTAAGATAAAATTTTACAAAAGAACGCAAAGGTCTTAAGATGATATATGTTCCTAGATTTTATTCAGCAATAAATATATAAACACAAACTGAAAGATAAGGGAATTCCTACAAATTACCATTGACTTAAGATTGAATAACATTGAAGTAAATTATAACAGACACAAAAGCTCGGTCCGTACATAACTAAAAGAAAAAAAACATCTTAACTGTAACTAAATTGTAAATGGAAATAGATCCAAATAAAAAAAAAAATAAAATAAAATGTAAAACCAAAATTAAGATAAAATTAAACATAAACTCAAAATGGTAGACCAGCCAAAGTTAAAATATTTTACTGCTGAGTGCGGCCAGATTGTCAGTTCTGATTACATGGTACAGTTAGGTACCTGGACTTTGAGGTTGTTTTTGGTAAAGTCAGGAAAGACAGGAACAATTTTGTTTAATAGCTAGTAGCTAAGTTCGCAATTTGTTGCGATTATAAAAGCATATAAATATTTATTGAATTTTTGCGATTAATGTATTAAAAACATAAACTTAACTATTTTTGGTTGTACTTTAGATTTAATTTTATTCTATGTACCTAGTGTAGTTTAAGCCTTGGTAATCATAATAGAACGTGTGTATTCTGAAATACCAAAAAAAAAAAAGCACATTTTCTTGAATTCAGATTTTGGGTGAACGATGCACGGGTAACGGATAGGCTTACAGGTGGCGTAGACTAAGGGACATGGCGTAAGTATTTTGAGTTTTGGGGTGATTTTTCTAATTGGCACGAAAATCACCGAGGTTGGCATTTTGCCATTCGTGGGTGGGCGGCCAGAGCCGATGGAATGACACCATCACATCGGCTTGTTAAAAAGAGAGAAGAGAAAAAAAAAACCAAAAACTGAAGGTAGTTCCTCTCCAGGCATGACATAATGCACCGCTAAGGTAATCGGGTTCGTTTAGTTTGATTTTCATCCGGTCAGGGCAGGTCTGCGTCAAAGTTGCCGGCACTTCGGCTATAGAGACTGGTACGATTTTTTCGTGTCGTTCACTGCTGCTAGTTATGCATGGCAAGAACCACCCCGTATCCGACGAGTTATAGCCGCGCATAAGCAAGCGTACCAGCGCCGCCATCAGGCTAGCAGGAAACGTTTCAGTGTCCGAGACACTAAAAGCGTTTTACAGGTGTACATGACAGATATAGTAAGGAATAGATTAAAAAATGTAAAAACAGCTATTGAATTGAATCATTGTAATTTAGAAGAAAGGAAATCAGTCTAAGAAATTTGCAGGCAATGTAACGATTTATTTTGAGGGAGATCACCTCACAGTTACCGATAGAGCAAATCATGAAATTATTACAGAAAAATATAAACCCCCTTTATTTGTCAAACCATATAGACCTCCTGAAAGCCAACGAAATGAAATTCACAAGCAAGTCAATGAAATGTTGGACGATGACATTATCCGTGCAAGTTCCAGTCCATGGAACTCACCTTTGTTGTTAGTACCAAAAAAGGCAGATTCTGAAGGCAATAAGCGTTGGAGAGTTGCCGTAGATTTCCGCAAGCTTAACGATTTAACTGTAGGCGATGCATACCCCTTACCAAACATAACAGACATATTTGATCAATTGGGTAAGGCTAAATACATTAGCCCGCTAGATTTAGCTAAGGGTTTTCATTAGATTCCCGTAAAAGAATCTGACAATGGTAAGACCACCTTCAGCACACCTTTTGGGCACTATGAATATAGCCGAATGCATAAAAACGCATGCATTGCGTTTGAAAGACGCCCCCGCCAATTTCCAAAGGCTCATGAATAACGTACTCACGGGATTGCAAGGATTTGAATGTTTTGCCTATGATGACATCGTTGTTTACGGATATGATTTGTCAGATCATAATAAAAAATTAATTAAAATATTTGACCGATTGCGTCAGCATAACTTAAAGTAATGTTAACTTAAAATTAAGTTAAGTTATTAAAACCACCTGACAAATGTAATTTCCTAAAACAAGATTTCACTTATTTTGGGCATATTATTTCAGAGAATGGAATTAAACCAGACCCGGAGAAAATCATTTTTAGATTTCGCAGGATATTACAGGCGATTTATAGAAAATTTTTCAGGCAAATCAAAACCATTAACTAAACTACTCAAAAATGATATCAAATCTGACTGGAACAAATTTTGCGATGAAGCTTTTTCAATACTAAAATATAAGTTAATTAACCCACCAGTTTTAGCATACCCGGATATTGATCAGGAATTTATAGTTACGACAGACGCGAGTGATGTAGGGGTTGGGGCTGTTTTGTCTCAAGGTATAAATGGCAAAGATAGGCCAATCTGCTTTGCAAGCAGAACACTAAATAACGCCGAAACACGTCACAGTACCACGGAAAAAGAATTGTTGGCAATAATCTTCGCCGTAAAACAGTTTTGACCATATATTTATGGAAAAAAATTTACCATTTTTACTGATCACAAATCACTCGAATGGTTAATGAAGCTAAAAGATCCAATGTCAAGATTAGCTAGGTGGCGAATTCTCTTGCTAAAATAAGCATCTATATATATAAAAATGAATGTATGTAAGTGGGTATGTGGATATGTGGGTATGTGGGTATGTGGATATGTGTGTATATCACGTATAGACTCCAAAACCACCCAACCAAACTTTATGAAATTTTTAGGGATACTCAAGCAACATTCTGGAAGTGTTCCTGTGTTTGTTTGTTTGGTGTTGATTGGACAAGGGGGCGTGGTACCTCCCATACAACCCAAATTGGCTCTATCGCCCACAAAACAGAAAAAAATGCTATATATCAGACGGTTTAAATCATATACAAATAAAATTTGTTAATTTTGTTCAGATGGTTACTTCCGGTGACTGTACAAAAAATGGGCGTAGTCTAAACTTTATATACACTATATCAAAACCCACTTTTCAGCAATCGTTTTAATTCCTGAAATGTTCAAGATCTGATAGTGAATCTTGGTATGCAGGTGCAATGGATACAAGTGGCAGTCACTATGTAAATATAAACGTTGTCACGCCCACTTTTACCGCCCAAAAATCAGTAAAAATGATTTATATCAGACAGCTTTTGCCGTAGAAGACTAAGATTTGGTAATTTAGTTCGTATGGTTACTGTCGGCCAAAGTACATAAAATGGGCATGGCCGCACTATATCTACGCCCACTTTATCGAAATCTTGCTTATTCCTGAGTTGCACACGTTTTGATAGTCAATCTTGGTATACAGGTTCTATTGGTCCAAGTGGCAGTCACAATATAAATATAAACGTTGTTACGCCCACTTTTACCGCCCACAAATCAGTAAAAATGCTTTATATCAGACGGCTTTTGCCGTAGAAGACTAAGATTTGGAAATTTAGTTTGTATGGTTACTGTCTCCCAATGTACAAAAAATGAGCATGGCCCCACGATATCTACGCCCACTTTATCGAAATCATGCTTATTCCTGAGTTGTACACGTTTTGATAGTGAATCTTGGTATGCAGGTTCTATTGGTCCAAGTGCCAGTCACTGTGTAAATATAAAATTTGTCACGCTCACTTTTACCGCCCACAAATCAGTAGAAATGCTTTATATCAGACGGCTTTTGCCGTAGAAGACTAAGATTTGGTAATTTAGTTCGTATGGTTACTGTCGCCCAATGTACAAAAAATGAGCATGGCCCCACGATATCTACGCCCACTTTAAAGAAATCATGCTTATTCCTGAGTTGTACACGTTTTGATAGTGAATCTTGGTATGCAGGTTCTATTGGTCCAAGTGGCAGTCATTATGTAAATATAAACGTTGTCACGCCCACTTTTACCGCCCACAAATCAGTAAAAATGCTTTAAATCAGTCGGCTTTTGCCGTAGAAGACTAAGATTTGGTAATTTAGTTCGTATGCCCCACGATATCTACGCCCACTTTATCGAAATCATGCTTATTCCTGAGTTGTACACGTTTTGATAGTGAATCTTGGTATGCAGGTTCTATAGGTCCAAGTGGCAGTCACTATGTAAATATAAATGTTGCCACGCCCACTTTTATCGCCCCCAAATCAGTAAAAATGCTTTATATCAGACCGCTTTTGCCGTAGAAGACTAAGGTTTGGTAATTCAGTTCGTCAGTTCAAATGGTCACTGTCAGTAACTGTTAAAAAATGGGCGTGGTCGCAACATATCTACGCCCACTTTTTTGAAGTCAAGCTTATTTCTGAGTTGTACAAGTTTCGATAGTAACACTTGATATGCAGGTGCTCCAAGTGGCAGTCAATATATATATATTAAATTTGCCACGCCCACTTGTACCACCCACAAAAAACAAAACGAAATGGCCAATTTCAGCCCTTGAAAGCACTTTGACCGAGCTTCTTAAGATCAATTGTGTTGTGCGTGTTGTGGAATGTTTGAACACAAATGATCGAGAACTGGACCTACATGTTTTATGCCTACTCCGAACGGCTTATGTTTTCAAGAAGCTTTTTATGGCAGTTTTTATTCTCTGAGGTTTGCCATTGTCTGCAGAGAGGTGACGGCCGAACAGAAAAATTAATTCAATTGAAAAACTTTCCGTGTCAGGTGGGATTCGAACCAGGGTTCTTTCGCGTATGGGCCACACACTCTACCCACTACGCCACGGCCGTCACTTGGTTTTTTTTTACCAACAAATTAATAGAACTTCAATAAATCAGAGGATTCTCATCGTTAAATACTAAAATTTGGTAATTAAGTTCATACACTTACTCTCGACAGCTTTGCAAAATATGTGCATGGTAGCATTATATCTGTTCCCACTCTTCAGAAATAATTTTATTTATTTTATTTATTTACTTTTTTTATTAATGTACTATAGTAAATTACAATTTAAAAATTATAACTAAGTAAGCACTAGCTGCCAGGGCTATCGGTTAGAAATAATTTTAATTCCTGAGATGTGAACGTTTTGATAGTCAAACTTGGTATGTAGGTGCTATGGGCCAAAGTGGCGGTCACTTTATACATAAACGTTACCACGGCTACTTTTAACGCTCACAAATCCATATCAGACTTTTTTTACAGTAAAAGACTAAAACTTGGTGGATTAGTTCATATGGTTACTGTCAGAACCCTTCAAAAAAATGGGCGTGTTGCACTTTATCTACGCCGACTTTTCAGAAATCATTGTTGTTTCTGAGCTGTACGCGTTAGTGAAACTTGGTATGTAGGTGCAATGGGACCAAGTGGCGGTCACTATATATATAAATGTTGCCATGCCTACTTTTTCTGCTCATCTATCTATCTGTAAAAAAATGTATTTATGTATACTAAGGCTCCTCATAAAAAAAGGTGTTCGGGTCGGTTCCTCAAAACAATGCTTTATGTTATGATGATTCCCCAAATATTTCGACTGTAGGGATAGCCATCCGTGAGCTGGAATGGTTTGAATTAAAAAAAAAAAAACAAATACACAATGGCCATTCCAGCCGTTGAAAAGAATTTGACCGAGCTTCTTATGCGTGCGTGTTGTGAAATGTTTGCACACAAATGATCGAGAACTGGATCTACAAGTTTTATGCCGACTCTATGCAGATTTTCATTAATTTTTTAACTTTTTTTTGTGTTATTTTTTTTTATCAGCATTTTAATTCTCTAAAAAAAAAAACTTGGCATTGAATTTTGAAGCATTAATATTTTTTCACTTTTCTAAAATTATTTTTTTTTTTGTAATTAAAAATAAATTTTAAATAAAACTAAATAGTTCTTTTTTCATTTCGTTTGAACTATATTGGTGAGCCACGAATGATACACGCATAATGTCTCTTACGCATTCGCCACCACGTTCTACACGCACTGCAGAACAAAGTCAAAGTTTCTAAGACAATGTTGCACCAAGCCATTCACCCCGTCATGGGGAATCAGTACACGGAGATACAACACACATCGGAGCTATTGGCATTTGCAAAATCCCTCCTTTTTGGAAAGCCAATCCACAATTGTGGTTTACGCAGGTGGAGACAATATTTACAGTACAACGGATTACTCGCGGAGATACAAAATTTGATCACATCCTTTGCAATTTGGATTCTGCGACATTGGATTTCGTTAGTGATTTAATAATCTCACCACCATCAGATGGGTGCAGGTATGAAGCGTTAAAAAAGAAACTTATTGCGGTGTTTGCAGAGTCAACTGAAAAAAGGCTGCGTCGACTTTTAACAGGACACTCAATTGGAGATCAAAAACCATCGCATTTTTTACAATTTATGCGAAATTCTGGATCTGGTCAGGCGAGTGAGTCAGTTTTAAAAACGTTATTTTTGGAGCAATTGCCGGAAAACGCACGAGCAATTTTAGTAGGAAATAAAGGCACTCTCGACGACATTGCAGAGCAAGCCGACAAAATACTTAAACAGCTCTCTCCGTCAATCTCAGCAGTTTCCGACTCCTCATTTGCAACCATTTTGGATAAAATTGATGCTCTTGAAAAACGTTTTGACAATTTTCGAGCTAGATCTCCAACCCGAGAAGATTTGTCAAAAAAACGTCGAAATAATAGCCGTAGGCGATCAAGGAGCCGTATAATTAATAAGGAATGGTGTTGGGACCACAATAATTTTAAGGAAAAAGCCTTGAAATGTATTTTTCCTTGTACGTTTTCAAAAAACTAAATTTTTTTTCGGAAGTCGCAACATCCGAAAATATTTCAAATAATTCTTGCCGCCATTTTATTAAAGATCGTCAATCCAGACATAATTTCTTAATTGACACCGGTGCAGACGTGTCAGTCTTACCAAAAACCATGTACGTTTCTTCTAAACTACTTCAATTCGCAACAGAAGCGAATGTGCCTGTAAATCTCTTTGCTGCGAATGGTACCAAAATCCAAACATTCGGAACGGTGGTTTTAGAACTAGATCTTGGTCTACGCCGAAAACTTAAATGGAGATTTGTGGTAGCAGATGTTACTAAAGCAATAATTGGGTCAGATTTCTTAATTCATTTCCATTTGCTTCCTGACCTAAAAAACAAACACCTTGTTGATGGTAAAAAACTCGTCAGGTCAAAAGTACATGTAACGCAAGAGCCCTCCCTTGGAATCACTGTAGTTTTGAAGAACAACTCACCATTCACTAACCTTTTGCTAGAATTTCCAGACATTTTTAGAGTGTCTAATATTCTTCAGAGATTGCCAGAACACACCATATATCATTGAGACATTGAGACAAGCGGACCACCTTGTCATGCCAAATGCAGACGTTTAGATATCGACAAACTGACTGCTGCGAAAAAGGATTTCGAGTACATGCTAGTGGTTGGCATTATTCGACCATCTAAGTCTCAATGGTCCAGTGCACTACACATGGTACCCAAAAAGAATGGCGAATGGCGTTATTGTGGCGACTATCGTGCACTGAACAAACTCACAGTACCAGACCGATACAACATACCATTTGTTACTGACTGCAATCAGCATCTCAGTGGTTGTACTATTTTTTCAACTTTGGATCTAGTTAGAGCATATCATCAGGTTAATGTCTTTCCTGATGATATTATGAAAACAGCCGTCGTAACACCTTTTGGCCCATATGAATACGTTAAAATGCCATTCGGGCTACGAAATGCTTCCAAAAATGCTAATTGCTTCCAAAAATGTTGATGAACATCTACACCACCTTCGACTTGTATTTCAACGTTTCAAAGACCACGGCATAATTTAAATCAAGCTAAATGTATTTTAGGGCAAGGTGAGGTAAATTTCCTCGGTTTTAAAATTAGCAATGATGGATTGTTACCAATGGACGAAAAAATTGAAAAATTAAAAACTTTCCGAAACCTGTTACAATTCAAGACTTGCGATAATTTTTAGCAATGACTAACTTTTATCGCAGGTTTATTCCCAATGCTGCACAGACTCAAGTTGTTTTAAATGCCTACCTTAAAGGTGCTACTAAGAAAGATAAACGTGCAATTATTTGGTCGACAGAAGCGGAAGAAGCGTTCGACAAAAGTAAATTGCAATTGGCTAGCTCATCCTGTAGCAGCTGCAACGTTTGCGTTAAAAGTAGATGCTCGCAGTTTTGCTATAGGAGGAGTTGTGGAGCAGCGAATCAACAATTCTTGGCAACCTTAAGCGTTTTTTTCAAAGAAACTTAGTCCTGCCGAAACGAAGTACAGTGCATATGATCGAGAGTTACTGGCGGCGTATCAGTCAATACGACATTTTCGCTATATGTTGGAAGGTCGCCAATTCACACTGTTCTCGGATCACAAGCCCCTCTGTTTTGCATTTAACCAAAAACCAGAAAAAGCCAGCCCTCGCCAATGGAGGCATCTGGATTACATTTTGCAGTTTACAACTGACATTCGCCACATTTCTGGCCATGATAATGTAGTTGCTGATGCACTTTTCAGAATTAATGCTATTGATACAATAGATTATCATCAACTTTCTATGGCGCAGAAAAATGACAAAGACTTACAACAAATGCTTTCATCAAAAGGTTCAGATCTCAATTTGAAACAAGTCCAACTGCCGAACAGTTCAAACCTGGTTTATTGTGACATCTCACAGGCACAAGCAAGACCTTTTGTTCCATTGGGATTTCGCAAGTCTATTTTTAATGCACTACATGATCTGTCGCATCCTAGTTTAAAAGCCACTCGAAAGCTGATATCAAAACGTTTTGTTTGGCCTTTCATGAATCGCGACATCAACAAATGGTCCAAGAGCTGTCAACGATGTCAGTCTTCAAAGATATCCCGTCATACAAAATCCACTTATGGTACTTTTTCAAAACCAACACGCAGATTCGCGGATATACACATTGACATCGTTGGACCATTGCCTCAGTCTGAAGGATATCGGTAAATTCTCACAATCATCGATCGTTTCACATGTTGGCCAGAAGCGATTCCCTTAGAAGACATTACTGCTTCAACAGTTGGCGACAAATTCTTTTCCGTTTGGGTTTCAAGGTTTGGATGTCCTGATAGTATTCATACTGATCGTGGAACACAGTTTACTTCATCACATTTTCACGATCTGGCCAAATACCTGGGAGCGCAAGTCAAACATACTACTTCGTATCACCCTCAAGCGAATGGAATGGTTGAGCGATTCCATCGCACGCTCAAAGCAGCAATATCCTGTCACAGAAGCCATCATTGGACTAAAGCTCTTCCTATAGTCTTACTTGGAATTCGAACTACGCTCAAAGAAGATATTGGTGCGTCTACCGCTGAAATGGTTTATGGAGAATCATTGTTCTTATCAGGTGATTTCGTGAGGCCAAGTTTATTCACACAAACTACATTTGATGTTTTAAGCAAACTTCGACAAATCATCGCTGATTTAAGACCGGTGGATGCGTCAAATCATGCAAATCAATCACCGTTCATCTCCAAGGACTTAGGTACATGCTCGCACGTTTGGGTGAGATGTGATATGGCATCTAAGCCTCTTCATCCAAAATATTCTGGTCCGTATTTTGTTTTACAAAAAGAACAAAAATATTTTAAGTTACAAATTGGAGCAAAGCAAGACAAGATCTCTATTGATCGTTTAAAACCGGCGTTTTTAGAAAATTTTGATTTTCAACCGGCGTTTTTAGATAATATGGATTTTCAATCGGCGAATTCACATCAATCAATAAAAGATGGCCAATCTAATAAGCATATCGTGCGTTTCACACTGCAAGGGGGCTAATGTGGCGATCTTCATTGTTAATTTTTTGAAATACTTTGCTTAATTTTTATAAGCATTTTACTTCTCTAAAAAAAAAACAACTTGTTGGTATTGAATTTTTAAGCATTAATTTTTTTTCACTTTTCTAAAATTATTTCTGTTTTTGTAATTAAAAATAAATTTTAAACAAAACTAAATAGTTCTTTTTTCATTTCTTTTAAACTATAATGATAAAATATAGTGAAAAGTGAATAACTAAATTAAATGAAATTACAAAAAAATTTACACATTTTTTACATTGTACAATTTATTTGACTAAAAGTAGTATACGAAAAGATTCGTTTGAATTTTTGTGAAAATAATATGAAAAAAATTAAAACAATCCATAAAAATTCGCATTATCTTTGTCCAACGGAAAAAATTTAAGATTTTTTATGCAAAATTTTTTTTCATTACTCTTATTTCTGACCGTTTGTTTTTTTCTAACTAACTTACCAGCCAATATTTTTAGTCGAAATATTTTGGGGATCATCATAACATAAGCCATGGATTATTTTGAAGAATCGGACTGAACAACTTTTTTTTTCTAAGGAGCGTGAGGTGTCTTAATGTATATACGTGTGTGGGTATATGTGTATATCACGTAAATACTCCGAAACCGCTAAGCCAATTTTTATACCAAAGCCTTGAGAGGATTCCTGTGAAGTCTGATAAAATTTTCGATTTCGAACAGTTTTGGAATTATAGGTCGCGCAGCCTCGGAATTCAGTATTCGACCTCAATTTACACATACTGTTCCACAGGTAACATTTTATGGGTGTTGGACGAGGGGCGTAGTACTTTTTCCGCACCCAAAATTTTTGGAATAGCTTTCGAAATAAGTCACACATCAATGAAACTCGGTACGAACTTACTATAAAAGCATGGCTTCACTAAAGCTACGCCCTCTTTTAGGGTATAAGCTAGTATACAATAAAATACAGGGCAGGGAAAAACAATACTAATGCTGACGCACTCAGTCGCATAGAAAATGAAAATAAAGTACTAGTTATGACAAGGCAAATGATACACAAAAATCAAAACGAAGAAATACAACAGGAAAATAATCAGGAAAATCAACAAGCTAGAAAATACAATATTATAGAAACACAGGAGCCAATTCTTTCAAATAAAATATCACAAGTAAAAATACTAATATTACCCATCACATAATTACTCGAAGAAAAAGTTGTAATAAAAAAAATTTTACACAATTTTTATAACACTAAGTTATATACAACTACATTGCCCATCCCTTTTAAAACTTCAAGAGATCAGGAATTAGCTAAAAAAACACTTCACGAAATAAGAAAAGAAAATTATAAGCAAAACCATGAATCTATAGCTATAGGAATACCGAACATAACCTCACAGTCTAAAGAATATTTAAAAACACTGCTTACAGAAATATTTTCCGGTATAACAATTTATTTAGACATAAACACATGAACAATTTTAGAGAACACAAAAGAAACAGAAACAATTTTACGAGAATACCATGAATCACCACTTGGAGGGCATCAAGGAATAAATAGAACCTTAAAAAGATTAAAACCAGACTACTACTGGCCCACGATGAAAAAAGATATTAAAAATTTCATCCAAAAATGTGAATCATGTCAGAAAAATAAGTTGAATAAATCTCCGAAAGTCCCAATGAAAATTACGACAACGAGCTCTTCACCATTTGAAAGAGTGGCTTTAGACATAGTAGGCCCACTTCCAGTGACGTACAAAACTAACAAATACATCTTAAATTTTCAAGATGATCTAACCAAATTCACTAAAGCCAAACCTTTTGAAAACGCAGAAGCAATCACAGTCGCAAGAGCTTTAGTAGAAAAAATTTCTTATTAACTGATCAATGAACAAACTTTCTCAGCGAATTGTTTAAAGTAATATAATATGAACAAATGAAGCACTTGAGAGAAGCCACCGCACATTAGCTTCGGCATTATGTCAAGAATGACCCACTCACTTGGGACGATTGGATCCCGTATGCAATATTTGTTTTCAATAATACACCACATAGTAGCACAAATTACAGTCCACACGAATTACTTTATGGATACCCAGCAAAAATACTATCCACTTTACAAAAAAATTCATCATTTAAATATAACTACGAAAATTATGCAAGCGAATTAAAGGCACGTTTACAACATGGATTTAAAATCGCTGGACAAACTTTAAAACAAAGAATGAAAAAATCACAGGAATACTATGATAAAGGATCCAAGCCAAAGGATTTAATGTCGATGACAAAGTACTTATTAAAAATCAAACCAGAAAAAATTAAATTTAATTTCTATGGGAAGGTCCTTTCGAAGTAGTTAAAATCATATCACAAGAAAATACAACTGTAAAAATTCGAAAGAAAATCAAAATCATTCACAATAACAACCTTAAACCATTAAAAAAAAAAGAAAGAGGGTGGCAAAATCTAAATTTAATTAAAATAAATAAATCAATATATTCTAAACTCTAACCTCCGTGTTATAATTAAAACAAAAATTTTTTTTTGGTCAATAAGAATGTGTTGTCATTGGGAATCGGGCCGATACGGTATGAATATCAAGTAAAAAGGACAATAAAGACTTTTCAGAACTAAGAGACTTTTCAAAGAGGAAGTTTTCTTATTTGCAAAAACTTTCAAACAAAAACAAATAAAAAACTTTCAAACAAAACAAATAAAAAAAAAATTTTTAAATCTACCTAAAAATATCTGTATAATATCTTAAACTATCTACATAAAATAATCTAAGCAAATTAAATTGAATAAACCTAAACATATACACATATATTTATATATAATTAGAAAAAAACTTTTTTTATTACATTCCTGCTTAGCAATAGAAAACTTTATATTTCAACTACTTAATATCTATATATAAATATCTAAGCAAATTAAATTGAATAAACCTGACCATATACACATATATTTATATATAATTAGAAAAAAACTTTTTTTATTACATTCCTGCTTAGCAATAGAAAACTTTATATTTCAACTACTTAATATCTATATATAAATATCTAAGCAAATTAAATTGAATAAACCTGACCATATACATATATATTTATATATAATTAAAAAAAAAA
Source organism: Coremacera marginata (assembly GCA_914767935.1). Classification (NCBI taxonomy): domain Eukaryota; kingdom Metazoa; phylum Arthropoda; class Insecta; order Diptera; family Sciomyzidae; genus Coremacera; species Coremacera marginata. Next base: position 117,619,428 of record OU612045.1, on the reverse strand, counting down.
AAATAAGTAATATTAATTAAGCTGAACTACAATTTATATTAGACACTTAACACATCAAAAACAATAATTGTAGAAAAACACATTTATATTTTAGCTTTGCACAAATGTAAAGCTATGCTGATTTCCGCTCACGGATCGGTGGTATTGCTGCAGAAAATTTTTCTACCTCTTCAAGGAGAAAATTTTCTTTTTATAAGGAGGGAGGGATGTTGTCATCGCACAACATTTCTCTGTACACATTGTACAACCCCGACCTACACAACAATTAAAATAAGTTAAAGTCATGCATCAGCATAAAAACGTAAATAAACAAAAAATTATTAATTGCTTTTATGAACGACTGCTTGAATTGCAGGCAACTTTTATGGCAACTTTCCCTTTAAATACCACCGACCGGCGTAGAAATTGTTAGAGTTCGATAAGTTAAGAGTTTGCAGAGTTCGAGAATAAGCAGAGTTCGACAATAAAGTAAATAAAGTAAATAAAGGTATAAACTAATTAAAGTTATAAAGTGGCAAGCATAAGGAGTGTAAAATAAAATACACTTAACTAAAAATCCTGCGTTTTTTTCGAGCTCCCGTCTTTAGTCTCTCTTCTCTTTGCTGAAAGCACGGAGACCAAGGACGTAAGTTTACTTTTTAAGTTTTGTGTTTTTTGAAGATCAGTTTGAAATTATATGTTATTTGTTGTTCTTAATTTCTTTAATAGGCTTTTCTGGCTTTTAGTTTTTAAGCCTTTTTTTTAAACCTATAAATATAGTTGTTGTGCCCTTTTTCGGACGTTAAACGTTTAAGGGGTTTTTTGTAAATTTCATCGGAAGCACGCAGCCTTTGAAAGTTGACAGCACTGTGTTACTAGTGTTTGGTGTGACGGGGGGCTGGGACGGTGGACGAGGGATAGGATGTGGGAGTAACAGGAGCAGAGTATTGATATTATAATAAAATCATAGATAAAACAAAATGTATAGACATATGATTTGGTCTAGAATATTTGATGATGGCATTTATTAATTAGTTTTATTATTGAAGCAGAAGGAGGAAGGAACAAATTATAAAGCTGTTGTAAGCATGCAACTGAATTTTTTTATTTTCCATGTATGTTGATTAAAGCTTTGTGAGAAAAATTTTTTAAATATGAGGGTTCTATCTTGTGAAAACAAAGTTTGTTAAGTTGTAAGCTTAACCATGAGATTTGTTGGTTGATGACTCATTGCTTTTTTCGACGAATTTTAATTTCTTCACGACAAGAAAAACGAGATGCAGATGAAGCCAATCGATGAATATAAATCATGCTCCCACTTGAAAAAGCAATGAGATTGTGATTTTGATTTGATTTTGATAGTATTATAAAAAGAGACTATCGTAGTTACTTCCCATATCGAAGTATTATTATAGTGGTTTAACAATAATGATGAGATTCGTATACCAAACCAAAATCACAATCTCTTTGCTTTTTCAAGTGGGAACATGATTTATATTCATCGTTTGGCTTCATCTGCTTCTTGTTTTGTTGTTGTGGTGTATGAATGTTGTGAAATTGAAATTCGTGGAAAAAGCAACGAGTCATCAACATGCAAACTCATGGTTGAACTTATAACTTTATACATAAAAATATAATAGTAAATATATAATAAAAACAAAAACATTATGAGCTAGCCGGATTCGAACCTAACCATTTTGCGTACAGGTCGAACGCGCTAACTGGAAGGCCACGGCCACCACAGCTTAGAATAAAAATTTAGTTTATAATAACAGAATATCTAATAACAGCGAGTTCTGCTAAAATTAAAGCAAACTCTGCCTATGCAAATTTATATTTTGCTGTAATTATTGTAATGAATTTAAAACTATATTTATTAAAATCAAAAAACTATATGTAAAAATTGTGGAGGCCGGGTAGAGTGTGTGGCCCATACGCCAGAGAACCCTATTTCGAATCCCACCTGACATAGAAAGTTTTTCAATTGAATTCATTTTTCTCATTGCATTGTCATTGCAGGCAATGACAAACCTCAGAGGGTAAAAACTGCAATGAATAGCTTCTTGAGAACATACGCCGTACGGAGTCGGCATAAAACATGTAGGTTCAGTTCTCGATCATTTGTGTTCAAACATTTCACAACACACACAACACAATTGACCATAAGAAGCTTGATCAAAGTCTTTTCAAGGGCTGAAAAGGCAATTCCGTTTTTTTTACCGTATATGTAAGACTTGTTTAACTTCATAATTCTAATAACTTAACTAATATTGTAAATTGATCACTTATTACAGTACCCTGTCATATACCTGCAGCTGCAAAACAGACCGCTTTCATACCAGAAAGACCGACACACAAACTGGTATATTAGATAGGCCGACACACAAACCTATGTATTAGATATGCAGACGCACAAACAGGTATATTAGAGCAGCTAGGCATTTACTTAGGCCCACAAGAAATTAAGTGCCAACAAGCAGAGAATATTTCTGTGATCTTATGATTCACCTAGGGTTTTACAACTCAGATGAATAGATGACTACCTGTTGGTCACTTGCATTAGCCTCCCGTCTAGGTAAGTGCTCAACATATGTGCATTTAAAGAGGTATAAGGTGAGGACCAGTTCCTGGTCATTAAGCCTCAACCTCAGCACACAACTGAATGGATGTATAATTTTTGGATGCGCTGATACATACTGGCTGCAGGTGCGGATCAGATTCTGATCATTGAGTCAGTGTCTTTTCCAGCCAGGTTTTGTCTGGCTGGCTGCAGGTGCGGATTAGATTCTGATCATTGAGCCGCAGTATTGTGCATTGTATTTTGCAACGATTCGTACTCCAGAACTCTCAGTCTTAGGAACACCAGTAGATCGAATACCGATTGCCCGAAACCGATTACCTGATACCGAATACTGGGATTAGTAATAACAGAGACAACAAAACCCAAAAATACTCGACATCCGATCAGCACCAGTTTACACTCTTAACCCTTTTACGTATACCCAAACACAACTGCTATTGACTGCACGACCACCTTCCGCTGCAAAATTATTATAATAAGCGATTGATATTATCAATAAAAACTAAGCTTTAAATTTAAAACTGCGTCTTCTTATTTAACCAAAGGCTTGTGGATCCTTTGTGCGATCCTGGAGCGGCTGAGCTAACCTCAGCCTTTGATAAAACCACTGTTACAGAATATGTCTATACTATTTTGTTTATTGTACGATTTCATTATAATATCAATACTCTGCACCTGAATAAATGACATAATATTGACGTCATATGTCAAATCGTATTTACCATGTTATATGCTTAAGCAAAACATCCCTCCCAAAACATCGAGCGTTACGTCCAAATTGTGCACAAGTCGGCCACAGCAGTCACTGACAAAAACCGTTTGAGGCACATCTTCTCGAAGCTTGACAGTTACGAGCGTTCAGCCAGCTTGAATCCCGTAAAGATTTAGAAAATTAATAAAAAGTCGAGGTGACGAACATTTTCAAAGTGTTATTTTTGGGATAAAATGGGTCGGAACTGCGCCAAAAATAAATTTTATCGATATCATTTGTTCCCATGGTCTTAATATTTTTTTTAAGAGCTTTAATTATTTGACATTTTAAGAATTTCGTTATTTAGTAGGAAATGAGATATGGTGGGTGAATATTCTCAAAAAAAGATTCTAGAAAAAAAAATATCAGAAAAAATTTACAAAAAATCAACAAGCACACATATAAAAAATATTAAGAATCGTACAAGAAACACCGAAGATATAACAAAAAAATGGAAAAAGCACCATAGGGACCATTTAAAAAGAAAAAAAATTTTTTTTTGAAAATGTCTTTTAAATGTCTAACGATTGAAGCGGGGTCAAATATAGGTTTACTTTTCTGCCACACAAGGTGATACTGTGTAATGTACTGTGAGGGGAATTTATTTTTGATGTTTTTGTTGTTATTGTTGTCAGATGCTAAAATGTTCTCGAAACTTCTAAGAGAATTGTGGAGATTGGGCATCAAGATGAGGATCTGAATCTGGTGGGGGGGGGGGGGGGGCGGGGATCTGAATGGGGATCGGCTTACAATGGCACACGCTGCATTGAAATTTTTCTTTCCCATTATCTCTCTTACTATCCCATTTTCTCTCTACCTTTCTCTCTAACACCATTCGAATTTTTTCATTCTTATTGCTGTTGTTGCCTTTATCATTTGACTTTTAGCGTTCTCACAGCTTTGTTGTTCCAAAACTTGTGGTTTGAGTAGCCATTTAAATGTGAGCCTACCTTATAATTGTATCATGATAGGTAACTACTTATAAAGCTGGGAACTTGTTACCTTACACTTGAAATTTTGTTGATGGAACTTCAAATCTCCAATTCAAATCAAACGTTATTTTGAAGTTTATGAAAACTGTTGTGTAAGCATCGGGAATATGGATAAATTCTTTATTTACTAATTCTTGCGGTTTTGTCGGTCCGTCTATCCTCTAGCGCAAGCAGCAATGCATTCACGCTCATCTTTAATTTACAACAACAAAAACATGGGTTGAAGACATCGGCTCCATTCGGTTTTTATGAGCCACCATGCCGCTGTGCTAGAACCGTTATATCGTATCTACATAAAGAAATTTTTGGCTGTGAATTACTTGATAATTTAAACATTCCTAACATTATATTTGTCTACTCACTTTTGCATACTCAAAGGCTTGAGTACCTATGTATATGTAAAACTTCATTTTCTGCAGTCCCAATAGGCAACTTGTTTACTGTTCTTAGGTTTAACTATCTAAACAACAGCACGTTCTTCCTTACCATCACCATTAAAACATTACCGTGGAAAACATTACCCGACTCTCTAAAACGGATAACTTCATGAACCAACTTTAAACATGCCATATTTGAATACACTCCTATGCTCTTCTCAATTCTATCTTATTTTTCCATTGAGTGCAACTATTTACGGAGCTGAAAGGTTATGTCGAGCAGAGCAAAACATCGTGTGGGAGGGGGGGTCTATTTTCACATTCTTAGGAGCTACGGGGTTAATTAATATTTCACGACTTTGGGTTACGTTATTGTTTTTAGCAGATAACCTTACTTACATAAAACTTATTTTGATAGCTCATTATAAAGGCAATAAAAACACCTTTCTAACGGTATATTAACAAACCCACCAACTTAACCGTTACCGAGTTGTGCTCGTGTGAACATGAAAACAATCGATTGAAACTACCAAATTTCAATTTTAAGTGCAAATTTCTCAGAATTTCGCGTGATAAATGAAATTTTTTTTTAGCATCAATTTTGTAGTTTATTCAAATTTCTTTTCAATGACACCAAAAACATAATCATATCTTAAAAAATAAAAAAGTTGGTTGTACTAAAAAAAGTATACTTATTATAAAACAATGATATTATCTACTAAAGAGCTGCAAGAAAACATTCTATTTGCGACACTTTACTTCTGTACAGTACTTCAGTGCACTGCATTTCACTGCAGCGTTGACATCGCATACACTAGTTCTATGCTACAGCTCAGCAACGAAACAAGCACTACAGCAGTTGAAATGCTTTTCGCTACAGTAACAGACAATGTTTATGTTATGATGCAGAGCAGAACATCAAAACATAAAGCGACAATGATTGCGATTGCTTGCTTCAGTGTTTATCATGATACAATAATAAGGTAGGGTAAGGAGATTCACCACACCGACTTCGAATGTCAAAATGTGTTTTAGTATTGCCACTTTTCTGTTTTATTGATAAATGTGGGACTAATAATAAGAAAAGAAATTATTTGTAGGATAAATTCGGACAAATGTATTTACCATGAAATAAATCGATGTTTTGTAAATTAAGTAAACTATTGCATATTAGTTTTAGTTTAGGTTTTTGTGTTTTTTATTTCTTATTTAAATTTAATACATAATTTTTTTATTGCCGTTTGACGGAGAACTGTTGAACATAAATCAAAAATTAGTTTTTGAAAATTGACAAATTGATTTTATTTCATATTTTTAATCTTAAAAAACTTAGATTTTTTTGTTTCACGTTGTATGAAAGATGGCAGAACTTTTTTTTGACATTATTAAAAATTTATAATGTAAAAATAAAAAATTATATAACTCCAATAATTTTTCAATTATTAAAGGTTATATTTCTTCGGAAAGCAGCATTGACCTTGAGCTCGATAAAATATAACCTTTAATAATTGAAAATTTATTGGAGTTACCTAAACACATAACTTAAAACTTATGAAAGAAGGTCGTAATTAATTTACAAATTAATAATCAATGGCAGAGCCCTGCCGTTGAAAATATGATTATTTGATACAATAAATTAAAAGTCTAAGTTTTCAAGGGAACAGGGGGCGAACCTTCACATGGCAACGTGTCTGACCGCCTCAACCTGGCGAGGCCAGCATTATCCATGTCGAAATCGTCTCAAGTCGACTCAAACCTCCACGTGGTGTTCCCTGGGCAACGGCAAACTGGCATCCGTCAGTTTGACGGCTAATTTGAGCGGCGGGTCACTCCATAGACCTTAAACATGGAATGTGCGCAGGGTTTGGGTCCCGCCACATTACTACTGTCCAATGAAAACTAAACCAGCCTCGGATAAGAACCCCAATTACGTTGACGACCACCGCAAACGAAAAACGGACAATGATTTACGGATATGCACCTGGAATGTCCGAACCCTTTATAGGGAAGGTGCCATTATCCAACTGGCGGAAGCCCTCAAAACAATAAAGGCTGACATCACCGCCATCCAGGAAATGCGATGGAAAGGGCAAGGCTGCTCTAAACAAGCACACTGTGATATCTACTACAGCTGCCATGCGGAGAGGCGCGAATTTGGATGTCTATTCGTTGTTAGCCGGAAACTACGCCACCTTGTTTCCCGGTTCACACCTGTCAACGAAAGATTGGCCACGATCCGCATCAAGGCAAAATTTTTCTCCATCAGCCTTATTTGCGCGCACGCCCCGACGGAGGAAAAGGACGAAGCCGTCAAAGACGCTTTCTACGCTAGCCTTGAGGACGTATACGACCACCTTCCGGTCCATGACGTGAAAATAGTCCTCGGCGATTTTAATGCGAAAGTCGGAAGGGAAGGCATCTTTGGCCCCACTATCGGTCAGTTCAGTCTTCATGAGACCTCCACGAACAACGGTCTAAGACTGATTGACTTCGCCGCGGCGCGAAACATGGTAGTTAGTAGCACCAGATTTAAGCACCTCGACATCCACAAGGCCACCTGGCTGTCCCCGGATCAAAAAACGCGAAACCAAATTGATCATGTTGTAATCGACGGAGGGCATGCCTCTAGTGTTCTAGATGTGCGTACATTTCGGGGGGTCAACATTGACTCCGACCATTATCTTGTTGCAGCCAAGATCCGCATGCGATTATGCAATGCGAAGAACATACGCACAGGAATGCAACGAAAGCTAGATGTCGCTAAGCTGCAATTACAACGGACTGCCGAAGCCTACTCCGCTCAACTCTCGGTTAAGCTCAACCAACCAACCTCTGGACCCGACGACGCCGGCGGACTTTGGGCGCATATATCCCACTCCATGCGCGCTGCCGCTGAAGAAGTCATTGGTTTCCGGCGCCCGCAACCTCGGAACCAATGGTATGATCAGGAGTGTCGCATTGCGACTGCAGTAAAAAACACCGCTTATAGAAAAACGCTGCATTCAGCTGCAACGCGAGCCATGCGAAAAAACTACCGCGAAAAGAGGAAGGAAGAGAGGCGCCTTTTCAGACGCAAGAAAAGAGAGCAGGAAAAGCGTGAGCGTGAGGAACTAGAGGTATACCAGGGCAAGAAGGATGCACGAAAATTCTATCAACAGGTTAAGCGTCTAACCCAAGGTTTCAAGCCCGGAGCATCCACTTGTAGAGACGAAAATGGAGATCTGAATACGGATACGCAGTGTGTGCTGAGATTGTGGAGACGGCACTTCTCCAACTTACTTACTGGCGACGATTCCACCAATGCCGCCCATGGAGAGCGCAGTTCAGAGCTACCAATCAACAATGACGGAGTGGAAGTACCTCCACCTAGCCATGATGAGGTTCGAGTTGCTATCCAATGACTCAAAAACAACAAAGCAGCGGGTGCTGATGGCCTGTCAGCTGAATTGTTTAAAACCGGCGGCGATGAATTGATAAGGCGCATGCATCAGCTCATCAGCATAATATGGCTAGAAGAAAGCATGCCCGACGATCCGAACCTCAGCGTACTGTGCCCTATACTTAAGAAAGGAGACCCTACAATCTGCGCAAGTTATAGAGGTATCAGTCTTATTTCCATCGCATATAAGGTTCTCTCAAGCGTACTGTGTGAAAGATTAAAGCCGATTACAAAAACACTGATTGGACCTTATCAGTGTGGCTTTCGACCTGGTAAGTCCACCATAGACCAGATTTTCACGCTACGACAAATCCTGGAGAAAACCCACGAAAATCAAATTGACACACACCATCTCTTTGTCGATTTTAAAGCTGCGTTCGATAGCCCGAGAAGGGATTGCCTATACGCAACAATGTCTGAGTTCGGTATACCTGCAAAGTTGATCAGACTTTGCAGAATGACGTTGAGCAACACACGCAGCTCCGTCAAGGTAGGAAACGACCTCTCCGAAACCTTCAATACCGAAAGAGGTTTCAGGCAAGGCGATCCACTGTCTTGCGATCTCTTTAACATCATAATGGAGGTGATCGTACGAAAGGCCGGTGTGCATCGTAATGGCACCATTTTCTACAAAGGCGTCCAGCTCCTTGCGTACGCTGATGATATTGATATTGTCGGCAGAACCAAGAGAGATGTTACCGCTGCTTTCGCCGCTATCGAAAAGGAATCAGCCAAAGTGGGTTTGACGATAAATGAGGGCAAAACAAAGTATATGCTGTCTACAAACAAGGGAGCGCGGCGTTTAGACTCCCACGTTTCATCCGGCAGTTATAACTTTGAAGTAGTCAGGGAGTTCGTTTACCTTGGCACCGCCATTAATACCAAAAACGAAATCAGCCTGGAGATAAAGCGAAGAACAATAATTGCTAATAGGTGCTACTACGGGCTCAGTAAGCAACTAAGTTCCAGAGCCCTCTCTCGATCGACAAAACTAACACTCTACAAGACGCTCGTTCTACCTGTACTGCTTTATGGCGCTGAGGCATGGGTAGTTTCGCAAACTGACACAGCCGCTCTGGGGGTGTTCGAGAGAAAAGTTCTTCGCAAAATCTTCGGTCCTGTTCTAGTCGGCGATGACAATCGCATCCGAATGAACCACGAGCTGTATGAGCTCTACGATGACATTGACGTAGTCCGGCGTATAACTGTGCAGCGACTACGCTGGCTGGGTCATGTCCATCGTATAGACGACGAAGCTCCAGCGAAAAAGGTGCTCGAGGCGAGGGTCGCTGGTCAACGACGACGAGGGAGACCATGCCTCCGATGGATGGACCAGTCTGAGGAAGCCCTAACCGCACTTGGTGTATCCGATTGGAGAAGGCGCTCGCAAAGCAGAGGCGCCTGGCGAGAGCTGATGAGGTCGGTTGAAACCCGGACACGGGTTGTTACGACCAACTAAGTAAGTAAGTAGTAAGTTTTCAAAACAAATGTCTTTTTCATGTCGTCATAGTTTAATATCAGCTAACTGCTGAAGCTAAAATCGACTGTGAAATAGAAGAGCAACAACAACTAGCATAACAAAATCTTTGAGTAGTTAGAAGACTTTGATCTATCTTCGAATAAAAAAACTTACTTTCCCTGAAAGTATGCTTCACAAATTAGAAGAACTTAAAGCTGCTTTCATATAATTTGTATTCTCATACATGCAATTCAGGGTTATTTACTAATTGCATTCGTGAAACAAGTAGAAAATTAAGAGTTAATGGATCACAGAAAGAATCACGAAAAAAGGCTACTGATGAGTTGGTGTAGCGGACAACGAAAAAGTCTGTCTAATCTGCTCTGTGATTGATACTCTATATAGGGTATTGTTGTTGGTTGTTTTTCTTCAGTTGATTTCTGCGGAAAGCAGCATTGACTTTGAGCTCGATAAAATATAATCTTTAATAATTGAAAAATTATTGGAGTTATATAAACACATAACTTAAAACTTACTTAAATTTTTTTTAGGACTATCTATTCAATTTTTTTTTTTTTTTCAATGACACCAAAAACATAAACATATCTCAAAAAATATAAAAGTAATATGTACTAAAAAAATTATACTTATAAGAAAACAATGACAGTACAAGTAGTTATGCAGTAGATAATATCATTGTTTTCTAATAAGTATAATTTTTTTTTTACATCAAACTTTTTTATTTTTTGAGATATGCTTATGTTTTTAGTGTCATTGAAAAAAATTGCATTTATTTCACTAAATTCTGAGAAATTTGCACTCAAAGTTTAAATTTAGTAGTTTCAACCGATGATATCATCTTTACACGAGCACAGCTCGGCAACGGTTAAGCTTATTGGATTTATTGATATACCGTCAGAAATTTAATTTCATTGCCCTTGCAATAAGTTATCAAAATAATTTTTTTGTAAGTTAGTTTTTCTGCTATAAGCAAAAATGTTAGCCAAAGTCGTAAAATCTTAATCCCTGTAGATCCTAAGAATATGAATATAGACCCCCTTCCACACGATTTTTTGCTCAGCTCAACCTAACATTTCACCACCGTAAAAAGTTGCACTCAGTTGCGGGACACCCTGTATAAATAAAAAAATATATTTTAAACCAGCGTTCACCTTAACATGAACAACCGAAATAATTGCAGCGCAGATTACGTACGAAACAAAAACATAACGCAGTGATCTACTCGCATTGTCCTGAACATGTTATAATATAACAAAAAAAAAAAAAAACATTCGTTTTGCTCATGATACAATAATTTACAAGGTAGCCTTGAAACTTGAAAACTACCTTTTTTCTCACTAGCTGCGATCGGGAGTTGTCAAATCAATACAAAGTTTAACTTTTCATCTGTTTTGCTGCTTTCTCGTTTTCTCTTTTTCAATGTGTTTTTGACAGCTCCAAATCGCCAACAGAACTGTCACTCCTACCTTGTAAATCATGATACCATGGTTTTGCCGGCAAGTACTTCAGTGACAGTGCAGTAGGTTCTACTTTAGTTTTGTTCTATTTCAGTTTTGTTCTATTGCCGGTATGTTCTACTGTCCCCTCGTGCAGTGTTTGTATATCAAAAACTCTCTTCACTTTAGTGCTTGTGTTGTTATGAGAGAGAAGGTGAGTGGAAGTAGTTGAAAGCAGAGCTGATGGCTTGCAAGTCATTTCTACAGTGCTTGTAGCTCTTTATTATCTACTGCATAACTAATTGTATTGTCATTATTTAACATTATGTTCTAATAAGTATAATTTTTTTAGTACGGCCAACTTTTTTATTTTTTAAGACATGTTTATGTTTTTGGTGTCATTGAAAAGAAAATTGAATAAATTACAAAAAATTATCTAAAAAAATTTAATTTATTACGCAATGTTCTGAGAAATTTTGCACTCAAACTTGAAACTTGGTAATTGCAACCGATTGATTTCATCTTTACACGATCACAGCTCGGTAACGGTTAAGTTGGTGGGGTTTGTTGATATACCGTTCGGATGGTGATTTTATTGCCTTTAAAATGAGCTATCAAAATAAGTTTTATGTAAGTTAATTTTTCTGCTAGAAACAATAACGTGAATAAAAGTCGTGAAATAACGCCATGTAAAAATTTCAGAATGATTGCTTGATCCGTTATGTTTACAACGACAGTCGAAAAACTGTTTTTTGTATATTTTTAAATTATTTGTCAGCCTCAAATAGGCAGTTTTTGTGTTACATATTCAATATACTAAGTACCTTAATAAACCAAATTTATATTAAAATTATCTATTAGAATTAAACCAAAAAATAAAAAAAAAAAGGTTGCATTTTGTTAGAATGCCATAAACTTTAACCACAGAGTACGCAATTCGATAACATTTTTTACCAAGCATGAGTCCCGTAGATAAAACATACACTAAGCTGCAACTTTTTGCACACGCTGAAAAATAATACGCCTTCCCAAACATAATTTGTAGGAAGTATAATATGTTTCTGCATTTTTCTTGGAAACAAATAATTATAATTGGTTCCACATATATTATGATTAATTAATGCAATTTTTCCTTATATATATATACTTGCATTTTAACATTATCTACTTGTACTTGTTGACTGCTTAGCACTCGTTGTTTGGAAACAATCAACTTGTTGGTTAGATTTAAAAAGAATATGAGTTGTTTTAAGCAAATTGTGTTTGCATTTCAATATATTGTAATTGTAAATGGACTTAGAACTTTTTTAGTCTATTACTATTTATTTGCTTGGAAATACAATTTCATTCAGAATAATATAAAATACTCACTGACAAATATATATTAATTGGAGAATACATAATTTGGTTGCATTCAAACAATAATTATCAAAATGTTTATTAGGAATAACATTTTATATTTACCGATGATTACACTATATTTACTATTTACTTGGAAACATATTTTAGCAAAAGACATGCCAAAATTTTTCACTTTTTATAACTTTTTACTTACTTGTAACCGAACACTATTTAACTAACACAAAGTTTTTAATATTATATGAAATACTTGTTTGGTTGAGCTATGGCCGTAGCAGCAAAATCAAAAAACTTTTTTGTAGTTTGTGTATGACGAGCAGATGTTATCATTCGATGTTATTTCACTGTTCCCAAGCATTCCGGTTGACTTTGCCATAAAAACAATTCTCAAAAAATGGGACAACATAGCTAAAAATACTAACATTCCAAAACCACTCTTCATGGATATATTAAAATTCTGCATAAGTGAAAATAACTATTTCATATATGACAACACGATATACAACCAACTCAAAGGTATGCCGATGGGGTCTCCCGTTTCCCCACTAATAGCAGATATCGTAATGGAAGAAGTTTTAGACACTTTTATGGAAAAGTGCGAGCAAAAACCAAAATGTCTCACAAAATATGTAGACGACATTTTTGCAATTGTGAAAACAGATAATATAGAAAAAACTTTGCAAACACTTAACTCATGCCACAGACACATGAAATTTACGAAAGAAGAAGAACAGGAAGAAACCTTACCATATTTGGACGCACTAGTTTGCAGAAATAATAATATTATCAAAATGGATTGGTACCAAAAACCATCAGCGTCAGGAAGATTGGTAAACTTCTTTTCCAAACACCCAAAAAAGTTATAATAAATACACCCAAAAATTTTATAAATAGAGTCCTCGGCATCAGCGATACAGTTTTCCACAAAGTCAATAAAACACGCATAAGACACATACTCACCAAGAATAGTTTTCCAGAACATACAATCAATCGGCTTATAAGAGAAGTTATGAACCAACCCAACAACACAACACGAAGTCCACAGCCAAAAATTTACAAAGGAGTAACATACGTACACGGTTTCACAGAAAAATTTAAAAAAACTGATATCTACGACAAAAATAAATACTTACTACCTCCTAAAACTAACAACACTTTGAGAAACATATATAGCAAAACAAAAAGTAAAGTGGATAAAGGGGACAAGGCGAACGTTGTTTACGAAATAGCATGCAAAGGTGACGGGACTAACATATGCGGACAAGTATATGTTGGTACGACAAAATCTAAACTTAGGACAAGATTAGCATCACATAAATCCGACTTAAAATCAAAACACGACAATAAAACGGCACTTGCATCCCACTGCATTCAAAATAATCACTGTCCAGACTTTGAAGAGACAAAAATACTACAAGAAGAGAAAAACTACGCCAGAAGATATACAATTGAAATGCTGCATATTATAAACACTCCATCAAACAAACGACTCAAATCGGACACAGAAAATTGCGCTCACATATACAAACATTTAATCAAACAAAAATTTAGTTAACATTAATATAGCTGAATGACAACACGCATTTGTGACACAATTATTAATTTTATGTAATTTGTTTAAAATAGTGTTTTGTGATTTTGTTTGATTTGTTTATTTTGCAATTTTTCTTGAGGTCCTAAAGATGGCTAAAAAATTAAGCCGAAATATCGAAAAATAAAAATATATTAAACATAAAAACACTACAAAAAAGTTTTTTGATTTTATTGCTACGGCCACAGCTCAACCAAGCAACAAATAAACATTTTAAGAAGGCCGATTACAACAACTCATCTATTAAATGAAATGTTATAATATATATTAAAATATTTGTATTTAATTTACACTCACTTTAAATTCACTTTTAACAAACCCTTTTACCTGCTTGCAACTTGAAAATAAAAAAAGGCGGTTATTTCTTCAACCACACCTAAACTTGGCAACTGTTAAAAGCTAATAAAGCAAGCGCATAAGGCAAAAAAGTTTTTTTAATTTTTTGTACAAGTGCAAAAGAAACACATAAAATAATGGAGTTCTTTTGAACTCTTTTTGAGTTTAACTGTATTGGAAATATATTTTTATTGGGCAGAAACAAACAATTCTATTTTCTCACGAGCATATTATTATAAGCTTAATTTTTTTAGCTAGGACAGTTATATTATGTTGGGCACAACTAATATCTCTTATATCGAAAAAGAATGCATATGTAGAAAAGTTCTTAATCATAAAGTGGTTCCTTTCAAATATTTTGTTTTTGAAACCAAATATATATAAACCTATTTTTCTCTGCGTGCATCTTTTGCTTTAAATTATACCTTTATTTCTTAAAAACTCTATGATTCCTACAAAATGATAATATCTCACGATTTTAAAATATAATTTTGCGTTTCAAAGTTGAACATTTAAAAATAGTATGATTAAATATTTAAGAGCGTTTTTTTCAGTATAGTCAATTTTATGAACACCCTGCATAATGAAGAGTGTGTAACTTCAGAATAATTATTTTAGGAATGAACATGGGAATGATATAAAAAAAGTTTTAAATTTTAACCGAACCATCAGGTCAAATCTCACTCAGGGGAACGATATAAATTGCGACAATTGTAGTATTCTAATTACACCCATATAGAAATACACATATACATACATGATAACATACAGTTAAATACACATTATAAACATATACTTTGAGTTACTTTAGATATTAATAAAAAAAATTGTTTTTCATTATGTCAATTTTTATTAATCAAAATAAAATATTTGCTAGAATTTCAAATCTTATAAAAATAAAAAAATCAAAAAAAGTTATTATTTAAAATATATTCACTTTGCGAAAATAAATTGTATGCAGAGATAAATATATAAAATAAAATCGTATCAAAATAAATAAATAAAAAAGCCCATTATTATTGAATGCTATATTGGCGATCCTACCAACGAACCTCCCACGGAACATCAAACCATCACCAGCAAGTTTCATAGTTGCCAAAACCTTGCCGCAAATATTACTACTTCCATCGCGTCTAAGACCACATCACCATCAGTATATTAATGCCAACACTAACGCTTTTAAAAAACGGCTGCAACATTTCCTATAAAATTTTCCGCTGCTTCCAGCCACTTTCATCAAGTATTCTTCTTTAAGTACTCCGATTATTCCTGTAACAACTACACCAACTTCTAAAATACCACCGACCAAATCAACGAATCAACTACGTCAACATCAGCTTCCAACATCTACAGTGCCAACAACTACAACAGAAGCAGCAGCAGCGGTGACAACAACAACAGCATTAACAACAGCACCAACAACCTGCACAACTACAGCGACGATCCATCCCAACAATCGCAGTAACAACAAACAGCAGCAACGACGCCAAAACCAACAACAACAGAAAATAAAATAAATGAAATTTTATTTATATTGTATATTTACATATTATATAACTTTTTATATACATTATTATTATTTCTATATTATAAAACTAATGCTATGTTCACACTGAGGGCTAAATGCGCATTTAACGAAATGCGCATTAGCAATTTAGAATGCGTGGCCGTATGCTCCTTGTAAGAGTAAAAGAGACAAATATATACATTCAATTTCGTAAATGCGCATTTAGCTCTCAATGTGAACGTAGTATTAGCTTAACACGAGGTAGCTTCTTGCTCGGTAGTAAAACAGTTGGGACGTAAGAAACCAATTGTTTCACACCGTAGGCACTCCACTGCACGCAAATTTACAGATAGGAAACAAATAAAAAACAAATAGTAACACTTTTAACTAATACTACGTTCACACTGAGAGCTTAATGCGCATTTACAAAATGCAAAATATATATTTGGCTCTTTTACTCCTTCAAAGAGCATACGGCCATACATTCTAAATTGCTAATGCGCATTTCGTTAAATGCGCATTTAGCTGTCAGTGTGAACGTAGTGTTAATTTACAAAAATTTTCAAAAATGAGTTTACAACATACACCCCCAGACATTGCTCACCACGGAGAAGGTGATACACGCACACACTTAATAAATTTAGAGACAGAGTTACTGACCAATACTTTCAATACTTCAGCCAATACAGAAATGCATGCGACGTCGGTTAAATTACCACAATTTTGAACCAGTTGTCCAGACGCATGGTTCGCACGTGCAGATATCCAATTTCAATCGATAGCGATTACCGTAGAAGTCATCATCACAGTACTTGATGATGATGATGATTTTTTTCAAAAACCCCCTTTGACTAATCAGTACGAAGGTTTGAAGAAAGTTTTAATAGATCGACACTCATTAAGCGAAAATAAACGATTCGACAAAATGTTGTCAGGTAACGAGATGGGCGACCAGAAACCATCTCAATTTTACCGATCATTATTACTCTTAGCTGGTTCGACAGTAGACCATAATTTAGTATACAAACTATGGTTGAGAAAATTACCTAAGAACTTAAATATCGCTCTTACCGAATCTAACCATAACGAACTCAAAGACCAAATGAAACTAGCAGACAACCTATGGGAGGTTATAGCTGGGTCAGAGATTTCAACAGTTGGAAAGAATTCTCCCTATAATCAAAACGAACGAGCGAAAACAACACAAAACTTTTCTGAAACAACTACAAACATACTTGAATGTTTCAACAACCTTTCACTAGAAGTTCAAGAAATTATAAATGAGCAATATAATCGCTCTCGATCCAATTCACGAAATTTCAACAGGTTCTCACCGTGTCGAACTAGAAACACATCACACCAACGAGCAAACAATTTGGTTTGCAAATATCATTTAAAATTCGGTAGAAACGCTAAAAAATGTGAACAACCATGTTCATTCACTTAAAATAACCTGCAACACAGTACACAAGATACAACAAACTAAAACACACCATCATTGCAACGGCTAATGATGGGAGTGCAATAACACTAACACGCCTTGTATTTATATTGGACAACGACAACAACCTAAATTTTCTGATCGACAGTGGTGCCGAAGTTTCCGTACTGCCATCTTCTAAATTCAAAATTCATAAAAAATCTGATTTGACACTCCAAGCTGCTAACGGCACACCAATATCAACTTACGGAAAAAAACTATTAAACATGAATTTAAAACTCAGAAGAGAATTCCCATTCACTTTCATACTGGCAGACATTACAAGACCTATTATAGGCGCCAACTTTCTTGCCAAATATACCCTTTACCACACATACACGACTTTTCCATCAACTTACACAACACAAATATTTACTCAAAATTTAATCTGTTAGAGCCTATAACCAGATACCTATGGCTCATAACGACATTCACAAAACAGCCATAACAACACCATTCGGAATTTCTCCGAATGCCTTTCGGCTTGAGAAATTAAGCACAGACATTCCAAAGATTAAGAATGCGGGTTAAGCATTAATCCTAATAAATGCGCTTTCGGAGCGGCAGATATAAATTTTCTCAGTTATAACATTTCTAAACAAGGTATCCGACCTTCAGAAGAACGTACACAATGCATACGAGACTATCCACAACTACAGACAGTAAAACAAATGCAAAAATTCATTAGTATGACAAATTACTACCACAGGTGTATTCCGAAACTCGCACACATGCTAGGTCCAATTTATGACATGGTCACCGTAGCATCAAAAACAAAACACAAACACTTACTTTGGACTGACATTACTCTAAATGCCTTCACAACAATCAAAGACAGTTTTGCATCGCAAACGCTACTTAACCATGTTTATATCAATGCAAAATTATCGATTGCTGTAGAAGCATCAAACACCGCAGTCGGTGGCGTACTACAACAACAGTACAACAAGAGACTTGAACCTCTAGCATTCTTTTAGAAAAAGCTTACACAGTCAGAAACCAAATACAGTACATTCGATCGCAAATTACTCGCAATATAATTAACAATCAAACATTTGAAACATCATCTCGAAGGCAACAATTTCACAATATTTACAAATCACAAACCTTTAACCAGTTCACACATAAACAGAACGTAGTCCAAGAAAAACCAGGCAACTAGAATACATTTCACAATTCACAAATGACATCAAACATATTAAAGGTATAGACAACGTAGTAGCAGACGCACTTTCACGAGCCGAAATCGACGCTTTCACACCTGCAGATATTAATTTTAAAACATTACATAAAGAACAAACTACAGACACAGAATTAAAAGACATACTTAACAAAAACATGCACATATACACATACCTTTATTAAATGTAAAAATCTGGTGCGAACAAACAGATTCGAAAACACGACCATACATTCCACAAACGTTACAGAAATAAATTTTTGAACATTTACACAATATTTCGCATCCTGGAACACGTGGTTCACGAAGACTACTAATACAGAGATATTTTTGGCCCAAAATTAATTCACAAATTAATAAATGGTCACAAGAATGTGGGAATGTGACATCTAGTCAACGATCAAAAATACATAGACACACTAAAACACTCCCACATAAAATAAACATTCCACACGGACGCTTTGAACATGTTCATATTGACATAGAAGACCCATTACCAATATCAAAGTGTAATAAATATCTCCTTACCGCAATTGACCGAAACACACGTTGGCCTGAAGTATATCCACTCAAAGATATCAGCACAGATATGATAGTAGACACACTATGAAGAGAATTTATATCACGCTTTGGCGTTCCTCTAGAAATTACGTCCGATCGAGGAGCTCAGCTCACATCTAACACATTCAAGAAATTCGTTAAAGATCTCGGTAGTAAACACATAACAATTTCGGCTTATCACCCACAAGCTAATAGAGTTATAGAGCGCTTTCATCGCCAACTAAAAAATTCTCTGATCGCAAGCAATAATCAAACCAATTGGTACGCAGAGTTACCATTCATTCTCTTAGGGCTCAGGTCGACAGTTAAGGAAGATATTAAAGCTTCACCAGCTGAAATGGTTTTTGGTCAAACACTCAGGTTACCGAATCAATTAATAGTGCAAGACAATCAAACTTTCAATCCAACTGATACACTTGCAAAAGTCAAAGAAATCTTTGAAACTAATCGAACACACATTTCACACCACAATAACAAATTTCAACAATGGCTGCCCTCCGCCAAGGCGAGCGCTATTGTAGCGATGGATCATTTTACGCTGGATTTCTCTGAATGCGTTGTTACGTCGAACGTCAGATCTGTTGACAACTGACGTTTGACGTAGCTTGTTCGCTTGTTTTGCTTTGTTGAATTTTAAACCTAATTTCATTCTGCTAAGAGGTTTACTTAATGCAAAACGTAGTGCTAGAGATGCTAATGGATGATGATCTTGATATGGCTATTAAGGAGCACATTTCGGAACTCATTCATCCATTGCAAGGAGCAAAGGATAGTTTAAAACATTAAAAATAGCACAAGCCACGAAAATTTTCATTTATTTTAAGGGTTTCATTTGAGTGTTTGCAAATTCATGCAAATTGGAGCGCAAACAGCTGTTAAATGACATAACTTGCAACTGTTGAGTAGGGTAGGTTGAAGCGGCTGTCTCTCCTGAGACACACTTAGGCCAATAAGGCCCATTGTGATACCATGGGTTAATTTCCCTCTCTATTTAAACCAGTTTGAGCTGTTGACAAAGCCAAGGATTCGGTAGACCGAAGTTTCTGAGAGATCATCGAGATCTCTATAGAACCATTTACCTAAGTGAAGGTGGCGATTTTTAGCTAGCGCTGGGCAAGTACAGAGAAGATGATTTGAAGATTCCTCCTCCTCCTCATTTCTGCAGCTTCTACAGAAGTCGTTGGGGAGGATGATCAATCTTCGTGCATGATTACCTATTAAGCAGTGTCCTGTTAAGACACCTATCGTAGTACTGATTTGATCCCTTCTCAGAGCGATCAGTTCTTTAACTGTTGAGTAGAAGTAGCGTAATATATTTCGCTACGTAAAATGCACATCGCTCGAGCATAGACAGCTGCCAGCGTTGTCAAAAGTGTAGCCATTCACCCAAATTTTCTTGAGCGCTCGCCTTAGCGGAATGCAGCAACACATCGAGGTCTTAAAGAACCATACGATGGACCTTTCAGAGTTAACTTGAAGGCCACGGCCACCACAGCTTAGAATAAAAATTTAGTTTATAATAACAGAATATCTAATAACAGCGAGTTCTGCTAAAATTAAAGCAAACTCTGCCTATGCAAATTTATATTTTGCTGTAATTATTGTAATGAATTTAAAACTATATTTATTAAAATCAAAAAACTATATGTAAAAATTGTGGAGGCCGGGTAGAGTGTGTGGCCCATACGCCAGAGAACCCTATTTCGAATCCCACCTGACATAGAAAGTTTTTCAATTGAATTCATTTTTCTCATTGCATTGTCATTGCAGGCAATGACAAACCTCAGAGGGTAAAAACTGCAATGAATAGCTTCTTGAGAACATACGCCGTACGGAGTCGGCATAAAACATGTAGGTTCAGTTCTCGATCATTTGTGTTCAAACATTTCACAACACACACAACACAATTGATCATAAGAAGCTTGATCAAAGTCTTTTCAAGGGCTGAAAAGGCAATTCCGTTTTTTTTACCGTATATGTAAGACTTGTTTAACTTCATAATTCTAATAACTTAACTAATATTGTAAATTTATCACTTATTACAGTACCCTGTCATATACCTGCAGCTGCAAAACAGACCGCTTTCATACCAGAAAGACCGACACACAAACTGGTATATTAGATAGGCCGACACACAAACCTATGTATTAGATATGCAGACGCACAAACAGGTATATTAGAGCAGCTAGGCATTTACTTAGGCCCACAAGAAATTAAGTGCCAACAAGCAGAGAATATTTTCTGTGATCTTATGATTCACCTAGGGTTTTACAACTCAGATGAATAGATGACTACCTGTTGGTCACTTGCATTAGCCTCCCGTCTAGGTAAGTGCTCAACATATGTGCATTTAAAGAGGTATAAGGTGAGGACCAGTTCCTGGTCATTAAGCCTCAACCTCAGCACACAACTGAATGGATGTATAATTTTTGGATGCGCTGATACATACTGGCTGCAGGTGCGGATCAGATTCTGATCATTGAGTCAGTGTCTTTTCCAGCCAGGTTTTGTCTGGCTGGCTGCAGGTGCGGATTAGATTCTGATCATTGAGCCGCAGTATTGTGCATTGTATTTTGCAACGATTCGTACTCCAGAACTCT
Organism: Coremacera marginata; assembly: GCA_914767935.1. Taxonomy (NCBI): domain Eukaryota; kingdom Metazoa; phylum Arthropoda; class Insecta; order Diptera; family Sciomyzidae; genus Coremacera; species Coremacera marginata. Next base: position 117,597,779 of record OU612045.1, on the reverse strand, counting down.
CAGTCTTAGGAACACCAGTAGATCGAATACCGATTGCCCGAAACCGATTACCTGATACCGAATACTGGGATTAGTAATAACAGAGAGAACAAAACCCAAAAATACTCGACATCCGATCAGCACCAGTTTACACTCTTAACCCTTTTACGTATACCCAAACACAACTGCTATTGACTGCACGACCACCTTCCGCTGCAAAATTATTATAATAAGCGATTGATATTATCAATAAAAACTAAGCTTTAAATTTAAAACTGCGTCTTCTTATTTAACCAAAGGCTTGTGGATCCTTTGTGCGATCCTGGAGCGGCTGAGCTAACCTCAGCCTTTGATAAAACCACTGTTACAGAATATGTCTATACTATTTTGTTTATTGTACGATTTCATTATAATATCAATACTCTGCACCTGAATAAATGACATAATATTGACGTCATATGTCAAATCGTATTTACCATGTTATATGCTTAAGCAAAACATCCCTCCCAAAACATCGAGCGTTACGTCCAAATTGTGCACAAGTCGGCCACAGCAGTCACTGACAAAAACCGTTTGGGGCACATCTTCTCGAAGCTTGACAGTTACGAGCGCTTCAGCCAGCTTGAATCCCGTAAAGATTTAGAAAATTAATAAAAAGTCGAGGTGACGAACATTTTCAAAGTGTTATTTTTGGGATAAAATGGGTCGGAACTGCGCCAAAAATAAATTTTATCGATATCATTTGTTCCCATGGTCTTAGTATTTTTTTTAAGAGCTTTAATTATTTGACATTTTAAGAATTTCGTTATTTAGTAGGAAATGAGATATGGTGGGTGAATATTCTCAAAAAAAGATTCTAGAAAAAAAAATATCAGAAAAAATTTACAAAAAATCAACAAGCACACATATAAAAAATATTAAGAATCGTACAAGAAACACCGAAGATATAACAAAAAAATGGAAAAAGCACCATAGGGACCATTTAAAAAGAAAAAAAAATTTTTTTTGAAAATGTCTTTTAAATGTCTAACGATTGAAGCGGGGTCAAATATAGGTTTACTTTTCTGCCACACAAGGTGATACTGTGTAATGTACTGTGAGGGGAATTTATTTTTGATGTTTTTGTTGTTATTGTTGTCAGATGCTAAAATATTCTCGAAACTTCTAAGACAAATATGGAGATTGGGCATCAAGATGAGGATCTGAATCTGGTGGGGGGGGGGGCTGGGATCTGAATGGGGATCGGCTTACAATGGCACACGCTGCATTGAAATTTTTCTTTCCCATTTACATTACTCTTTTACTATCCCATTTTCTCTCTACCTTTCTCTCTAACACCATTCGAATTTTTTCATTCTTATTGCTGTTGTTGCCTTTATCATTTGACTTTTAGCGTTCTCACAGCTTTGTTGTTCCAAAACTTGTGGTTTGAGTAGCCATTTAAATGTGAGCCTACCTTATAATTGTATCATGATAGGTAACTACTTATAAAGCTGGGAACTTGTTACCTTACACTTGAAATTTTGTTGATGGAACTTCAAATCTCCAATTCAAATCAAACGTTATTTTGAAGTTTATGAAAACTGTTGTGTAAGCATCGGGAATATGGATAAATTCTTTATTTACTAATTCTTGCGGTTTTGTCGGTCCGTCTATCCTCTAGCGCAAGCAGCAATGCATTCACGCTCATCTTTAATTTACAACAACAAAAACATGGGTTGAAGACATCGGTTCCATTCGGTTTTTATGAGCCACCATGCCGCTGTGCTAGAACCGTTATATCGTATCTACATAAAGAAATTTTTGGCTGTGAATTACTTGATAATTTAAACATTCCTAACATTATATTTGTCTACTCACTTTTGCATACTCAAAGGCTTGAGTACCTATATGTAAAACTTCATTTTCTGCAGTCCCAATAGGCAACTTGTTTACTGTTCTTAGGTTTAACTATCTAAACAACAGCACGTTCTTCCTTACCATCACCATTAAAACATTACCGTGGAAAACATTACCCGACTCTCTAAAACGGATAACTTCATGAACCAACTTTAAACATGCCATATTTGAATACACTCCTATGCTCTTCTCAATTCTATCTTATTTTTCCATTGAGTGCAACTATTTACGGAGCTGAAAGGTTATGTCGAGCAGAGCAAAACATCGTGTGGGAGGGGGGGTCTATTTTCACATTCTTAGGAGCTACGGGGTTAATTAATATTTCACGACTTTGGGTTACGTTATTGTTTTTAGCAGATAACCTTACTTACATAAAACTTATTTTGATAGCTCATTATAAAGGCAATAAAAACACCTTTCTAACGGTATATTAACAAACCCACCAACTTAACCGTTACCGAGTTGTGCTCGTGTGAACATGAAAACAATCGATTGAAACTACCAAATTTCAATTTTGAGTGCAAATTTCTCAGAATTTCGCGTGATAAATGAAATTTTTTTTTAGCATCAATTTTGTAGTTTATTCAAATTTCTTTTCAATGACACCAAAAACATAATCATATCTTAAAAAATAAAAAAGTTGGTTGTACTAAAAAAAGTATACTAATTATAAAACAATGATATTATCTACTAAAGAGCTGCAAAAAAACATTCTATTTGCGACACTTTACTTCTGTACAGTACTTCAGTGCACTGCATTTCACTGCAGCGTTGACATCGCATACACTAGTTCTATGCTACAGCTCAGCAACGAAACAAGCACTACAGCAGTTGAAATGCTTTTCGCTACAGTAACAGACAATGTTTATGTTATGATGCAGAGCAGAACATCAAAACATAAAGCGACAATGATTGCGATTGCTTGCTTCAGTGTTTATCATGATACAATAATAAGGTAGGGTAAGGAGATTCACCACACCGACTTCGAATGTCAAAATGTGTTTTAGCATTGCCACTTTTCTGTTTTATTGATAAATGTGGGACTAATAATAAGAAAAGAAATTATTTGTAGGATAAATTCGGACAAATGTATTTACCATGAAATAAATCGATGTTTTGTAAATTAAGTAAACTATTGCATATTAGTTTTAGTTTAGGTTTTTGTGTTTTTTATTTCTTATTTAAATTTAATACATAATTTTTTTATTGCCGTTTGACGGAGAACTGTTGAACATAAATCAAAAATTAGTTTTTGAAAATTGACAAATTGATTTTATTTCATATTTTTAATCTTAAAAAACTTAGATTTTTTTGTTTCACGTTGTATGAAAGATGGCAGAACATTTTTTTGACATTATTAAAAATTTATAATGTAAAAATAAAAAATTATATAACTCCAATAATTTTTCAATTATTAAAGGTTATATTTCTTCGGAAAGCAGCATTGACCTTGAGCTCGATAAAATATAACCTTTAATAATTGAAAATTTATTGGAGTTACCTAAACATATAACTTTAAACTTATGAAAGAAGGTCGTAATTAATTTACAATTTAATAATCTATGGCAGAGCCCTGCCGTTGAAAATATGATTATTTGATACAATAAATTAAAAGTCTAAGTTTTCAAGGGAACAGGGGGCGAACCTTCACATGGCAACGTGTCTAACCGCCTCAACCTGGCGAGGCCAGCATTATCCATGTCGAAATCGTCTCAAGTCGACTCAAACCTCCACGTGGTGTTCCCTGGGCAACGGCAAACTGGCATCCGTCAGTTTGACGGCTAATTTGAGCGGCGGGTCACTCCATAGACCTTAAATATGGAATGTGCGCAGGGTTTGGGTCCCGCCACATTACTACCGCCCAATGAAAACTAAACCAGCCTCGGATAAGAACCCCAATTACGTTGACGACCACCGCAAACGAAAAACGGACAATGATTTACGGATATGTACCTGGAATGTCCGAACCCTTTATAGGGAAGGTGCCATTATCCAACTGGCGGAAGCCCTCAAAACAATAAAGGCTGACATCACCGCCATCCAGGAAATGCGATGGAAAGGGCAAGGCTGCTCTAAACAAGCACACTGTGATATCTACTACAGCTGCCATGCGGAGAGGCGCGAATTTGGATGTGGATTCGTTGTTAGCCGGAAACTACGCCACCTTGTTTCCCGGTTCACACCTGTCAACGAAAGATTGCCACGATCCGCATCAAGGCAAAATTTTTCTCCATCAGCCTTATTTGCGCGCACGCCCCGACGGAGGAAAAGGACGAAGCCGTCAAAGACGCTTTCTACGCTAGCCTTGAGGACGTATACGACCACCTTCCGGTCCATGACGTGAAAATAGTCCTCGGCGATTTTAATGCGAAAGTCGGAAGGGAAGGCATCTTTGGCCCCACTATCGGTCAGTTCAGTCTTCATGAGACCTCCACGAACAACGGTCTAAGACTGATTGACTTCGCCGCGGCGCGAAACATGGTAGTTAGTAGCACCAGATTTAAGCACCTCGACATCCACAAGGCCACCTGGCTGTCCCCGGATCAAAAAACGCGAAACCAAATTGATCATGTTGTAATCGACGGAAGGCATGCCTCTAGTGTTCTAGATGTGCGTACATTTCGGGGGGTCAACATTGACTCCGACCATTATCTTGTTGCAGCCAAGATCCGCATGCGATTATGCAATGCGAAGAACATACGCACAGGAATGCAACGAAAGCTAGATGTCGCTAAGCTGCAATTACAACGGACTGCCGAAGCCTACTCCGCTCAACTCTCGGTTAAGCTCAACCAACCAACCTCTGGACCCGACGACGCCGGCGGACTTTGGGCGCATATATCCCACTCCATGCGCGCTGCCGCTGAAGAAGTCATTGGTTTCCGGCGCCCGCAACCTCGGAACCAATGGTATGATCAGGAGTGTCGCATTGCGACTGCAGTAAAAAACGCCGCTTATAGAAAAACGCTGCAGTCAGCTGCAACGCGAGCCATGCGAAAAAACTACCGCGAAAAGAGGAAGGAAGAGAGGCGCCTTTTCAGACGCAAGAAAATAGAGCAGGAAAAGCGTGAGCGTGAGGAACTAGAGGTATACCAGGGCAAGAAGGATGCACGAAAATTCTATCAACAGGTTAAGCGTCTAACCCAAGGTTTCAAGCCCGGAGCATCCACTTGTAAAGACGAAAATGGAGATCTGAATACGGATACGCAGTGTGTGCTGAGATTGTGGAGACGGCACTTCTCCAACTTACTTACTGGCGACGATTCCACCAATGCCGCCCATGGAGAGCGCAGTTCAGAGCTACCAATCAACAATGACGGAGTGGAAGTACCTCCACCTAGCCATGATGAGGTTCGAGTTGCTATCCAACGACTCAAAAACAACAAAGCAGCGGGTGCTGATGGCCTGTCAGCTGAATTGTTTAAAACCGGCGGCGATGAATTGATAAGGCGCATGCATCAGCTCATCAGCATAATATGGCTAGCAGAAAGCATGCCCGACGATTGGAACCTCAGCGTACTGTGCCCTATACTTAAGAAAGGAGACCCAACAATCTGCGCAAGTTATAGAGGGATCAGTCTTATTTCCATCGCATATAAGGTTCTCTCAAGCGTACTGTGTGAAAGATTAAAGCCGATTACAAAAACACTGATTGGACCTTATCAGTGTGGCTTTCGACCTGGTAAGTCCACCATAGACCAGATTTTCACGCTACGACAAATCCTGGAGAAAACCCACGAAAATCAAATTGACACACACCATCTCTTTGTCGATTTTAAAGCTGCGTTCGATAGCCCGAGAAGGGATTGCCTATACGCAACAATGTCTGAGTTCGGTATACCTGCAAAGTTGATCAGACTTTGCAGAATGACGTTGAGCAACACACGCAGCTCCGTCAAGGTAGGAAACGACCTCTCCGAAACCTTCAATACCGAAAGAGGTTTCACGCAAGGCGATCCACTGTCTTGCGATCTCTTTAACATCATCATGGAGGGGATCGTACGAAAGGCCGGTGTGCATCGTAATGGCACCATTTTCTACAAAGGCGTCCAGCTCCTTGCGTACGCTGATGATATTGATATTGTCGGCAGAACCAAGAGAGATGTTACCGCTTTCGCCGCTATCGAAAAGGAATCAGCCAAAGTGGGTTTGACGATAAATGAGGGCAAAACAAAGTATATGCTGTCTACAAACAAGGGAGCGCGGCGTTTAGACTCCCACGTTTCATCCGGCAGTTATAACTTTGAAGTAGTCAGGGAGTTCGTTTACCTTGGCACCGCCATTAATACCAAAAACGAAATCAGCCTGGAGATAAAGCGAAGAACAATAATTGCTAATAGGTGCTACTACGGGCTCAGTAAGCAACTAAGTTCCAGAGCCCTCTCTCGATCGACAAAACTAACACTCTACAAGACGCTCGTTCTACCTGTACTGCTTTATGGCGCTGAGGCATGGGTAGTTTCGCAAACTGACACAGCCGCTCTGGGGGTGTTCGAGAGAAAAGTTCTTCGCAAAATCTTCGGTCCTGTTCTAGTCGGCGATGACAATCGCATCCGAATGAACCACGAGCTGTATGAGCTCTACGATGACATTGACGTAGTCCGGCGTATAACTGTGCAGCGACTACGCTGGCTGGGTCATGTCCATCGTATAGACGACGAAGCTCCAGCGAAAAAGGTGCTCGAGGCGAGGGTCGCTGGTCAACGACGACGAGGGAGACCATGCCTCCGATGGATGGACCAGTCTGAGGAAGCCCTAACCGCACTTGGTGTATCCGATTGGAGAAGGCGCTCGCAAAGCAGAGGCGCCTGGCGAGAGCTGATGAGGTCGGTTGAAACCCGGACACGGGTTGTTACGACCAACTAAGTAAGTAAGTAGTAAGTTTTCAAAACAAATGTCTTTTTCATGTCGTCATAGTTTAATATCAGCTAACTGCTGAAGCTAAAATCGACTGTGAAATAGAAGAGCAACAACAACTAGCATAACAAAATCTTTGAGTAGTTAGAAGACTTTGATCTATCTTCGAATAAAAAAACTTACTTTCCCTGAAAGTATGCTTCACAAATTAGAAGAACTTAAAGCTGCTTTCATATAATTTGTATTCTCATACATGCAATTCAGGGTTATTTACTAATTGCATTCGTGAAACAAGTAGAAAATTAAGAGTTAATGGATCACAGAAAGAATCACGAAAAAAGGCTACTGATGAGTTGGTGTAGAGGACAACGAAAAAGTCTGTCTAATCTGCTCTGTGATTGATACTCTATATAGGGTATTGTTGTTGGTTGTTTTTCTTCAGTTGATTTCTGCGGAAAGCAGCATTGACTTTGAGCTCGATAAAATATAATCTTTAATAATTGAAAAATTATTGGAGTTATATAAACACATAACTTAAAACTTACTTAAATTTTTTTTAGGACTATCTATTCAATTTTTTTTTTTTTCAATGACACCAAAAACATAAACATATCTCAAAAAATATAAAAGTAATATGTACTAAAAAAATTATACTTATAAGAAAACAATGACAGTACAAGTAGTTATGCAGTAGATAATATCATTGTTTTCTAATAAGTATAATTTTTTTTTTACATCAAACTTTTTTATTTTTTGAGATATGCTTATGTTTTTAGTGTCATTGAAAAAAATTGCATTTATTTTACTAAATTCTGAGAAATTTGCACTCAAAGTTTAAATTTAGTAGTTTCAACCGATGATATCATCTTTGCACGAGCACAGCTCGGCAACGGTTAAGCTTATTGGATTTATTGATATACCGTCAGAAATTTAATTTCATTGCCCTTGCAATAAGTTATCAAAATAATTTTTTTGTAAGTTAGTTTTTCTGCTATAAGCAAAAATGTTAGCCAAAGTCGTAAAATCTTAATCCCTGTAGATCCTAAGAATATGAATATAGACCCCCTTCCACACGATTTTTTGCTCAGCTCAACCTAACATTTCACCACCGTAAAAAGTTGCACTCAGTTGCGGGACACCCTGTATAAATAAAAAAATATATTTTAAACCAGCGTTCACCTTAACATGAACAACCGAAATAATTGCAGCGCAGATTACATACGAAACAAAAACATAACGCAGTGATCTACTCGCATTGTCCTGAACATGTTATAATATGACAAAAAAAAAAAAAAAACCATTCGTTTTGCTCATGATACAATAATTTACAAGGTAGCCTTGACAACTACCTTTTTTCTCACGAGCTGCGATCGGGAGTTGTCAAATCAATACAAAGTTTAACTTTTCATCTTTTTTGCTGCTTTCTCGTTTTCTCTTTTTCAATGTGTTTTTGACAGCTCCAAATCGCCAACAGAACTGTCACTCCTACCTTGTAAATCATTATACCATGGTTTTGCCGGCAAGTACTTCAGTGACAGTGCAGTAGGTTCTACTTTAGTTTTGTTCTATTTCAGTTTTGTTCTATTGCCGGTATGTTCTACTGTCCCCTCGTGCAGTGTTTGTATATCAAAAACTCTCTTCACTTTAGTGCTTGTGTTGTTATAAGAGAGAAGGTGAGTGGAAGTAGTTGAAAGCAGAGCTGATGGCTTGCAAGTCATTTCTACAGTGCTTGTAGCTCTTTATTATCTACTGCATAACTAATTGTATTGTCATTATTTAACATTATGTTCTAATAAGTATAATTTTTTTAGTACGGCCAACTTTTTTATTTTTTAAGACATGTTTATGTTTTTGGTGTCATTGAAAAGAAAATTGAATAAATTACAAAAAATTATCTAAACAAATTTAATTTATTACGCAATGTTCTGAGAAATTTTGCACTCAAACTTGAAACTTGGTAATTGCAACCGATTGATTTCATCTTTACACGATCACAGCTCGGTAACGGTTAAGTTGGTGGGGTTTGTTGATATACCGTTCGGATGGTGATTTTATTGCCTTTAAAATGAGCTATCAAAATAAGTTTTAAGTAAGTTAATTTTTCTGCTAGAAACAATAACGTGAATAAAAGTTGTGAAATAACGCCATGTAAAAATTTCAGAATGATTGCTTGATCCGTTATGTTTACAACGACAGTCGAAAAACTGTTTTTTGTATATTTTTAAATTATTTCTCAGCCTCAAATAGGCAGTTTTTGTGTTACATATTCAATATACTAAGTAGCTTAATAAACCAAATTTATATTAAAATTATCTATTAGAATTAAACCAAAAAATAAAAAAAAAAGGTTGCATTTTGTTAGAATGCCATAAACTTTAACCACAGAGTACGCAATTCGATAACATTTTTTACCAAGCATGAGTCCCGTAGATAAAACATACACTAAGCTGCAACTTTTTGCACACGCTGAAAAATAATACGCCTTCCCAAACATAATTTGTAGGAAGTATAATATGTTTCTGCATTTTTCTTGGAAACAAATAATTATAATTGGTTCCACATATATTATGATTAATTAATGCAATTTTTCCTTATATATATATACTTGCATTTTAACATTATCTACTTGTACTTGTTGACTGCTTAGCACTCGTTGTTTAGAAACAATCAACTTGTTGGTGAGATTTAAAAAGAATATGAGTTGTTTTAAGCAAATTGTGTTTGCATTTCAATATATTGTAATTGTAAATGGACTTAGAACTTTTTTAGTCTATTACTATTTATTTGCTTGGAAATACAATTTCATTCAGAATAATATAAAATACTCACAGACAAATATATATTAATTGGAGAATACATAATTTGGTTGCATTCAAACAATAATTATCAAAATGTTTATTAGGAATAACATTATATATTTACCGATGATTACACTATATTTACTATTTACTTGGAAACATATTTTAGCAAAAGACATGCCAAAATTTTTTCACTTTTTATAACTTTTTACTTACTTGTAACCGAACACTATTTAACTAACACAAAGTTTTTAATATTATATGAAATACTTGTTGTTTGGTTGAGCTATGGCCGTAGCAGCAAAATCAAAAAACTTTTTTGTAGTTTGTGTATGACAAGCAGATGTTATCATTCGATGTTATTTCACTGTTCCCAAGCATTCCGGTTGACTTTGCCATAAAAACAATTCTCAAAAAATGGGACAACATAGCTAAAAATACTAACATTCCAAAACCACTCTTCATGGATATATTAAAATTCTGCATAAGTGAAAATAACTATTTCATATATGACAACACGATATACAACCAACTCAAAGGTATGCCGATGGGGTCTCCCGTTTCCCCACTAATAGCAGATATCGTAATGGAAGAAGTTTTAGACACTTTTATGGAAAAGTGCGAGCAAAAACCAAAATGTCTCACAAAATATGTAGACGACATTTTTGCAATTGTGAAAACAGATAATATAGAAAAAACTTTGCAAACACTTAACTCATGCCACAGACACATGAAATTTACGAAAGAAGAAGAACAGGAAGAAACCTTACCATATTTGGACGCACTAGTTTGCAGAAATAATAATATTATCAAAATGGATTGGTACCAAAAACCATCAGCGTCAGGAAGATTGGTAAACTTCTTTTCCAAACACCCAAAAAAGTTATAATAAATACACCCAAAAATTTTATAAATAGAGTCCTCGGCATCAGCGATACAGTTTTCCACAAAGTCAATAAAACACGCATAAGACACATACTCACCAAGAATAGTTTTCCAGAACATACAATCAATCGGCTTATAAGAGAAGTTATGAACCAACCCAACAACACAACACGAAGTCCACAGCCAAAAATTTACAAAGGAGTAACATACGTACACGGTTTCACAGAAAAATTTAAAAAAACTGATATCTACGACAAAAATAAATACTTACTACCTCCTAAAACTAACAACACTTTGAGAAACATATATAGCAAAACAAAAAGTAAAGTGGATAAAGGGGACAAAGCGAACGTTGTTTACGAAATAGCATGCAAAGGTGACGGGACTAACATATGCGGACAAGTATATGTTGGTACGACAAAATCTAAACTTAGGACAAGATTAGCATCACATAAATCCGACTTAAAATCAAAACACGACAATAAAACGGCACTTGCAGCCCACTGCATTCAAAATAATCACTGTCCAGACTTTGAAGAGACAAAAATACTACAAGAAGAGAAAAACTACGCCAGAAGATATACAATTGAAATGCTGCATATTATAAACACTCCATCAAACAAACGACTCAAATCGGACACAGAAAATTGCGCTCACATATACAAACATTTAATCAAACAAAAATTTAGTTAACATTAATATAGCTGAATGACAACACGCATTTGTGACACAATTATTAATTTTATGTAATTTGTTTAAAATAGTGTTTTGTGATTTTGTTTGATTTGTTTATTTTGCAATTTTTCTTGAGGTCCTAAAGATGGCTAAAAAATTAAGCCGAAATATCGAAAAATAAAAATATATTAAACATAAAAACACTACAAAAAAGTTTTTTGATTTTATTGCTACGGCCACAGCTCAACCAAGCAACAAATAAACATTTTAAGAAGGCCGATTACAACAACTCATCTATTAAATGAAATGTTATAATATATATTAAAATATTTGTATTTAATTTACACTCACTTTAAATTCACTTTTAACAAACCCTTTTACCTGCTTGCAACTTGAAAATAAAAAAAGGCGGTTATTTCTTCAACCACACCTAAACTTGGCAACTGTTAAAAGCTAATAAAGCAAGCGCATAAGGCAAAAAAGTTTTTTTAATTTTTTGTACAAGTGCAAAAGAAACACATAAAATAATGGAGTTCTTTTAAACTCTTTTTGAGTTTAACTGTATTGGAAATATATTTTTATTGGGCAGAAACAAACAATTCTATTTTCTCACGAGCATATTATTATAAGCTTAATTTTTTTAGCTAGGACAGTTATATTATGTTGGGCACAACTAATATCTCTTATATCGAAAAAGAATGCATATGTAGAAAAGTTCTTAATCATAAAGTGGTTCCTTTCAAATATTTTGTTTTTGAAACCAAATATATATAAACCTATTTTTCTCTGCGTGCATCTTTTGCTTTAAATTATACCTTTATTTCTTAAAAACTCTATGATTCCTACAAAATGATAATATCTCACGATTTTAAAATATAATTTTGCGTTTCAAAGTTGAACATTTAAAAATAGTATGATTAAATATTTAAGAGCGTTTTTTTCAGTATAGTCAATTTTATGAACACCCTGCATAATGAAGAGTGTGTAACTTCAGAATAATTATTTTAGGAATGAACATGGGAATGATATAAAAAAAGTTTTAAATTTTAACCGAACCATCAGGTCAAATCTCACTCAGGGGAACGATATAAATTGCGACAATTGTAGTATTCTAATTACACCCATATAGAAATACACATATACATACATGATAACATACAGTTAAATACACATTATAAACATATACTTTGAGTTACTTTAGATATTAATAAAAAAAATTGTTTTTCATTATGTCAATTTTTATTAATCAAAATAAAATATTTGCTAGAATTTCAAATCTTATAAAAATAAAAAAATCAAAAAAAGTTATTATTTAAAATATATTCACTTTGCGAAAATAAATTGTATGCAGAGATAAATATATAAAATAAAATCGTATCAAAATAAATAAATAAAAAAGCCCATTATTATTGAATGCTATATTGGCGATCCTACCAACGAACCTCCCACGGAACATCAAACCATCACCAGCAAGTTTCATAGTTGCCAAAACCTTGCCGCAAATATTACTACTTCCATCGCGTCTAAGACCACATCACCATCAGTATATTAATGCCAACACTAACGCTTTTAAAAAACGGCTGCAACATTTCCTATAAAATTTTCCGCTGCTTCCAGCCACTTTCATCAAGTATTCTTCTTTAAGTACTCCGATTATTCCTGTAACAACTACACCAACTTCTAAAATACCACCGACCAAATCAACGAATCAACTACGTCAACATCAGCTTCCAACATCTACAGTGCCAACAACTACAACAGAAGCAGCAGCAGCGGTGACAACAACAACAGCATTAACAACAGCACCAACAACCTGCACAACTACAGCGACGATCCATCCCAACAATCGCAGTAACAACAAACAGCAGCAACGACGCCAAAACCAACAACAACAGAAAATAAAATAAATGAAATTTTATTTATATTGTATATTTACATATTATATAACTTTTTATATACATTATTATTATTTCTATATTATAAAACTTAGCTTAACACGAGGTAGCTTCTTGCTCGGTAGTAAAACAGTTGGGACGTAAGAAACCAATTGTTTCACACCGTAGGCACTCCACTGCACGCAAATTTACAGATAGGAAACAAATAAAAAACAAATAGTAACACTTTTAACTAATACTACGTTCACACTGAGAGCTTAATGCGCATTTACAAAATGCAAAATATATATTTGGCTCTTTTACTCCTTCAAAGAGCATACGGCCATACATTCTAAATTGCTAATGCGCATTTCGTTAAATGCGCATTTAGCTGTCAGTGTGAACGTAGTGTTAATTTACAAAAATTTTCAAAAATGAGTTTACAACATACACCCCCAGACATTGCTCACCACGGAGAAGGTGATACACGCACACACTTAATAAATTTAGAGACAGAGTTACTGACCAATACTTTCAATACTTCAGCCAATACAGAAATGCATGCGACGTCGGTTAAATTACCACAATTTTGAACCAGTTGTCCAGACGCATGGTTCGCACGTGCAGATATCCAATTTCAATCGATAGCGATTACCGTAGAAGTCATCATCACAGTACTTGATGATGATGATGATTTTTTTCAAAAACCCCCTTTGACTAATCAGTACGAAGGTTTGAAGAAAGTTTTAATAGATCGACACTCATTAAGCGAAAATAAACGATTCGACAAAATGTTGTCAGGTAACGAGATGGGCGACCAGAAACCATCTCAATTTTACCGATCATTATTACTCTTAGCTGGTTCGACAGTAGACCATAATTTAGTATACAAACTATGGTTGAGAAAATTACCTAAGAACTTAAATATCGCTCTTACCGAATCTAACCATAACGAACTCAAAGACCAAATGAAACTAGCAGACAACCTATGGGAGGTTATAGCTGGGTCAGAGATTTCAACAGTTGGAAAGAATTCTCCCTATAATCAAAACGAACGAGCGAAAACAACACAAAACTTTTAATTTTAAAACATTACATAAAGAACAAACTACAGACACAGAATTAAAAGACATACTTAACAAAAACATGCACATATACACATACCTTTATTAAATGTAAAAATCTGGTGCGAACAAACAGATTCGAAAACACGACCATACATTCCACAAACGTTACAGAAATAAATTTTTGAACATTTACACAATATTTCGCATCCTGGAACACGTGGTTCACGAAGACTACTAATACAGAGATATTTTTGGCCCAAAATTAATTCACAAATTAATAAATGGTCACAAGAATGTGGGAATGTGACATCTAGTCAACGATCAAAATACATAGACACACTAAAACACTCCCACATAAAATAAACATTCCACACGGACGCTTTGAACATGTTCATATTGACATAGAAGACCCATTACCAATATCAAAGTGTAATAAATATCTCCTTACCGCAATTGACCGAAACACACGTTGGCCTGAAGTATATCCACTCAAAGATATCAGCACAGATATGATAGTAGACACACTATGAAGAGAATTTATATCACGCTTTGGCGTTCCTCTAGAAATTACGTCCGATCGAGGAGCTCAGCTCACATCTAACACATTCAAGAAATTCGTTAAAGATCTCGGTAGTAAACACATAACAATTTCGGCTTATCACCCACAAGCTAATAGAGTTATAGAGCGCTTTCATCGCCAACTAAAAAATTCTCTGATCGCAAGCAATAATAAAACCAATTGGTACGCAGAGTTACCATTCATTCTCTTAGGGCTTAGGTCGACAGTTAAGGAAGATATTAAAGCTTCACCAGCTGAAATGGTTTTTGGTCAAACACTCAGGTTACCGAATCAATTAATAGTGCAAGACAATCAAACTTTCAATCCAACTGATACACTTGCAAAAGTCAAAGAAATCTTTGAAACTAATCGAACACACATTTCACACCACAATAACAAATTTCAACAATGGCTGCCCTCCGCCAAGGCGAGCGCTATTGTAGCGATGGATCATTTTACGCTGGATTTTTCTGAATGCGTTGTTACGTCGAACGTCAGATCTGTTGACAACTGACGTTTGACGTAGCTTGTTCGCTTGTTTTGCTTTGTTGAATTTTAAACCTAATTTCATTCTGCTAAGAGGTTTACTTAATGCAAAACGTAGTGCTAGAGATGCTAATGGATGATGATCTTGATATGGCTATTAAGGAGCACATTTCGGAACTCATTCATCCATTGCAAGGAGCAAAGGATAGTTTAAAACATTAAAAATAGCACAAGCCACGAAAATTTTCATTTATTTTAAGGGTTTCATTTGAGTGTTTGCAAATTCATGCAAATTGGAGCGCAAACAGCTGTTAAATGACATAACTTGCAACTGTTGAGTAGGGTAGGTTGAAGCGGCTGTCTCTCCTGAGACACACTTAGGCCAATAAGGCCCATTGTGATACCATGGGTTAATTTCCCTCTCTATTTAAACCAGTTTGAGCTGTTGACAAAGCCAAGGATTCGGTAGACCGAAGTTTCTGAGAGATCATCGAGATCTCTATAGAACCATTTACCTAAGTGAAGGTGGCGATTTTTAGCTAGCGCTGGGCAAGTACAGAGAAGATGATTTGAAGATTCCTCCTCCTCCTCATTTCTGCAGCTTCTACAGAAGTCGTTGGGGAGGATGATCAATCTTCGTGCATGATTACCTATTAAGCAGTGTCCTGTTAAGACACCTATCGTAGTACTGATTTGATCCCTTCTCAGAGCGATCAGTTCTTTAACTGTTGAGTAGAAGTAGCGTAATATATTTCGCTACGTAAAATGCACATCGCTCGAGCATAGACAGCTGCCAGCGTTGTCAAAAGTGTAGCCATTCACCCAAATTTTCTTGAGCGCTCGCCTTGGCGAAATGCAGCAACACATCGAGGTCTTAAAGAACCATACGATGGACCTTTCAGAGTTTTACACAGAACACCTAAGTCCTTTACTATACTTAAAAATAATAACACATGCACAATTCACATTGACATACTCAAACCAGCATTCGTGAACAAAGGCACTACAGAGACACCATCATCAAAAAAAGTACACTTCAATATTTTAGTAAACACAATCAAAACCTATGGGGGAGAATAAGGTAGTGTTCTAATAACACACATATAGAAATACACATCATGTATGTATGATTACATACAGTTAAATACACATTATAAAAATATACTTTGAGTTACTTTAGATATTAATAAAAAAAATTGTTTTTCATTATGTCAATTTTTATTAATCAAAATAAAATGTTTGTTAGAATTTCAAATCTTATAAAAATAAAAAAATCAAAATAAAAGTCATTATAAAAATATATTCACTTTGCGAAAATAAATTGTATGCAGAGATAAATATGTATAAAAAAAAAACAACCGACTACAAAATCACTACAAAGTAAAAAATAATTTTAAAAATACTTTTCCTTTTAATTTCTTGGTCATATTTGATAATTTATTTAAACATATTATTATATATGAAATCTTATTATCTTAATTTTTTTCTTATTTGTTTTATTATCATAAATATATTAAATTCTTGATGAATACAAATGCTTTGAAGTTGGCGCTTCTGAATAACAGTCTGATTATATTAGCGCCGACCTTAAAAGCATTTGTATTCAGCAAGAAATTAATATATTTATGATAATAAAACAAATAAGAAAAAAAATTAAGATAATAAGATTTCATATATAATAATATGTTTAAATAAATTATCAAATATGACCAAGAAATTAAAAGGAAAAGTATTTTTAAAATAATTTTTTACTTTGTAGTGATTTTGTAGTCGGTTGTTTTTTTTTTTTTTAATTTTTATTTCTTCCTTTTTAGAGAATATGATAAATTTTCGAAAAAAGTGTATAAACAACATAAATAAAAATGTTTCAAAAAATTTGTCTATTAAAATCTGAAAGTTTGTTGGTTATTTCAAATATCTGCCTCTTAAATTTAAATTAGATGTCACATGTTTTGGAATTATTATACCCATTCTTGTAACGAGTTTTATTACCCTAGTGTCAATATTATACGAGATATAGTGTTTTTCAAATATTGCCACGCCCCTTTGCTAAATAAGCGCCCACTTTCTGGAGCGTTATTTCCAATAATTGTGCCTACCCCTGTACTTTATTTCAGTACCCCAGCGTCAATATAAACTGCGATAGTGTTTATCTAGTATTACCACGCCCATTTATCGAATAACGCCTACTTTATTGACCATAATTTTTAATAATTCTGCCTACCCCTGTATTTCAATAAATTTCAGTGCCCTAGTGTCAATATTATTCGAGATACACTGTTTTTCTAATATTGCCACGCCCAGTAGTTGAAATCCGCCCACTTGCTTCACCGTAATTTTTATTAATAATGCCTACCCCTATACCAAATTGCAGTACCATAGTATCAATATTATTCGAGATATACTCTTTTTCTAATATTGCCACGCCCATTTGTCAAATAACACCCATTTTGTTGACGGCAATTTGTAATAATTCTGCCTAGCACTACACTCAATTTCAGTACCCTAGTGTCCATATTATTCGAGATACAGTGTTTTTATAATATTGCCACGCCCATTTGTCGAATAACGCCCATTTTCTTGACCGTAATTTGTATTAACTGTGTCAACCCCTACATTAAATTTCAATACCCTAGTGTCCATATTATTCGAGATACAGTGTTTTTATAATACTGTCACGCCCATTTATCGAATAACGCCCACTTTATTGACGATAATTTGTAATAATAATGCCTACTCCTATACTAATTTGCAGTACTCAGCCTCAAAACTATTCAAGATACACTGTTTTTCTAATATAGCCACGCCCATTTGTCAAATTACGCCCATTTTCTTGCCCGTAATTTGTAATAATTGTGCCTACCCCTACACTAAATTGCAGTACCCTAGTTTCAATATTATTCGAGATACAGTAGTATCTAGTATTGCGAGATCTATTATTGCCACGCCCACTTCTCGAATACCGCCCACGGTACGGGCACCTCCATGCTTATGATATCTTTCTGTTCCCCAAAAATTATGGCAATCAGGCATATGGTTTAGGAGTTATCGATGTACATACATTTAAAAAAAAAAAAAAAACAGAGAAACCGACGAACTTGAGAACCTCCTCCTTTTTGAAGTCGGTTAAAAATAATATCGTATCAAAATAAATAATTAAAATAGCGCATTATTATTAAACGCTATACAATGTTCACCAAATTTTCACCAAACATCTCAGAAAGCAGAATTTGAATGGTCAACTTTTTCAAGGAGCATTCCTAAATAAATACAAAATACGTGAACTTTCCCCGTAAGTATATGTCTCCCTAGCAAAATCCTGCGGACGCCCGCAGTGTTTTAGAGTAATAGAGTGGTCCTTAGTTGTATGGAGCAAATATTTTTTTTCTGATCTTTAATTACCCACCAGGCTTTTGTTCCTTAACATGACAGAGGTAAGCTGTTAAATTTTCAGGCAAACATATTGATATTTAAACATGTCTCAAGCGACCTCTACATTGAAAATCTGAAATATATGGTAAAATAGTGCTGTTTTCCCAAAAAAAATTTCAATAACATTTTTATAAACTTAAACTTTTAAAAAACTGGTACGCACTTCGTTTTCATTTTAATTATTCTTTCTAGCTTTTTTGTACAAAAAATAAAAAAACAAAAAATCGGATATAAAGGTTTTAGTTGTTGAAACTTGACTTTTTTTTCAAAAATCCTTAAAGAGACCTTTTCTGGCATATCGAACACTTAAAAAATCAAAAAACCTAGATTTCTCAATTGAAAAGACTTCAATAATTCTTAAAACTATATATTTGATTTTCTTTTGCAATTATTAATTATTTCTTAATTATTTCTTAATTATTTCTTTTGCAAAATTTTGGAATTCCGGGGTAAACCTGGGTTGCCCAGGTTTAGGTAATAAAAACTTCAAAGTCAGTTTTGGCATGCGCTTTTATTTCGTTTCATATAATTATTTCTTTACTTTCATATTTAAAAATTTTCTTTACCTTCATTTATAAAGGTTGTTCAAGATTATAGAAGAAAATATCCAGAAATAACCAGAATTAAGACTAAATAAAGACAAATATTAAATGCAAGTATTTTTAATATTTGTGATTTTGAAGCGATTTAAATTGCTCACATTTGGAAATGTATCAAAAATAAAAATAAACAGACAAAACATTAATTCAAATTGTATGCTTGATATAAAATTTATCAACACAATATAGAGTAAGTATCTGAAAAAGTGTATTTTTGAGGTGTTTTTATTATTTTTTACTCTTAAACCAGGACAACCCAATATTCCTATATATATTTTTTGGCAGCCCTGGAATTTCAAAATTTTTCGAAAGGAAATCAAATATATTTTTATGAATTTTGAAGTCGTTTCAAATAAGAAATCTTTGTTTTTTGTTTTTTATGATTTTTTTCTGTGTTCGATATGCCGGAAAAGGGCACTTCAGGGATTTTTGAAAAAAAGGCAAGTTTCAACAGCTAAAACCTTTTTATCCGATTTTTGGTTTTTTTTTTTTGCAAAAAATAGCTCAAAACTATTTTTAGTTCATTTCTTGCTTGTATTTTTCAAAATTTTAATTTTTGGATTTTTTGAAATTTATTTCGTAAAAATATTCAAACTCGCAATTGC
This sequence comes from Coremacera marginata, assembly GCA_914767935.1. Lineage (NCBI taxonomy): Eukaryota > Metazoa > Arthropoda > Insecta > Diptera > Sciomyzidae > Coremacera > Coremacera marginata. Next base: position 117,578,064 of record OU612045.1, on the reverse strand, counting down.
CAAAAACGCGTACTTTTGTAACGACCAAATTATTAATTATGTTTAATACCATAATAATTTTATGGTTTTGAGATAATTTTATGTTTATCGCACTATTTCTTGTATCTGTGTTAGGTACAGTTTTAGAAAATATTTTTATAACATTTCACTCAATTTTTTTTGTCATATAGATTTTTGCGATATTTTTCAATAGAACAAGAAAAAAAATTAGTTTTTTCTCCAAAAGTAAAAAATACCATGTGGTAATTTAATGTGGTAATAACTGTGGTAATTTAAATCCAATTTATATAAATCAGATTTTCAATGTCAATATTTTTTCCTAAAGATTTCACAGTTTACCTCTGTCATGTTAAGGAGTAAAACCCCGGCGCGTAATTCGTTTCTTTCGAAAAAAAAATAAGAACCACTCTAATTCCCATGTATGGTATTCAGTAATAAATAAAATAAATTTCACCTCAAAATATGTCTGCATAAGTTTTTAAAAGTATGCACTTAAGCTAATAATTTTTAGTGTATATAAATAGTGTAACCAAATAAACAATTTATGACTTTATAGCCAGTCGCACTGACTGACTTTTTACTTTTAGCTTCGGCCCAGTCGAAGATCATTCGTTACAAGTTAAATAACTATTTTTTAATAACATACAACAATAGCATAGCATCAAATCGCAAACCTAATTTACCTCGACATTTTAGAATTGGACGAAAATTTGATACATATTTCAGGATTTGTCCAAAAAAAATTTTTTATTGAAAATATTTACATAATAATTTTCGATAATTTTCTGGATTTTCTTCGATCCTATTTAATTTTTTGGTTTAACGCTTCTGATTAACAGTCTGATTATATTAGCGCCGACCTTAAAAGCATTTGTATTCAGCAAGAAATTAATATATTTATGATAATAAAACAAATAAGAAAAAAAAAACTAAGTTAATAAGATTTCATATATTATAATATTTTTAAATAAATTATCAAATATGACCAAAAAATTAAAAGGAAAAGTATTTTTAAAAGAATTTTTTACTTTGTAGTGATTTTGTGGTCGGTTGTTTTTTTTTTAAAAATTTTTATTTCTTCCCTTTTAGAGAATATGATAAATTTTCGAAAAAAGTGTATAAACAACATAAATAAAATTGTTTCAAAAAAATTTGTCTATTAAAATCTGTAAGTTTGTTGGTTATTTGAAATATCTGCCTCTTAAAGTTAACCGTTGTGTCAACAGCTGTTGGGTTTTATCCACATCGACAGTAGATGTACCCGGGTACTTCATACGTTTTGTATGGCAGATAGTTGCTTTTGATATACAAATATTAACTACTACCTGGATTCTTGTAATTTTCTGGTTTTTTTTTTTTTTTATTTATTGGAAATATTGTCTAGTTAACAAAACTTTTATCATAATTTGGGAAAAAAAAAATTTGGTACCTAAATAATCCATTTTTACCAAAAATGGGAATTGCCAAAATCCATAAAAATTTAACAATTTCCAAATTCTTTTTTAATCCTTGTAATTTGATCCCTTTTTACCAAGAAAAATAATTAACATTGAATTTTCATTCGCAAAATTCCGTTATATTTGAACTGAAAATCAACCCCTCTTGCTCATAGTGCTATTTTTAGTACCTGCGCAGAATAATTATAACTCATAAAATATTTGTTCAATGTAAACATTTTTTTTTTGGAATGTGTAGGAAAACACGTCTACTAACAGGAACAAAAGGGTATTTGGGAATATCTTGCCTACCTACCCTTGCACAACCAGTTTTGCAGGCAGAAACATGATTTTTTGCGCAGGTTTCGTTTTGAGTAGTTTTGTATGCATAAGTCAGTTTATGTGCGATTTTTGAAGTGTAAAGACCTAAAAATTTATTTTGTGCGGCAAATATATAAAAAGTGAAAATAAAATGGATGGTGCAATTTGTAATAAGCCTGTGTGCGCAGAGCACTCGAAGGATCATCCACAATGCCTCAGATGCTGCTAAAATTCATAAAATATATTTTTTACTTTCATTATAATGATTTTCTATAAATAAATAAACAAATTTCCATAAAATAAACTAAATATTTCCATTTATTTCTATATATTTGTATGAATTTTCATAGAACATCAGCTGTTGACGCTAGGTCATTTTCTAGTAACTGGGTTATATTTTCCAAACGGTTGGTCCAATTGACCTGAAATTTCACACCAATATCAATTACATATTTCCAAGCTATGATACGAAGTTTCATCAAGATTGGACCAGCCGCTTGGTCCAGCAAGATATAGCAATATAAAGTGAACTTTGCCATTTATTTCTATATATTTGTATGAATTTTCATACAAGTACCCGGGTACATCAGCAGTCGACGCCATTCCACTAACTTGAATTTGGGCTGTATCGACTGAACTGCTGCTCCAATCTTGATGAAACTTTTCCACATGATGCAAAAGTGTATGGTTGAGGATATCATGAAATTTCAGGTCAATCGGACTAACCGTTTGGAAGATACAGGAAAATTAAAGTTGCAAATGTACCCGTGGGCTCTACGATCGACACAACGGTTAAATTAGATGTCACATGTTTTGGAATTATTATACCTATTCTTGTAACGAGTTTTATTACCCTAGTGTCAGTTACCCTTTGTTAAACAAGCGCCCACTTTCTGGAGCGTTATTTCAATAATTGTGCCGGCCCCTGTACTTTATTTCAGTACCCCAGCGTCAATATAAACTGCGATAGTGTTTATCTAGTATTACCACGCCCATTTATCGAATAACGTTTACTTTATTGACCATAATTTTTAATAATTCTGCCTACCCCTGTATTTCAATAAATTTCAGTGCCCTAGTGTCAATATTATTCGAGATACACTGTTTTTCTAATATTGCCACGCCCAGTAGTCGAAATCCGCCCACTTGCTTCACCGTAATTTTTACTAATAATGCCTACCCCTATACCAAATTGCAGTACCATAGTATCAATATTATTCGAGATATACTCTTTTTCTAATATTGCCACGCCCATTTATCAAATAACGCCCATTTTGTTGACGGCAATTTGTAATAATTCTGCCTACCTCTACACTAAATTTCATTACCGTAGTGTCCATATTATTCGAGATAAAGTGTTTTTATTATATTGCCACGCCATTTGTCGAATAACGCCCATTTTCTTTACCGTAATTTGTATTAACTGTGTCTACCACTACACTAAATTTCAGTACCCTAGTGTCCATATTATTCGAGATACAGTGTTTTTATAATATTGCCACGCCCATATGTCGAATAACGCCCATTTTCTTGACCGTAATTTGTGTTAACTGTGTCTACTCCTACACTAAATTTCAGTACCCTAGTGTCAATATTATTCGAGATACAGTGTTTTTATAATACTTCCACGCCCATTTGTCGAATAACGCCCACTTTATTGACGATAATTTGTAATAATAATGCCTACCTCTATACTAAATTGCAGTACTCTAGCCTCAAAACTATTCAAGATACACTGTTTTTCTAAAATTGCCACGCCCATTGGTCAAATTACGCCCATTTTCTTGCCCGTAATTTGTAATAATTGTGCCTACCCCTACACTAAATTGCAGTACCCTAGTGTCAATATTATTCGAGATACAGTAGTATCTAGTATTGCGAGATCTATTATTGCCACGCCCACTTCTCGAATACCGCCCACGGTACGGGCACCTCCATGCTTCTGATATCTATCTGTTCCCCAAAAATTATGGCAATCAGGCATATGGTTTAGGAGTTATCGATGTACATACATTTAAAAAAAAAAAAAAAAAACCGACGAACTTGAGACCCTCCTCCTTTTTGAAGTCGGTTAAAAATGGGATAGTTTGTCAGCAAGGAAGTAGGAAAAACAACAATAATAATAACAACAACATCAGCAACGATGCGAACACATTTATAGGCATCATATCATTTGTTTTTATCATAATAATAAGAATATATTGGGTTAATCACCATCATAAAGCGTATGTAAGAAAACAATTAATTAGGAATTAATTAGGAAATAACCTAAAATGTAAAATAAAATATCAGTAAAGAAAATTAAGTGAATAAAAAAAAAATCTAAAATAAAAGAATTCGATACTCTATGTTTTTACCAAGGATGCTTTGGAATTTTATTCAACAAAAAATATGAAAATTGCCAACAAAAAAATTTTTGATATTGGGAAAGTTAGGTACTTAAGCCACAAAACAAACAATTTTCATTATAATTGCTTTAGGTGCAATATTTGTAAATCTGTGATAGGTAAAAATGGTTTCTTGCATGAAATGTGTATAAAAACTAATAGCTTATGGAACTATAGCAAATTGAAGAACTATATGCAAAATTAAAAAAGCACATTATAGACATATACTCAAAAATTTATAGAAGAAATATATTCAAAGATAAATTATTAAAAACAACATAAGGCGATTTCCTTTTGTATATCCGAGCTGAGCAACAACTGTCAAAAACATATCTGCGTTTCTTTTGTACCTCTGACGCAGCTGTGTTCAATATATGCGTTTCTTTTCATGTCAGGCTTCAGCCTGAGTGTTGCTCAGATGCTGTTGACGAGCTCAGAAAATTTTAGCTGAGCACAAAGCAATCGGTAGTTGTTTAAAATCAAAAAATAAAAAAATTGAAATAAAAGATGCAAGAAATGGCGGGCACTAGTCCAGAAAAGGTATTTTTTTTATAAAATTTAGTTTTTTATCTAATTAATTACAATTGACCGCAGCGATACAAAGCAGAGACAAGCTTTCACACAAAATGTTTCATTACCAAATCAGACCAATATTTGTTTGATCTGATGTTGTCAGCTCAGGTTATGGTCAGGTTATGATCAGTATCTGCTCAGTTCTGTGGTCTGATGTACAAAAGAAAATCGCCTATTATACGATAAGAAAAACGAAAATATAATAAACGAGATAAAAATATTTAATGAACTAGAAAATAAGATTAAAATTTTATTGAAACCAGAAGTTAACTCAGAACTAAACAAAATGTCTAATTTAAATTTAGAACTTGCTTTAAAAGCAATACCAACTTTTACAGGAAGATACAATGACTTAGAATCATTTATAAAAATAACAGAACTTTTATACAATACATACAATGAAGACTAAAAAAAAAAACTGCTATTAGAATTTGTAAACAGTGAAAACTTAAGTCCAATAGTAAAAACAACTCTAGGATATACTTGTAAATTTACCACTTCTGAAAGTCTTAAACAAGGTTTACAAAGCATATATAAAAGTAATTTAACAACTGCTCAAATATATACGCAATTATCACCATTCACACAAAGAAACTTATCGATCACAAGTTACAAAGAAAAAATTTTGAGATTAATTTCAGACCTGACAAAACTAAAGATTGACGACTTGGAGGCATCTGCAATGTCTGAACAAAATTCAGGAATTGAAAAAATAAACGAAAAGTATGCTTTAACTATGTATATTCAGTAATGGTCTTGATGAAAGCCTCGAGCAAACAATCTTCACAACACAACCCACAGATATCAGTAATGCTGTGAATCTAGCTTTAGAACTTGAAAAGAACAACAACCTAAGTAATAGTCGATTCCTAAACTATAATACACAAAGAAATTTTCATCAAAACAGAAACAACAGACACAGAAATCTTTCAAATAACAACAATCAAAAAATTTACAAAAATAGTCAAAACAACAACGCTAGAAGCTCAAACCATACCAATAACAACAACACATTCAAACAAAATAACAACTTTAACAGAAATAATTATAGACCAAACAATTATAATGCTAACAGAAACAACAACAATTACAGACCAAAAAAACAATAACAACGGGATAATAACTACAGACTGAATGGCAACACAAGATATATGAGTATAGTTAACTTTTAGGGAAACGAAAAAGGCCCGGGAGACAATTTGGAGCTTCCGGTAGACCAACAATAAATAGCATAATTTATAATATATCAAGAATCTCACAAATTATGTTACTTTGATTTGTGAACAAACGAAACCTCACATTTTTAATAGATACAGGAGCAGATATTTTGATCTGCAAAAACATAGACGAAATTATAAGATAGATAGTGAGAATAAATGCAAATTGACATTAATTACTAATGAAGAGAGCTACTCTTTAGGAACAACAAATTTATCCCTATGTTTCGGTGAAAATAAAGCAACAAATGAATTCCATATAGTTGAAAACAATTTCCCTATAAAAATAGATAGCATATTAGGTAGAGATTCTCTAATTAATTTTGCATGTAAAGTTGATTATGAAACTTTTACATTAATGGTAATGTTTGAACAAGAAGATTATTAATACTTCTGTCAACGCCGGTGTGCGTTTCCACATATTTTGAACTTTTTTATTAGCCTTGCATTATATAACGGCCTTAATTTTATATGTCAAAGTTTTTACATGAACTGTACATTCCAATGAACTTATGAAATCTAATGTGAACTACGTGAAACTATGTGAAATTACTTACTTCCATGTTGTAAAATGGACTCTTTTTTTAACTTCCTTCTTTTCTCATCAACCACCAAAGGAACCGGAGCTAGATCTCCTAAATATACGTTTGTATCTCTAAATCATTAGAATCACATTGTGCTTTGAATTTTCTTTCCGTTTCTCACGATCAAAAATTGTGGAGTTATTTTGGCTTTATTAAACTCTTAATATAGAAATTAATATAGAAATAATAAATAAAAATGCCTACAACCTTTGCTGTTGAACTAGAACTGCACTTCTCTATTTCAAGAATTCCGAAACTCCTTCTAAAAGGCTTGGCTAAACGATCTAATATAAGGATTCTCTATTTCTCTTCTTTTTTTTTTTGAGAGTTTAGCCAAGCCTTTTTCATGGTCCTTCGTGTTTTTAAGTCCATAACGAATTGAAAGTGGATATTATAATCCTTTTGAATCGTTCGAAAAACGATCCGAATTATAAAATTTCTAATAATTCGATAATATTCTTTATTTTTTGACCTTCCAATTTGGTAAATGAAAAATAGTTTTTATTTCGGCTTTAGGTCTGTTTTATTTTTTTCTTTTTTTTTCCTTTTTAACTCGATATTTCGAACCGTCATCGACAGTTCATCATCAGGAGAACTATTAAAAACAACAAAAATTACAACATTAGAAACAATATAAATCACAAAACCGATTGCTTATATAAAACAAATATATCGTATTAGTAATTATAAACACAGTACACAGATCATTTTAACAATTTAACAACAGATTTAATAACAATTAATGTTTAGAAATTACATTTTAAATTTTACACTAAGCACTAAGTAGGCAGCGACAGATTTGTGTTTATTGGTTGCACTCCAAAATTATTTGAGATTTGTTTATGGTTTCTTTGGTTTCTCTTTTGTCCATATTTCGTTATTAGATGTCTGTATGTCTGTGCGCATTTTTCGGTGTCCACTTTGTAGTTTAGTCTTTTCTCCAACGGAACGTTAATGATGTGTAGCATTTCTAATGTCATTCGTTTGTGGTAGTTACTCTCTTGTTGTATAGGGTGATTTTTTTGAGGTTATGATTTTCATGCATTAGTATTTGACAGATCACGTGGGATTTCAGACATGGTGTCAAAGAGAAAGATGCTCAGTATGCTTTGACATTTCATCATGAATAGACTTACTAACGAGCAACGCTTGCAAATCATTGAATTTTATTACCAAAATCAGTGTTCGGTTCGAAATGTGTTTCGCGCTTTACGTCCGATTTATGGTCTACATAATCGACCAAGTGAGCAAACAATTAATGCGATTGTGACCAAGTTTCGCACTCAGTTTACTTTATTGGACATTAAACCAACCACACGAATGCGTACAGTGCGTACAGAAGAGAATATTGCGTCTGTTTCTGAGAGTGTTGCTGAAGACCGTGAAATGTCGATTCGTCGCCGTTCGCAGCAATTGGGTTTGTGTTATTCGACCACATGGAAGGTTTTACGCAAAGATCTTGGTGTAAAACCGTATAAAATACAGCTCGTGCAAGAACTGAAGCCGAACGATCTGCCACAACGTCGAATTTTCAGTGAATGGGCCCTAGAAAAGTTGGCAGAAAATCCGCTTTTTTATCGACAAATTTTGTTCAGCGATGAGGCTCATTTCTGGTTGAATGGCTACGTAAATAAGCACAATTGCCGCATTTGGAGTGAAGAGCAACCAGAAGCCGTTCAAGAACTGGCCATGCATCCCGAAAAATGCACTGTTTGGTGTGGTTTGTACGCTGGTGGAATCATTGGACCGTATTTTTTCAAAGATGCTGTTGGACGCAACGTTACGGTGAATGGCGATCGCTATCGTTCGATGCTAACAAACTTTTTGTTGCCAAAAATGGAAGAACTGAACTTGGTTGACATGTGGTTTCAACAAGATGGCGCTACATGCCACACAGCTCGCGATTCTATGGCCATTTTGAGGGAAAACTTCGGAGAACAATTAATCTCAAGAAATGGACCGGTAAGTTGGCCACCAAGATCATGCGATTTGACGCCTTTAGACTATTTTTTGTGGGGCTACGTCAAGTCTAAAGTCTACAGAAATAAGCCAGCAACTATTCCAGCTTTGGAAGACAACATTTCCGAAGAAATTCGGGCTATTCCGGCCGAAATGCTCGAAAAAGTTGCCCAAAATTGGACTTTCCGAATGGACCACCTAAGACGCAGCCGCGGTCAACATTTAAATGAAATTATCTTCAAAAAGTAAATGTCATGGACCAATCTAACGTTTCAAATAAAGAACCGATGAGATTTTGCAAATTTTATGCGTTTTTTTTAAAAAAAAAGTTATCAAGCTCTTAAAAAATCACCCTTTAGTATCTCCACGTCGTCCAAGTTTGCTATGTGTTGAGCTTTCGCACAGTGGGCTGCGCGGTAATACGGTAAAGCACACAAAATCAATATTTGAAGTAAACAACAGCATTCCTCAGAAGACGAACAGAAAATTCAGACATCACATAACAAATTTCCAAACCAAAGTCTTAAAGATGTTGATACAACAAAAACATGAACTGACGAAAATCAACGAACGAATCATTACCACAATATCAAATAACTTAAGACTACAACTACATGATGAACATTTCACTTTACTAACTAAAAGTGAACAAGCAATATACGACAGTCTCTTACTAAAAGGAAAAAAATAAACTTCATAACAAATTTCAAAAACTTTACGAAGCACAAAAGCAAAAATACCAAATGAATTACAACAAAAATTGGTTGGTCAACCTAACAGAGACTTCTATACCAGAAAACATACAAGCACTACTCGCTCTCGGACCTAAATTTGCACTACCCACACAACATGATCGTTTTCCTCTCTTCAAGTGCATCATAGATGGAGAAGATTGCATACAAACTCTAACAAACAAAGAAGATCAAGAAAGAGCAAGGACAAAGTTCACCACTACAATTGAAAGACACTTAGATAGCAGACGCCATAATGAAAGAGACAGGTTAATAATAGATACAGTGGAGCAGACAAAAAAATTTTTAAGCAGAAACAAAAATATTCTGATACTTAATGCAGACAAAGGAAACGTGACTGTTGTAATGGACCAAAATGAATACAAATGAAAAATGCAATCATTAATTAACGACATGTGTACTTACAAACGTCTAAAAAAAGACCCAACGCCTTCCCTGCAAGACAAAAATAATGACTTCGTGGAAAAACTTTTCAAAATGGAAACAATCACATCGATGGAAAAAAACAAATTGACAATAAAAACAGCAACAGCACCGCGCATGTATGGACTTCCTAAAATACACAAGGAAGGAGTCCCACTCAGACCCATCTGTTCCTCGATCAATTCTCCCTCACATGGACTATGCAAATATATAGCGACGATTTTAAAGAATCTGACATTGGAGTCCAAATACAATGTAAAGGATGCGGTTGAACTCGTAATACTAGAAGAAGATTACGTAATACTAGAATTACTGACGATGAAATATTAATATCTTTTGACGTTATTTCACTCTTTCCTAACATACCCGTTAATTTTGCCAAGGACACCATTAAGAAAAAATGGAGTATCATCAAAAACCACACAGCGATACCTGAAGAACTATTTTTTAACATTTTGACTTTTTGCCTAGGTAATAGATATTTTAAACATGATGAAAAGGTTTTTGAACAAAGAAAAGGAATGCCTATGGGTTCACCCCTATCGCCTATTATAGCGGATATAGTTATGGAAGAACTACTAGACACGACCATTGAATCATTGCAAGAAAAACCCAGGCTCTTAACGAAATATGTGGACGATTTATTTGCTATTATCAAACGAGACGCTATTCAAAAGACTCTAGACACGCTGAATAACTTTCACAAACAAATACAATTAACAAAAGAAGAAGAAATAGATAACAAACTACCTTATCTAGATGCCCTTATAATAAGGGAAAATAACACCATCAAAGTAGATTGGTATCAAAAACCCACAACATCTGGACGAATCATTAATTATTATTCAAAACATCACAGACGTATTAAGATAAACACAGCCAATAACTTCATCAATAGAGTACTTAGCATTAGTGACGAAGAATTTCATAAAGCCAATATTAAAAAAATTAAAAATATACTAAGAGAAAATGATTTCCCAAATAAACTCATTGAGAATTTGACACGTTATAAAAGAACTAAAAAAACACCACCTAACCATGATATTAAAGAAAATCGAGAAGGAAAAATTTATAAATCTGAAAACATCGCCCAATTTGACATTTACAAGGACCTTATTCAATTAGCCATGAAAAACAACAACACTCTCGATCAACTTTACAGCAAGACAAAAAATAAGATAGAAAAAAAGGACAAACATAATTTAGTATACAAAATTGGATGCAAAGGCAACGGTATTCAAAAATGTGACAAAGTTTACGTGGGGACGACTAAATTAAAACTCAAGACAAGAATGGCATGACACAAATCTGATCAAAAAATTACACTTAAGCCCATGGAACAAAAAACAGCACTTGCAGCCCACTGTGCGAAAGCTCAACACATAGCAAACTTGGACGACGTGGAGATACTACAACAAGAGAGTAACTACCACAAACGAATGACATTAGAAATGCTACACATCATTAACGTTCCGTTGGAGAAAAGACTAAACTACAAAGTGGACACCGAAAAATGCGCACAAACATACAGACATCTAATAACGAAATATGGATAAAAGAGAAACCAAAGAAACCATAAACAAATCTCAAATAATTTTGGAGTGCAACCAATAAACACAAATCTGTCGCTGCCTACTTAGTGCTTAGTGTAAAATTTAAAATGTAATTTCTAAACATTAATTGTTATTAAATCTGTTGTTATATTGTTAAAATGATCTGTGTACTGTGTTTATAATTACTAATACGATATATTTGTTTTATATAAGCAATCGGTTTTGTGATTTATATTGTTTCTAATGTTGTAATTTTTGTTGTTTTTAATAGTTCTCCTGATGATGAACTGTCGATGACGGTTCGAAATATCGAGTTAAAAAGGAAAAAAAAAAAAGAAAAAAATAAAACAGACCTAAAGCCGAAATAAAAACTATTTTTCATTTCTAATAATTCCCAACTTTTATTTACAAGGAAAATGTAGCTTTCCACCCGAACTGTACTTCCAACCAAACACTTGTACAATGCGATCCAAGTACATTACGAATAAAAAGAGGTAAACGTTTCTTATTGTAACAGTTGGCAAGAGTGCATTAAAAAAGGCAAGTAAAAAAGCAAAAAAAAAACTCAGAAAACGTGTGAAAGTCAAAGTAATCCAAACAACGAGATTTAAAGATATTAACAGAGAAAAAAATTAACTCTAAAAGAACAAAAACAGAAAAACTTTATATAAGACAAAGGAAAACAAGTGCAAGTGCGGAATAAGTGTTAAATAATAGAAAAAAGAACCTAACCTCACTTTGAGTCCCGTGTGGGACACACGTTATATTCAGCGGAGGCTTAAAAGTAGCAGCTTCTAGTTTTCTGTCAATAAGCGCTGCCGTACGGGACGTTTGCCAATATCAAACGCAGCGAACGCAACAAAATTACAGCGGAGGCTCGCTTTAAGAAGCAACAGCAATGAGCAAGCGAACGCTGCTAACATCCAGCACAACAGCCATCGCAGCAACAAACAGACGTAGCATACCTCAAACAGCAAGCGAAGCGAGCATCAACCACATCAGTCGCAGCGAGCAGTAGGCGCAATAGTATCAATCACCGCAACTGCAGCAACAAATTTTCTCTTTGTACGAAGCCATTTTGGCAGTGTTGCCACTTTTTAAAACCGATACTCCTCAAAAATTCCTCAAATTTAAATAAAATTCCTCAAAAATTTTTTGCAACATATTTTAATTAAATAAAAATTTAAGAAACGTATTAGTTTTAAGATTTAGTTGTGGGTATAAGCGCTGCAGTATTGCATATTTCTTCCAATCGTTTCTTATTTAACTCGTTAACGCCCAAAAGGACACTTTTTGGTTGAAACTCTTAGCAGAAAAATTTAAACGCAAAGTCTGAAAATATTTTTTTTAATGTGCTCTACTCCAAATATTCAAAAATATTCTCCAAAAATTTTATTTCTTATTTTGGGTGATTTATTTTTTTTTCAATCAATTTTTACAATGGAAAAGAAATTTTTTTTACAATCGAAAACAATATAAAAGATGAACGGACGGCATTCAAATTTTCCAAATAAGGTAATTCGTTTTACTCCAATTTTACTCTCAAAATGGCGGCTCAAAATGTAAGACTTAAAATTTTTTATTTATGTCATGATTTATTTATTTTTCTCATGAGATAATAACTTTATTATGGAGTCGACTAAGCAGAATCACATTTTTGATTGAGTAAATTTTGTGAGGGGCTGTCCATAAATTACGTAACATGTTTTTGGCCAATTTCAGATCCCCCCCCCCCTACCCTTATGTCACACCTCGTCACAAAGTCTTGAACCGCCCCGATGGAACCTAACATTTTTTTTTTCAAACATTTTTTGGTTTTTTTTAATAATTTAGCTGTTTGTTATGGACAAAGCTTAAAACACGCTGTTTTTATTTTTAGTTTTATCATTATGGAAATAACATTTAAATTTAATGTTGTTCTATTGTCTTTGACTAACAATTTGATGAAAAGTTTTACAATGTGAACAGAGCTAAACACAAATTAAAGCTTTTCTGGCGTTAACAAGAACACCAACCAGTGGCGATACGTTATAATTTCGATGTTAGTCAATTGCGAAATTTATATAACATTTTGATGTTGGCCTTGAAAGTGAAGTTATAATAGCGTTTTCGATGACTGCTTGAGAGTAAGAATTTCCAATTCAGTTCGGCAAAAAAGTAACTTTAGCTCTGTTTTCTGCTCATTCTTACTCTTGACCTTTGTTTTTTGATGCTGCTAGACTTGTTAAAGGTGTTTCAAATGCCTTTTTTAAATTTGCTCGGTTCAAACATAGTTTTGGCTGTCTTTTTTCAGCTTGTGATCCGTTGTGTAACCTTCCCCTCCACATCACACACTTTCACAAATTCTCTACCTCTCCCCCCCCCTTAAAGTGTTAACTTATTTATGAACTGCCTCTAAGAAAAATTTAAAATTAAATATTTTGGCTTTCTGGTAATTAATTCTGTAATATTTTGTTCCGGGCCGCAATGGAAATAATTAGAAATTGTAAGTTTTCTTTTTTGCGCAGCCATTCTGAGAGAAAAAATCGTAGTCAAAATTTTAGCCAGATTTGGAAAACTAAAACACTCTCATCTTTTTTGAATATGCTTCCGACATTAAGAAAAAATGTTTAAAAATAATCAAATTCACCCAAAACACTGAAATTTTATGTAGCTGTCTATTAAAAATTGAAAATCAAATATTTGAGGTTTTTCAACTATTGCATCGTGTAAAGCACCCTCAAAAATAGTAGTAATAGGTATTTTCTAATATATTTTCCGGGCTTATCGTTATTTTTATGCTCAATGTTTCAAACAAAAAGTGACATTCTGGGCATTAACGAGTAAAATATAAGAAATATTTTACTTGTCAAAAATTTAAATTGTCAAATTCTCAAAATTTCCTCAAAATTTATAAATTTAATAAATAAATTCCTCAAAAATTACTCACATCTTGTGGGAGTCCCAAGATCAAAGGTATTGTCAAATAAATTTTAATCACATAACTAACAGTCACTCGCACCAGAGAACTGCACAAGCCTACTTGAAATTCAAGCTTTTTCAAGTACTTGAATTCAAGTATGTATCCAAACTTGAAAAAGCAAGCTTTGTCCTGCTTATAAAAATACCAAACAATTACAAGTCATATCCAAGCTTTTTCTTTGGCTTGCTTGTTGAGGCTATGTCGGGTTAGAAAGTTGAAAAGCTTGAAACGTTCGGCAAAAGCTTGTAAGCTCGCAAGTATCCAATTAATTGAATTTAAAGCAAGTATCCGAAAAAATTCAATTACCTTGCTTAGGAAAATTTTAAGCGTATTAAGACTTTTAAGGGTTCTGTGGACACCGTGGTTGACAGTTTTAGGGGGTAGCTGATTTTGAAATTGATATAAAAATTTAAAATTCAAGATGGCGAATAGAGTTGCCACCTTGATTTTTTTTGTATTTTTGCGAATTCTTGTTATTTTGAATTTCTGACAATGGATTTGATTTCGAATCTAATATCACAGTATAAAGGTTAGAACTTGTTTTACTTTTTGCTATAGCTAACTTCCCCATCTAAGGACAAAGGGGATTCTTGGCCACAAGGCCTTTCAATCTCAGCCGCAAGGCTTTATTTCATACTCTGCCACAAGGCAGTGTTTCAATATAGTCAAATATTGAATAAGCCACAAGGCTTGATTTGAGTTAATAGAAAAGACTTCTTTTTATTGATGTGATTCTAAGACTGATTTTGCTTAACCCCAACTCGGGGTTTTATAATAAAAATATTGAGTGAAAAGTGACAATATTTTCTTTTCACTCAAAATAATATTTATTCTAAATAAGTTCTTACACATATACAATTAAAAGTCATGAAATCTAAATACAATTATTACACATCTGCTTACTATTACTTTTTACTTACTTACACATCTGCTTGTAATAATATCCATCACAACCCACTTACAGGTTACAAACTCCAATGACTTACTTTTGGCAGCGATTTGTTTTCACAATGTATAACATGAATCATGCCGCTAGTAGCACTTGAGATTGTCACTGCTTGCGCTTCATGCTTTGGTTTCGCTGCAGGTATGCAGTGAGACCAACGTAGAGCGTTTGTAGCGTTGTGTGTTTATGTTATTGTTGAGGTAGGTTAGTGCTAGCCACATGTGCACTACAACAGTTTTAAATAAGCATTCTTGAGACACACGAATAGGGCGGTCTATGTACCCCCCCAATTCGCCATATTTTAAGGGAGAGGCCGAAACATGTGTTAAACTGTTCACTGTAAGTCAAATTGTAAGTCAAACACATGTTTCGGCCCCTCCCTAAAAATATGGAGAATGGGGGCACATAGACCGCCCTATTCGTGTGTTTCAATAATGCTTCCTTCCTTAGCAACCCCCAAAAAGTGGTTAATTTTTACCTATTTTGCTACCCTTTCGAGATATGGAACAACATAAAATTTAAATATATCGAAAAATCCTCGAAAAATTCTCGAAAATTCTTCGAAAAAGTAGACAAAGTGCCATATCTCGAAGGGGAAGCAAGATAGGTAAAAATTAACCATTTTTTGGGGGTTTATACGAGGGGTAGCATTTCTGAGACGCACAAATAGAGGGGTCTATCATCCCCCCATGTGCTACATTTTTAGGGGTGACAGGACGAAACACGTGTTTAACTGTCCACTGCAAGTCAAATTGTAAGTCAAACACGTGTTTCGGGGCCTATTTTTACCTATTGTTCGCTCCAGCACCGAATTCGTAAAAATAAAAAAGTTGTAGGTGGCAACACTATTAACCATCTTAAATTTTAAAATTCTGACATCAGATTCGAAGTCAGCGCCCCTTAACACTGTTAAATGGTGTTTAAAACTCTAAAAAATACATTTTGGTAGGTGGCAGCACTATTATAAAAAAATTACACAATTTTGAAATTCTGGCAATGTATTCGGACTCAGCGATCCATTTTTATCTAGTGTTTGCTCCAGCACCGAATTCGTGAAAATAAAAAAAGTTTAGTTGGCAACAGTAATAACCATCTTGAATTTTAAAATTCTGACATCAGATTCGAAGTCAGCGACCCCTTAACACTGTTAAATGGTGTTTAAAACTCTTAAAAATTCATTTTACTAGGTGGCAACACTATGGTGAAAATTTAGTTGGCAAGCCTATCCTCCATCTTAAATTTTAAAACTGTGATATTAGATTCGAAATCAAATCCGTTGTCAGAAATTCAAAATAACAAGAATTCGCAAAAATAAAAAAAAAATCAAGGTGGCAACTCCATTCGCCATCTTGAATTTTAAATTTTTATATCAATTTTAAAATCAGCTACCCCCTAAAACTGCCAACCACGGAGTCCACAGAACTCTTAGAAATCCAAATACGCTTAAGCTTTTCCTACACAAGCTCATTGAATTTGTTGGATACTTGTTTTTATATTGGATACTTACCTTCAATTTAGAGCTTTTCAAGCTTTTTGTCGAAGGCATCAATTTTTAATTTACTTGGGACTTCGTGCCGTTCGCTTGTAAGCTAGCGTACTTGCAAGTCGCAAGCTGTCGTGGGCTTATTTATTTTCAATCACAAGTCAGACTTGATTGAAAATTATCAAGCTCAAGCTAGCTTGAACTTGTATTTTAGGCAAGTACTTGAAATCGATTTCAAGTAGGCTTGTGCAGTTCTCTGACTCGCACTTACATCACACTACAATTCATAAATTCAAAATTTTATTTCACACCTACCTACATAAACTTTCATACTCAGAAAAAACTGAACATTTGGCTTTCCCATCTGTTTGCCAACACTTAAACTTTTTTCCTCTTTCATCTTGCAAATAAAAAAAAAAAATAACATCTTTCAAACAATGAGGAAAAAAGAATGCAATACACACAATTTGAATAATTTTTTAAATATATACAAAAAAAAATCTTGCCAACACTATTAAAATTTATACATATTTTTTTCTCAATCATACTTCTTGCATGCACCAAAAAAAAAACACATTTTGCAAACACATTTTAAAAATTTTTTCCACACAAACATACACCGTAAAACTATACTACTTGCTACACTGAAAAAGAAACAAATTTTGCAAAAACACTTTATAAAAATTTTTTCTTCTACACAAACATGCACCGAAATATTATACTAAACGCAAATTATTTTAGTATAATTTTAAAACGTAAAAAGTTTAAGAAACGTTTTCTCACTAAAAAACACAGAGAAAATAAATTTTTTTTAAATCACATTAATTCATTTATACTTTTCTCACAACAACAAGAAAAAAAAATTTATTCATACAATTTTTCTCACAAATATGCAATTGAAAAAAAGCATTATCACACGTCTTGCATACACTGAAAAAGTTAACAAATTCACTAAAATTCATATCTACATTTTATTCTTACATGTGCGCACTGTGAAAAAACGTGTACTCATACATTTATTTGTCAAAATCATACAACAGATTTTTTTCTGCACACATTTTAACTCACATTTTAAACTCACATTGAAAAGAAACATTTTGCTTGCAAAAATAGGCACATGTTGTAATGTTTCTCGCAAATATAAACACACATTCAAAATAAACATTTTGCACACAAAATTTTGTAGTAAACACACATTTTAAACACATATTGAAATATAGCGTTCGACTCATTTTACTTGCAAAAATAGACACATTGTAACGGCACACTAAGTGTACACTAACGTGTACTCATACATTTATTTGTCAAAATCATACAACAGATTTTTTTCTGCACACATTTTAACTCACATTTTAAACTCACATTGAAAAGAAACATTTTGCTTGCAAAAATAGGCACATGTTGTAATGTTTCTCGCAAATATAAACACACATTCAAAATAAACATTTTGCACACAAAATTTTGTAGTAAACACACATTTTAAACACATATTGAAATATAGCGTTCGACTCATTTTACTTGCAAAAATAGACACATTGTAACGGCACACTAAGTGGTGGGTTCTGGCTTTCATGTTTGAAGGTGGTGTTGACTGTGAAGTTGAATCCACATTCGAACATGCAGGTCAGAATTCGCCATGGCTGTGTCGTCTGCCAACATGAGTGACATAATGCGTATGCCACGGCTGGCGCGTTCGAGGTGTGACAGCTGGCCGATGACTTTGACAGCTTACACTTTGACTTTCACAGCTGACATTTTGACTTTTACAGTCAACACATTAAGTGACAGTTGACGTTTTACTGTGACAGCTGACATTTTGACTTTACCGTCAACACGTCGCGTGAAAGATGACTGTGACAGCTGACAGATTACTTTGACAGTTCTGGTATTTCAACACGAACGATATACCCTTTTTATTTCTGACATTTTATGTCCTGTGAAATCTGACGTTTCTTTGACATTCAAATCCGACATTGGTATTTAATTTAAATTTGACGTTTATTATTCTTATTTCTGACGTTTTTTTTTTCTTCTGACAGTTTCCTTTTACTTAACTATGACATATTTGTTTTGTTGTTGACAGTTTTTATTTAACTCAGACAGCTGTCGCAGGTCTTGTGCAGCTGTCGCACTTCGAACGCGTGAGCCTTGTTATCCATGCGCAAGTGTGTCACACATGTAAAGTTCGAAGAGCACTCCTCAGTAAATGTTATAAAGCTTAAGCACACCCTCAGCTATGGTTCTCAAGTTTCGGAACGCTCCCTGTCAACATATTTGACAAATGTCAAATAAAATTGGCAGGTCGGCAAATGGCGAACGTCCGCCAGGAAAATTTGTTCCGTCTTTTCGGCATTGGATGGCAAAGGCGACACCAGCAGCGGCCCACAACAAAGCCAACACCTACATCACCAACCGCAGCAGGAGCTTATTATCTCGCAGGTGAGGGTTCTGTTGAGTTTATTGGCTTTATAAATAACCGCTTATTAACTCGCAGCACTAGACACGGAGCACGCAGAGGCGCTCCCAACATACGCACACAAACAACAACTCCAAGCGGCGCCTGCATCGCCACTTGGACCAGCAGCGGCGCACACCCCAGCAGCCACTTGCAACAGCGGCGCACGCATCGTAACTTACAGCAGCGGCGCATACAATAGCAGCCACTTGCAACAGCAGCGGCGCACGCATCGCCACTTGCAACAACAGCGGCGCACGCATCGCCACTTGCCGCAGCAGCAGCGCACGCATCGTCACTTGCTACAGCAGCGGTGCACGCATCGTCACTTGCAACAGCGGCGCACGCATCATCTCTTGCAACAGCAGCGGCGCATACAATAGCAGCCACTGGCAACAGCAGCGGCGCTTGCATCGTCACTTGCACCCGCAGCGACGCACGCCCTTTCCCTTGCAACAGCAGCGGCGCCAACATTCACCACCGCATCAGCATAGCCAGAAACATCCACCAACAGCTCAAACAGCAGCAGCACAGCCACCACGCAACGGTAAGTGTTTGTGTGGAAAGTTAGCTTCCAGAAAAAAAAGTAACATTTTTTTGTTATCACCACGCAACGCAGCCACTTGCAACAGCAGCAGCACAGCCACCACGCAACGCACTTCCAACAGCAGCGGCGCACCCACCAACCGCCTCAACAGCAGCGGCGCACACACCAACATCCTCACTATCGACACCAAGAAGTGCAACAGCATCAACAACTGCAACTGCAGTAGCGGCAAAGAACGACAACATCAATTGCACCAGCAGTAGCGACAACAGCTCCGGACAACAGGTTTTTCTAGATAAGTTATATATATAATTTTGCTTCAAATGTGTCGACTGTTTTTAAGTTCGTATTTTTTATTGCACTGCAGTCATTAAGATCAAATGTCAATATTGATTCAAGTTTTACCTTTAGATAATATCAGTTTTTCATGACTCTTTCAGTTTATATTTTTTTTTATGACTAGTTTTAATATCTAGCTTTATGAAAACTTAAACTTAAACTATGAAAACTTAAACTTTAACTATGAAAACTTAAACACTTAAACTTAAAATATGAAAACTTAAAACTTAAACTTAAAATTTGAAAACTTAAAAAATAAAAAAAAAAAAGAAACATAATATTATGGTAACATTATATGAAAACTTAACATTAATGTAATATGAAACATTAAAATACGAAACCTTAAACACAATACAAACAATTAATTGAACAATACAAAAATACAAAAATTAACATAATATGATAACTTAACATTAATATAAGAACGAAACATAATAAAATGAAAACTGGAAAACAAAACATAATATAATGAACACTTAAGAAGAAAACATAATATATGATAACTTAAAAATGAAACCATAATAAAATGAAAACTTAAGAACGAAACATAATAAAATGAAAACTTGAAAACAAAAAATTATATATGAAAACTTAAGAACGAAACATAATAAAATGAAAACTGGAAAACAAAACATAATATAATGAACACTTAAGAAGAAAACATAATATATGAAAACTTAACAACGAACCATAGGAAAATGAAAACTTAAGAACGAAACATAATAAAATGAAAACTTGAAAACAAAAAAATTATATATGAGAACAACAAATAAAATTCATATAAAACGAAACCTTAAACATAATATAAACGATTAATTTAACAATTCAAAAAAAATAAAAAAAAAGAGAAATATAATATAATATATATTATATATATATAATAAATAAAATGTAAATAAAAAATTTTTATTTAAAAATAATATATTCAAAATAAAATTTGCTTTTTAAAAATAATACAGAACAAAAGTAATATAAAAGAGAAAAATTTTTTTAAATAAACTTTTTTTTTATTTAAAAATAAAAACTAAAAAATTAAATTTGCATAAAATTTTGTTCATTTAACAATTGAAAAAAAAATATAAACAAATATATAAAAATTAAATTTATATTAGTTTTATATAAAATATGTAAAAATAATTTTTAAGATTTTTTTATAAGGGCATTAAATTGTATTATAAAATGAACCAATAAGTTTTTTTTATTTGGTTAGGGGAGAATGTTTGCGTTAGGGGAGGACTATCTACTTCGCCCCGGGGTCCTCCATGGTAGGGAGGGATGTGTGGGCTGAGCCTGAACATCTGGCTCGAGTGTTGGTTGGTGGATGGATGAGCCAGGGGCTCCCAACCTTTTCCATTTTTTTTTAGCTAATCTTCTTTCTTTTCAGGTCCGGTAACTTTTATATTTTTTTTTTTTTTGGTCCGAATCTCGACGCGATAATTTTAATTATGCGAAACATTTGTACGGCGAAGGTACGCGGGGTTGGTCACCACGAACCCCCCCATCACTCCCGAACTGCTAGCACATAGGCTCACCAGCACGTGAGTGGCCAACTTCGGGTCCGCGGGTCACCTGACCAGGAGCGGTGGCGTCGGCTGAGGTAAGCAGACGCCCTGACTATTGTTTTTCTCTGTGCTGCTGTCACAGGGGGGCACATTCACCGTGCGCCCTCAAAAGGTATAAGTCAGGGCTGCTGCTTCCATGGTCGGCCTCACCGCTCAGCATTGCCAGACGCAGTCATTTTTCGTTTTCGTTTTTGTTAATTCGGTCGTGACCCGATTCCGATCCGCTTCAAATTGGCGCCCAACGTGGGGCCGAAATTAATTCTGTTCCCATCTCTACTTGTTATGTTCGGTATCGCGTCGTGGATTCAAACCAATTTAATGTAAATTTTTTTTTCTAGCAGTTTTCATGGCATTCGTGTTTTTTTTTTTCGAATAAAATCATCGGGGTTTATTCAATCGGAATATCCGGCATGAGGCTCAACCTTATACTGGATCCGGTGTTAAATCGTCTGAACCGATTTATTCCTCTATGTGGCCATGAAATCTGCGATCGCGTTTAACTTTCATACTTGTTTTTGTAGTAACTCCTATCATTTTTAACTTTTCGTGTTGCGGGGGGTAGTGTCGAGTGTCGCATGGATTGCGATGTAGTCGCGTTCAATCGCACTGGTCGACCGCTGCACTCGGGACTATTTCGCCGTGGCATGGAACTTTCAGTGGGCCCATTTAACGTATTTTTTTTTTGTAAATTTTTTTAAAAGGAACCCCTGACTCAGCCAGTCGGCAACCAACACTCAAAATTTTTTTTTGGGATTGCAACATTCTCTCCTAAGACCAAATAAGTTCATTTTTATGGATTTATATTTTTATATTTTTATTATTTTTTTTTTCAACTGCGTCATCACTGCCTAAAACAACGGTTTTAGTAGTGGCATAATTACCCAATCTTATACAAATATTCATTGATTTTTTTTTATTTTGTTGACATAGCTGCAATGCCGTTGTACAATAGCACGGAGGATATACCAGCTCAGGTGGAGGGTGCTGAGAATTTGTGCAGCATTTGCAAGCAGGCCTTCACAAAGAATGAAGACATGCTGACACCATGCAAGCACGTTTTCCACCGAGCATGTATATCTCAGTGGATTCATACGAGCCACAGTTGTCCGTTGTGCCGTACGCTTTGCAGCGACAAGAAACTTAGGCCATATCAGTCAGCTCTAGTGGGTGCTTCTTCGTTACCTTCGCCAGGTAAAACGAATTCTAGCCAGGGCGCTGTAAAGAAGGGACGTCCGGCCACTAGAAGCCAAAGAAACTTAGGTTTCAGTCAGGAGCAAGATTCAAATACGAATCTTTCGGCGAGGCAGCCGTTTGCAAATGAGTCGGTCGAACGGTTTTCCGATCAAGCTGCTAGTGCAAATTATCAAGATCCATCTGATAACTTTCAGCCTATGTCGGCACCGCACTCATATTCAGATAAAGATTTGCAGCTCTTGATTAATGAGGCAGTTCGAACCGAACTCGCAAAATTGAATTTAAACCAAGTCAGACATACTCCGCACGGAGCAACGCCACATTCTGTTCCGTCGCAGGGTCTCCAACAGGCGCGAGCATCAATGCCTGTTGCAAATAACCACCAATATTTAAATTATCAACAACCTCATCTTCACCACGCTTCACTTCCAGATGTCGGATACGGTCGAGGATATCCTTAGGGCTTTCCAGGTCCTCCGCCACCGAATCAGCAGGTGCCCAGTGGCAGTGGTGTTCCGGGTTAGTCCTCGCACTTTGTGTTGGCAGAGAGTGTTGCCAGCAAAATTTTCAACTGGAAAATCACCTTCAGTGGTAAAACTGATGCGATGACCATTGATAAATTTATATATCAAATACACTCTCTGACAATGCAGAGCTTGCGGGGAGACTTTGGAGCGCTATCTGACCATGCACACCTGCTATTCGTGGGCAAGGCCTTGGATTGGTTCTGGCGGTACCATCGAAGTGTCACCCGCATCGAATGGACAGCATTATGCGCTGAGCTTCGAAGCCAATTTACTGACCACCGAACCGATCTCGACATCATGGATTTAGTGCGCAGTCGCAAGCAAAAGTTCGATGAGAAATTTGATGAATACTATGAGGCAGTCTTGCAGCTTACAGACAAACTGCAAAGCCTCTTGATTCTCAAGCTCTGTTGGAGATTTTGCGATGAAATTTAAGGCTAGATGTGCGACGTAGTTTGTTGTATGTCTCAGTGGGTAGTGTTAGTCAGCTTCGCGCGTTTGTTCGGAGGCGTGAATTACTGGACGAGGAACATGGAAGGAATTCCAGAAGCTTCCCGCCGCAGCGTCAAGTCTCCGAGCTGACATGCGAATCTGGTCATACTGACACCAACACAACAACTACCACAACAGATAATACTTTTTTAGAATTTCAACCAGCCCCTCATTAACTTCTGAGGTGGCATGCCAAACTGAGGCAATACCAGATGTAACAAACGTTAAAATTCAAATTTTGAAACGCGAACAAACGGCTTCTAGTGCGCCACAAAGGACGTTCAAGCCTTTGCACGTGCGATGGCAAGAATATAACGCTGCTCGCAGACGTATTTTTCAGAGCGAGGGCTCCAGCCAAACAAAAAATAAAAGAAAGTAACGATCAACTGCAAGATTGAGGCAATTTTGGAGCAAGGTCAGAGCCTTGAGAAAATTTGCGTGCTCGGCGGTTTTGTTGAGTGCTCCCGAGAATGATGTTCGTCCCTACGCACCGGTCTCATTAGCCGGCGAGACGTTAGTAGGGTTAATCGATACTGGCGCTACTGTCAGTTGCATTGCCAACAATTTGGCACAAAGACTGTTGTCTAATAAGTAACTGAAGTGGCAAAGGTATGCGATTGATCTGAAAACGGCGGACGGGACGAGTCTTTCTTCGGCGGGAGTACTCGACACCACCATCACCTTTCGAGGAGTCACCAAACCACTCAAGTTTTTGATCGTTCCAACTTTGTCTCAAGACTTGTATTTGGGAGTTGATTTCGTAAAAGCTTTCGGCTTGGCTGGAGATCTCTTTCTGGGAAATTACAACTGCTCTTCAGTCAGTGGCGTATGCGAAGTTGATTCTACTAGACATGTTTTGACTGCTCGTCAGCAAGCTAGACTGAATGCAACAATTTTAAATTTTCCATCTTTTTCTGAAGAAAGCTTAGGCCGCACTCGTTTGATTAGTCACGTCATTGATGTAGGAAATGCAAAGCCAGTCAAACAAAGGCATTTTTCTGTTTTTCCTGGTGTCGAAAAACTTCTTTTCGCTGAAGTCGATCGCATGTTGGCTCTTGGTGTTATTGAGGTGTCTCAAAGCGCTTGGTCATCTCCTGTGGCTTTGATCGTCAAACCAAATAAAGTGAGGTTATGCCTCGACGCGCGCAAGGTCAATGAGGTCACTGTGAAGGATGCCTATCCTTTGCCGCTCATTGAGGGAATCCTCAGTCGGCTTCCAAAAGCTCAATTTATTTCGAGCTTGGATCTGAAGGACGCCTTCTGGCAGATTCCGTTAGATGTAGCGTCAAGGGATAAGACAGCCTTCACAGTGCCTAATCGACCATTGTACCAGTTCGTTACAATGCCTTTCGGCCTATGTAATGCGCCGCAAACGATGTCCCGTTTGATGGACAAGGTCATACCTGCTCACTTACGAACTAAGGTTTTTGTTTATTTAGACGATTTATTGCTAATCACCGAGACGTTTGACGACCACTTATCGTTGCTTCAGGAGGTAGCCCTGTGCATGAGACATGCTGGTCTAACCATCAACATCGAAAAAAGCAAATTTTTGCTTAAGCAAATTCATTATCTTGGTCACGTGATTGGGCATGGAACCATAAGTACCGATCCAGAAAAAGTGAGGGCAATTCGAGATTTTC
Source organism: Coremacera marginata (assembly GCA_914767935.1). Taxonomy (NCBI): domain Eukaryota; kingdom Metazoa; phylum Arthropoda; class Insecta; order Diptera; family Sciomyzidae; genus Coremacera; species Coremacera marginata. The sequence goes on along the minus strand of OU612045.1, from coordinate 117,552,709 downwards.
CCTTGCCTAAAACTGTTCGACAGCTTCGTCGTTTTCTTGGTGTTTGTGGATGGTACCGACGGTTCGTGCTCAATTACGCTTCCATCTCAACCCCTTTGACCAACATGTTGCAAAAGGCGAAAAAATTTGTTTGGACTGATGAGTCGATAGCCGCGTTTGAGGCCCTCAAAAATAGCCTGTGTAGTGCACCAGTGCTTCACAGTCCTGACTTTTCTCGTCCGTTTTCCATCCAGTGCGATGCATCTCAATATGGAGTCGGAGCCGTGTTGGCTCAGCGCGATGATGAGGGTAATGAAGTCCCAATTGCGTACATGTCGCATAAGTTTAACCAAGCGCAAAGAAACTATACTGTTTCGGAACAAGAATGCCTTGCAGCGGTCATGGCCATAAAGAAATTCCGAGCTTATGTCGAACGACATGAATTCGAAGTGATCACCGATCACGCATCCTTAAAATGGTTAATGGGCCAAACCGATTTACATGGCAGACTTGCACGCTGGGCATTGAAACTGCAAGGTTTCAAATTTACCATTCTTCATCGCAAAGGTAGCCAAAACGTAGTTCCCGATTCTTTATCGAGAGTGCATTCACCTGAAGCAGTGGAATATCAGAACTAACAGAGAATTCGACTGCGATCTCGACAGTTTTAGATTTTTCTTCAGCACCTTTTAAAACTGAGAATTATCTAAAACTGGTCAATGAATTCCAAAAATGTGACAGTCAGCAGCCGGACATTCAGGTAGTAGACGGTTTAATTTACAAGCGGTGTGAATTTGCCAGTGGTGATCCCACTCAAGAAGAACAGTCATGGAAACTCTGGGTGCCGGAGGAGTTGAGAATGTCTCTCAATGTTGAAGCTCACGATCATCCAATGAGTTCCCATGGTGGGATTCACAAAACATTGACTCGTTTAAAAATGTTGTATTTTTGGCCACGAATGGCAAAACAAGTGCGTGATTACGTTCTAGCTTGTGAAGTCTGCAAAATGACAAAGGCTCCTAATTTCATACTAATTTTAGGGCCTTACCCAAGGTCACGCTCAGGGAACGTGGGTCTCGTGATTGTGCTTGACCACCTTTCAAAATTTCACTTCTTAGAACCCTTTCGTACGTTTACCACTAAGAAAATCGTTGAATTTCTGGAAAAGCGAATTTTCTCTTTTTTTGGCGTTCCAGAGATTATTACGACGGACAATGGAGTTCAGTTTAAATCTAATAAATTTAAAGATTTATTGAAACTTTATGGTGTAACGCATAATCTTACGGCCAATTATTCTCCTCAAGCCAATGCTGTAGAACGCGTAAATCGCTCAATAATAGCCGCGATTCGTGCGTATATTCATCCTGACCAAAAGGATTGGGATGAATCATTCTTTGCGATAAGCGCAGCTCTCCGCAGCTCAGTTCACTTGTAATGTGTATTAGGTTTCACTGATGCCCATGTGTCATGACCTTTATAAGTAGTGTGCCCAAGGGTTCACATAAGTAGCGTCACTTGTAAATCAAATTGACAAAAATAAAATCAGTCTGTATCCAACAAGAGAAGCGCGCTGACTTTTTATTTCGTTTAACATAATATGGCGACCGTGACAAAAATTAAAATAAAGAAAAAACGTGGCAGAAAAAAAGCAACTAATGGTGTAAAAGCCGGAAAGAAATCTTGCTGCATATTGACATGTTAATGAAAAGAAATAACATAAGCTGTGGAACAATACCTGAAATGGAAAGTTATAAAGTAAAAGACAAGAAAGTGAAAATTAAATACCTGAAAAGAAAATAGAATAGAAAATAAAATTAATAAAAAGTCAGTGAAATATTTGAAACTGTAAAAAAAAAGCTATACTTAAAAGAAAAACTGTACCAAGTTACAACAAAAAAAAAAAACCTTGTCAAGTGCAAAAAGAATAGAAAAGAATTCATCACCATGACATGTTCGCGTATAAAGCGTTAAAATTGCCGCTACAAGTGTTTTTATTTGCATCCCTCTTACGCATGCTAAAAATTTAGCAAGTAAGAGAAACAATTAAGAGAAATAAGTCAAGTCAACTGACACAAACACACAAAAAAAAAAAACGGGCGACCGAAGCGACGTCGTCGACAGCAAGTGCGTAAGAATGTTAACTGAAGCAGAGACTACACCGCAACACAGAGCGATTGCAATCAACAACGCGTAAAACAACGATTAGCGCTAGTGAAGAGAACTAAAATACGTAACAAGCAAAACATTATACATATTCAATTATACAAAAACACATACATACTGTTTTGAAGCGGAAAATATATAACAAAAATAATAATTTACATAAATTTGACAATAACATTTCTATAATACCGCATATAAGTGGTAAATAATTAACATGCATAATAAGTTATATCAAATTTTACAATTCTATAAGTAAAGTATATGCTTATATAATATGAAACACTTTTAAACCATCAGAAGTAACAAATAGAAAAACACATAAAAAGAAAATAAAAAGAAAAATATACAAAGAAAAAAAAACACATACCTGAAATGAAATTTTTAATTTTATGAAATAATATAAGACAAAAATATGTAAAACGAATATATAACATGCAGAATGACAAAACAAATCAAATAAGACTATCGATATTAAAAGACAATTAAAAGACATTAAAAGACAAAAAACAAACAATAAGTAATTTTATCAAAAAGAACACGAAAAGAATAGTGAGAAAAATTGAAAAGTTACATGGTAAAAATGAATATGTATTTAAAGACATAGTAAATAAGCAAAAATTTTTAAATAAACTTGAAAAGAAAATACAAAGAAAACAAAGAAAACCTGAAAAACAAAAATGTGAAAAAAAGACTACAGAAAACCTGAAATGAAAGAAAAGAAAAGGATGTGAAAACTTGAACAATAATGAGTAAAGTTAAGAATAAATCATGGCACAATAACCAGAAGCTAAATTTAAATATAATGGAAAAAAAATCAATGCGAGTAAGCAACAATCTTAAAGACAATAATATAAAATACCCGGACGTGAAAAAATATTGCAGACATAATGAAAAATACACTATAAATAAATATAAATGTTTGAACATTAAAAACCAAATTTACAACAAAGAAAATTATAAACTTTTAATCAACTTTAACAACAATTACAACAGAACAAATTCTAACAACAACAACAGCTACAGAAATAACAACAATCAAATACAACAGCAGCTTTAGGAAAAATGGAAAATTACACAACTTTTTCAACAACACGAATTTCAACAACAACATCTATGAATACAAGTACAATCACAAACAACTTCAACTTTAACCACCAGTAACTATTAGTAACCACCTATCAATTCATAACTACATTGTACTTTTCTTTAATTATATAAAAATATTTCAAATAGATTTAAGTCAGTTCTATTATTTTTAAGATCAACAAAAATTGTTAATTTTAATTTAATTAGAATTAAATTATAATTACGAATTTTTGATGATTTAAAATTAAGCTAATAATACTTACACATTGATCTCAATATGATTATCGTTAAGAAAATACTTTGTTATTAAAATTAATAATTTTCTAATACCTAATTAATTTTAATATAATCGAATTTCAAAATTACAAATAACATTTAAGCAATACCTTCAGTTCTAATGCTAAATTGTTGAATTAATCTTCATAGCCGTTCAAATATATATATAAAAAATATATATATAAAAAATATATATATACAAAACATAAAAACTAAAAATACACTTTACGAATATTTTCTCCTTCTTTTGAGTTTCTTGTGTTTTTGATAAGTAAACATTTTATGGATTTTTTTGTAATTTAAATGTCTCTTCAAGAAGAACTTGAAAAATTTAGAACAAAATCTAAATTAATCTTAAATGAGAATTTAAGTAAAAATCAAGAAACAAGGGAAAGTTACCGCACACAAATTATTGATGCTTATAACGTTTTTTTTTACTACGGCACTGAAAAATTTAAAAGTGAAGACACTGAAGAAAATAAAAAGCTATACAAAGACTCACTTGTTTTTGTGCAGCAAAAATTTTTAAAGTGTTTAGAAAAGCTAAATTGCACACATAACATCGTAGAAGGGTTAATAACAGCCATAATTCCAAAAGATATTGGGGTGTCACAAATTTTAACAACAGAACCAGAGTCAGATACAAAAGCTAAACAAAATAATATAATGGCGCTATCAACGCCTGAATTCCTTAAATTGGCGGCGAGCCAAATAAATAAACCGTTTTCTGGAGATCCATTGAGTTTAGGTGCGTTTGTTGATTCGGTTAATCTTTTAAAAACTTTGGCCACTACGGACGGGTTGCAAACTTTTCTTGTTTCTTTCATCAAAACGAAACTTGAAGGAAGAGCCAGAGAAGTTATTTCAAATGAAGAAACCGTAGATGGCATAATAGAAAAATTACAACTTCATATTAAACCAGATAGCTCTAAAGTTGTTGAAGGCCGAATGTTAGCGTTAAGATTCACCACAGCAAATCAGGTTGACTTTTCAGACAAGATAGAACAATTGTCAAATGCTTTTCGTAGATCCTTGGTTTTGGAAGGTGTTTCTCATGCTAAAGCTGATGAAATGGCAATCGAAAAAACCATTGACGTTTGCAGAAAAAACACCCAATCGGATTTAATTAAATCTGTTTTAGAATCAACTTCTTTCAAATCTCCAAAGGAAGTAGTCGCAAAAATGGTAACCCAAATAGACAAAGCTCGCACAGAGCATCAAGTACTCTCTTTTCGTGCTACTAGAGGCGGTGGTAGAAATAATTTTCGAAATAATTTTGCTCAAACAAGTTCAAATCGGAATGGTCAAGACAACCAACATAATTCACGCATTTTTTTTAATAAAAATAGTTATCGAAACAATAACGACACATTTCGTGGAAGTTTCAATCGTGGTTATCGTGCTAATCGTAGCTATTCGAACAACAATAACTACAATCATAATAACACCAGAAATGTGCGTTCAGTTACTAATTTGGAAAGTTCTCAAGAACCTCAATCGGGGTTTGGAGAGGCAACAAATATTTAAAAATTTTTCACGTTTACGCCTTTAAATCATAACATTCTGATTTCATTTCAGTTAATACTAACATTGCAAAATTCGTTGATAATACATTCTTAATAGATTCTCAAGCTGACATATCGTTAGTAAAAATCTCAGCTATTAATAATCAATGCGAAATAGATACGAACGAAATAATTAACATTAAAGGCGTTACAAACGAAATCGTTCAATCAATCGGTACAATTTTTTCAATTTTTATAGTAGAAAATCAAACATTTGAACAAAAATTACATGTTGTTGACGAGAATTTCTGCATTCCAGTCGACGGTATACTGGGAAGAGGTTTTCTCAAATCTTTCAATTGCAACATTGATTTCAGCCAAATGACTTTAACAGTTAACTTGCCACATGATCAGATATTATAAACATTTTTGAAGGACCAACATATGACAGTATAGTAATTCCTCCAAGATGTGAAGCTATACGTAAAATATCAGTTACTAACGTTGATTTTAATGAACCCATGGTTTTCGAAGCCATCGAGCCCACAGCTGGCGTCTTTATGTCATCATCTATAATAGACCCAAACGATCCATATGTAAGAGTTTTGAATACAACCAACAAATTTCAAAGAATAAATAAAAATTTTAGCGACAATATCGTGAAACTTACTGAGTTTAAAGTATGCTCAATAGACAAAATTGAAAAAGAAAAGGAAAGGACAGATAAAGTATTAGATATTTTAAAAAATCAATGGCCGACATGTTATAATACAAATATGACGCAATTATGTAGAGAATTTGCAGATATTTTCGCGATAGAGGGAGATAGGGCAACAGTGAATAATTTTTACATACAAGATCTGCTAGAAAGCTCAAACGAATCAGTTTACATTAAAAACTACCGTATTCCACACAAACAAAAGGAAATAATAAATGAAAAAATAACTGAACTACTTCAAAACGACCAAATTGAACCCTCAATTTCGCATAATATCAGCCCAATTCTATTGATTCCCAAAAAAGGTACAGACTGCGAAAAGAAGTATCGTCTCTGTGTAGATTACAGAGCAATAAACAAAAAACTAATTCCAGACCGATTCCCATTGCCAAGAATTGACGACATTCTCGACAGCCTTGGTAATGCCAAATTCTTTTCCGTAATCGATTTACACGCTGGTTTCCATCAGATACCGCTAAGTGAGAAATCGCGACCACTTACCGCTTTCAGTTCCAAAACGGGTATTTATCAGTATAAAGTATTACCTTATGGATTAAATATTGGTCCAAGCACATTAAGTCGAATGATGGCTATGGCATTTTCAGGTTTACCACTTTCAACTTGTTTTTTATATATAGACGATATCATTGTTCCTGGTCGAAGCGAAAACGATCACTTAAAAAATTTAAGAAAAGTATTTGAAGTTTGTCGGAAAACAAATTTAAAGTTAAGTCCGAAATAATGTCAATTTTTTCGAAATGAAGTTATCTACCTTGGCCATCGATGTACTGATAAAGGTATCTTGCCAGATAGTTCCAAGCTTTCGGCAGTAACAAACTATCCAGTTCCAAAAAATTCTGAGGAAACTAAACGTTTCGTAGCTTTTTCAAATTACTATCGAAGATTTATAAAAAATTTTGCTGAACTTGCTCAACCGCTAAATAGACTTACACGAAAAAATACTCAATTTATTTGGACGAACGAATGCCAGTCTGCTTTCGATCAGCTCAAAACCCACTTGGCATCCCCACCGATTTTAGCTTACCCAAATTTTGCGGAACAGTTCACAATAACTGTGGATGCATCAAAAAGAGCTTGTGGAGCAGTTTTGAGCCAAAAAATTAATAATGTTGACCACGCCATATGCTATGCATCAAAATCATTCACAAAAGGTGAACAAAATAAAGCCACAATTGAGCAAGAACTTATTGCTATTCACTGGGCAATCAAACAACTCAGACCTTATTTGTATGGAACCAATTTCACGGTAAGAAGTGACCATAAGCCTTTAATTTATTTATTTTCACTAAAAGAACCATCTTCGCGCTTAACGCGCATTCGACTTGATTTAGAGGAGTATTCATTTAGCATAGAACATGTTCGAGGTAAAGATAATGTCGTGGCGGACGCGCTTTCAAGGATAACACTTGACGACATTAAGCATACCCTCGCAAACGAAACCAACAAAGTACTCGTTGTAACAAGATCAATGTCAAACAAACCAATAAATCCAAAACCACAGAGTAAAATTAATCAGGAAGCGCAACCAAACGTAATAGAAGCATTAAATAACACAGAATATGTAGGAATTCCATTTATGAAATGTTTTTCGCCTTGTGAAAATGAAAACAGGCCTGTAATATTAACAATTAACATTTCTCACAAGGCAAAAAACATTTCCAAATTTAATCTTGCACTCGCTAACGACGAACGATTTTTAGAATCGCTTCTGTATGAGCTACAAAAAGTGGCCGACGAATGCAACATTAAAAACATAAAAATTGCAACAAATGATATTTTATTTACAACGTTTCCAATCATTAAATTCAAAGACCTAGGCAACAAAGTTTTAAGAAATTTACATATTATCCTTACTCAACCTTGTCAAAATGTCAACGATAAAGACGAACAATTCGCAATAATTAAAAAATTCCATGACGATAAAATTTTTGGTGGTCATAAAGGATCAAACAGGTTATATGCCGAATTAAGATCAAAATTTAAATGGAAAGGAATGTCGAAAGATATTTCCAAATACATTAAAAACTGCCATAAATGTCAGATCAATAAAGCAAAAATTAGGAACATTGAACCATTGAAGATTACAAATACTCCACAGAAAGCATTTGATAAAATTATCATAGACACAATAGGTCCATTACCGAGGAATACTAATGGTAATTCCTACGTAATTTCAATTATGTGCGACCTAAGCAAATTTTTGATAATGGCGCCTATTCCGTCTAAAGATGCGAATACAGTGGCCAAAACAATAGTTGAAAAATTAATACTTAAATTCGGTCCAGTTAGAGAAGTTTTAACTGATTGTGGCACTGAATTTGTGAACCAAGTTATGAAAGAAATATCTGAAGTTTTACAATTTGAACAAAAGACATCAACTCCCTATCATCACGAAACTGTTGGCACCATAGAAAGGTCACATCGCGTTTTTAACGAATATCTGCGCGCTTATTTAAATAGTACTGACGAATGGGAAGAATATTTATCTTATTTTTCCTTCCGTTAAAACATAACACCACAAACAAGTTTAAAATATAAATACTCTCCATTTGAGTTGGTATTCGTCAAAAGATGCGACACGCCCCATAATCTTCTGGATGGTAGAATTGATCCAATTTACAATATAGACAATTACGCAAAAGAGTTGCGTTTTAAATTACAAAATTCTAATAAAATAGCACAAGAACTACTTATTATTATGAAAGTTATTTCAAAAAGAGTTTTCGACAAAAATATATATCCTATTAAATTAAGGAAAAATGATAAAGTTTTACTTATTGATCAAACTAGACATAAGTTACAGCCTTTATATACAGGACCTCATTTAATTTCAAAAGTTTTTGATGAAAACATTGAAATAATTGATTTAAACAAAAACATAAAAAAAGTAGTACACAAAAACAATGTAAGAAAGTACTTAAAATAAAAAAAAAAAAAAAAAAAAAAAAACAAATATATATATATGTATATATCGCATACTATAATTTATTCAATTACTTTATATTATCATCTGTACATAATCAAACTTCATTATATATATTAACATTTCATGATTGTATTTCACATTAACTAAAACTAAAATTTACTCTTGTTGTCTTATTTTACTTCTTTTCTTCATATGTAAATATAATAGTAAACATAATTATATAGGCTGCTAATAATGTAAATCTTAAGTTTAAAAATCTATATACCAAAACTTCTCAGCTTTAAAAAGGGAAGGTGTAATGTGTATTAGGTTTCACTGATACCCATGTGTCATGACCTTTATAAGTAGTGTGCCCAAGGGTTCACATAAGTAGCGTCACTTGTAAATCAAATTGACAAAAATAAAATCAGTCTGTATCCAACAAGAGAAGCGCGCTGACTTTTTATTTCGTTTAACATAATACACTCTTCATCTGGTTTTTCGCCGTATTTTGTTGTTTTTGGACAAAATATGATTTGTCATGCAAAAAATTATGAACTTCTACGGAAGTTAAAACTATTAGAAGATCCAACGGCTGAAACTACGCCTGGGGAGAGAACTGTGCTGATTCGAGAGCAAGTGCGAGAGAACTTGCGAAAGGCATATGAGAAGAATGACAGGCTGTACAATATGCGTTCACGACCAGTGAGTTTTGAGGTTGGTCAGGTCGTGTATCGAAGAAGTTTTGCCCAAAGCAAGGCCTCTGAGCATTTTAATGCTAAGCTGGCGAACGTCTTTGAGAAAGCTAGAGTCATTAAGAAGATGGGTTGGCGTACTATGAGCTGGCTGATATGGCTAATAAACGGCTGGGGTGTTTCACGCTAAAGACATTAGGGGATAGTGCCTTCAGTCCTTGCAACCAGTGTTCAACTTGTTCCGAAGAACTGTTTTGTAAAGGCACACTAAGTGGTTGGTTCTGGCTTTCATGTTTGAAGGTGGTGTTGACTGTGAAGTTGAATCCACATTCGAACATGCAGGTCAGAATTCGCCATGGCTGTGTCGTCTGCCAACATGAGTGACATAATGCGTATGCCACGGCTGGCGCGTTCGAGGTGTGACAGCTGGCCGATGACTTTGACAGCTTACACTTTGACTTTCACAGCTGACATTTTGACTTTTACAGTCAACACATTAAGTGACAGTTGACGTTTTACTGTGACAGCTGACATTTTGACTTTACCATCAACACGTTGCTTGACAGATGACTGTGACAGCTGGCCGATGACTTTGACAGCTTACACTTTGACTTTGACAGCTGACATTTTGACTTTTACAGTCAACACATTAAGTGACAGTTGACGTTTTACTGTGACAGCTGACATTTTGACTTTACCGTCAACACGTCGCGTGACAGATGACTGTGACAGCTGACAGATTACTTTCACAGTTCTGGTATTTCAATACGGACGGTATACCCTTTTTATTTCTGACATTTTATGTCCTGTGAAATCTGACGTTTCTTTGACATTCAAATCCGACATTGGTATTTAATTTAAATTTGACGTTTATTATTCTTATTTCTGATTTTTTTTTTTTTTTTCTTCTGACAGTTTCCTTTTACTTAACTATGACATATTTTTTTTGTTGTTGACAGTTTTTATTTAACTCAGACAGCTGTCGCAGGTCTTGTGCAGCTGTCGCACTTCCAACGCGTGAGCCTTGTTATCCATGCGCAAGTGTGTCACACATGTAAAGTTCGAAGAGCACTCCTCAGTAAATGTTATAAAGTTTAAGCACACCCTCAGCTATGGTTCTCAAGTTTCGGAACGCTCCCTGTCAACATATTTGACAAATGTCAAATAACATTGGCAGGTCGGCAAATGGCGAACGTCCGCCAGGAAATTTGTTCCGTCTTTTCGGTATTGGATGGCAAAGGCGACACCAGCAGCGGCCCACAACAAAGCCAACACCTACATCACCAACCGCAGCAGGAGCTTATTATCTCGCAGGTGAGGGTTCTGTTGAGTTTATTGGCTTTATAAATAACCGCTTATTAACTCGCAGCACTAGACACGGAGCACGCAGAGGCGCTCCCAACATACGCACACAAACAACAACTCCAAGCGGCGCCTGCATCGCCACTTGGACCAGCAGCGGCGCACACCCCAGCAGCCACTTGCAACAGCGGCGCACGCATCGTAACTTACAGCAGCGGCGCATACAATAGCAGCCACTTGCAACAGCAGCGGCGCACGCATCGCCACTTGCAACAACAGCGGCGCACGCATCGCCACTTGCCGCAGCAGCAGCGCACGCATCGTCACTTGCTACAGCAGCGGTGCACGCATCGTCACTTGCAACAGCGGCGCACGCATCATCTCTTGCAACAGCAGCGGCGCATACAATAGCAGCCACTGGCAACAGCAGCGGCGCTTGCATCGTCACTTGCACCCGCAGCGACGCACGCCCTTTCCCTTGCAACAGCAGCGGCGCCAACATTCACCACCGCATCAGCATAGCCAGAAACATCCACCAACAGCTCAAACAGCAGCAGCACAGCTACCACGCAACGGTAAGTGTTTGTGTGGAAAGTTAGCTTCCAGAAAAAAAAGTAACATTTTTTTGTTATCACCACGCAACGCAGCCACTTGCAACAGCAGCAGCACAGCCACCACGCAACGCACTTCCAACAGCAGCGGCGCACCCACCAACCGCCTCAACAGCAGCGGCGCACACACCAACATCCTCACTATCGACACCAAGAAGTGCAACAGCATCAACAACTGCAACTGCAGTAGCGGCAAAGAACGACAACATCAATTGCACCAGCAGTAGCGACAACAGCTCCGGACAACAGGTTTTTCTAGATAAGTTATATATATAATTTTGCTTCAAATGTGTCGACTGTTTTTAAGTTCGTATTTTTTATTGCACTGCAGTCATTAAGATCAAATGTCAATATTGATTCAAGTTTTAACTTTAGATAATATCAGTTTTTCATGACTCTTTCAGTTTATATTTTTTTTTATGACTAGTTTTAATATCTAGCTTTATGAAAACTTAAACTTAAACTATGAAAACTTAAAAACTTAAACTTTAACTATGAAAACTTAAACACTTCAACTTAAAATATGAAAACTTAAAACTTAAACTTAAAATTTGAAAACTTAAAATATAAAAAAAAAAAAAAAAGAAACATAATATTATGGTAACATTATATGAAAACTTAACATTAATGTAATATGAAACATTAAAATACGAAACCTTAAACACAATACAAACAATTAATTGAACAATACAAAAATACAAAAATTAACATAATATGAAAACTTAACATTAATATAAGAACGAAACATAATAAAATGAAAACTGGAAAACAAAACATAATATAATGAACACTTAAGAAGAAAACATAATATATGATAACTTAAAAATGAAACCATAATAAAATGAAAACTTAAGAACGAAACATAATAAAATGAAAACTTGAAAACAAAAAATTATATATGAAAACTTAAGAACGAAACATAATAAAATGAAAACTGGAAAACAAAACATAATATAATGAACACTTAAGAAGAAAACATAATATATGAAAACTTAACAACGAACCATAATAAAATGAAAACATAAGAACGAAACATAATAAAATGAAAACTTTAAAACAAAAAAAATTATATATGAGAACAACAAATAAAATTTTTATAAAATTCATATAAAACGAAACCTTAAACATAATATAAACGATTAATTTAACAATTCAAAAAAATAAAAAAAAAGAGAAATATAAAATAACAATTAAATGTAAATAAAAAATTTTTATTTAAAAATAATATATTCAAAATAAAATTTGTCTTTTAAAAATAATATAGAACAAAAGTAAAATAAAAGAGAAACATTTTTTTAAATAAACTTTTTTTTTTATTTAAAAATTAAAACTAAAAAATTAAATTTGCATAAAATTTTGTTCATTTAACAATTGGAAAAAAAATATATAAACAAAAATATAAAAATTAATTTTATTTTAGTTTTATATAAAATATGTAAAAAAAATTTTTAAGATTTTTTTTATAAGGGCATTAAATTGTATTATAAAATGAACAAATAAGTTTTTTTTATTTGGTTAGGGGAGAATGTTTGCGTTAGGGGAGGACTATCTACTTCGCCCCGGGGTCCTCCATGGTAGGGAGGGATGTGTGGGCTGAGCCTGAACATCTGGCTCGAGTGTTGGTTGGTGGATGGATGAGCCAGGGGCTCCCAACCTTTTCCATTTTTTTTTTAGCTAATCTTCTTTCTTTTCAGGTCCGGTAACTTTTATATTTTTTTTTTTTGTCCGAATCTCGACGCGATAATTTTAATTATGCTCGTGAAACATTTGTACGGCGAAGGTACGCGGGGTTGGTCACCACGAACCCCCCCATCACTCCCGAACTGCTAGCACATAGGCTCACCAGCACGTGCAGTCGTGGCCAACTTCGGGTCCGCGGGTCACCTGAGCAGGAGCGGTGGCGTCGGCTGAGGTAAGCAGACGCCCTGACTATTTTTTTTCTCTGTGCTGCTGTCACAGGGGCGCATTCACCGTGCGCCCTCAAAAGGTATAAGTCAGGGCTGCTGCTTCCATGGTCAGCTTCACCGCTGAGCGTTGCCAGACGCAGTCATTTTTCGTTTTCGTTTTTGTTAATTCGGTCGTGACCCAATTCCGCTCCGCTTCAACATATTTTATGCACACACTGGTATAAATATTTGTCTCGCAAATATAAACACACATTCAAAATAAACATTTTGCACGCAAAAATAAACACCATTTAAAAGAAACATTTTTTTTTAAAAAAATAAACACACATGAACAGAAATTCTTATACACAGTTCACACAGTTATATATTTATATTGTGAAAAACTTCTTTTTAACACACATTTTTAAACACACATTTTCAAACTACATTTAAAATAAACATTTTGCACGCAAAAATAAACACACATTTAAAAGAAACATTTTTGCTTACAAAAATAGACACACATTTTAATGTGCCTCGCAAATATAACCACATTCAAAATAAACATTTTGCACGCAAAATTAATTGGTAAACACACATTTAAACACACATTGAAATAAACGTTTGTCTCGCAAATATAAGCACACATTCAAAATAAACATTTTGCACGCAAAAATAAACACACATTTTAAACACACATTAAAGTAAACAGTTTTCTCGCAAATATATACACACATTTTAAAATAATCATTTTACACGCAAATTAAACACACATTTTAAATACATTTTTTTAACCCACTTTTTTTATACACACATCTTAAACTCATGTTATACCCAGATTGTAAACAAACAATTTAAAAACATATTTTAAAAACGTATGTTTTAATCAAATAAAATTTAGCAAGGTGGCAAAATGGTCAACTTCCGCTCTAAAAAAATTATTTTGCCTTTTGGATACTAGCGAGGAAAGACACCACCAACAGCAACGCTATCTTCGCATCATCACCAGCATCCTCATAGCGGCCAAAGCGACAGAAGCAGCATATAAACGATGAGCTCCCATCTCACTGGCGCTGCAAGCCCAGCACACCCTAGTAAAAACCCCAGCAGGCAGCGGCATCCCAGCATTAGCGCAAGCAGCACTGCTTAGCAACGGATGTGACCATTGCACCTTCTAGTGGAGTACCTAGCACCTACCCGTTGGCAACTAACGTGGCAAAAGCAGCGCCCGCTCAACAACTCACATCACTGCAACCACTGTACAGGCGACAGCAGTGCTGCTCAAGATATTAAGAGACCAGCGGCGGATTCCAGGCACGGCTCTGCTGTAACAGTAGCCACTAGCACCACAATCCACTACAGACAGTTGTGACCCCACAAAAACCCAGAAGCACGGGAAATGGGTGCAGCATATCGCCAACATCACAACTGCAAAAGGTACAAAAGCCACTTGCATCAGCAGCGGCTATAGCCTCCTGGCCCAACACAGCAGTAGTGATCAGAATCGTTAGAAGCTGCATTTATGAGCTACAGCATCCTCACGCGCCCAGTGCAACCGCAGCCACTTGCAGTAGAAACAGCGCATCCCAACCACAAGCGAGCGCACCCTACCAGCTGCTTATGGACACCCAGGTAAGTCCTCGGTTGAGTCTTTTTGGGTTGCAATAAAGCTATTTTACCCACCCAGGATACCACTAGCAACAGCAGCACTACAGGAATGCCTCAGGACGCCATAGCCTGCAGCAATCGCAACAGCATCATCATTAACAGCGACAACCTCGGTGCCCAGACAGCGGCAACAACTTCGTCCATGCAGACGCAGAGCTAGCACACCAGCAGCTAACTCTCAATCAGTGCTCCACGATATCCAACCACAGCAACAACAAAAAGGGATCCAGGTTTTCTTTATGATTTTTATAATTTTTTTGTATGTAGGCTGTTCACATTTTAAGTACGCAGGCCTTTTTAATTTACGATTTGTTTTTTACGCCAACTTATACCAGCGTATTTTCTTTTGGTTGTTGTTTTGCATTCAAACGCAAATATGCAAACACGCGTGAATAAAAGTAGCCCTTGGACGTGTTTTTTTTTCTCGTATTTTTATGCCCTATTTACTGTATGTATAACAGCGTTGCAAAATCATTGAACAAGGCAGACACATACTGAGGTCCTCACAGTTTCAAAAATAGCAAGTGTTATAAATACGCTTCGTTAATAAACGTGTAAGCTGTGAATGGCCTAACAGTATTCATAGAGAATTACACAAGTATTACCCTACAAAGAAATTAAAATTTAGTAAATCACGAAAACTATAAAAGAAAAAAGAACAATATGAAGAAGTAAAGTTAATTTTGAATTTTTGATTTAATAACTACTTTATTTTGCATATGACCAAAAACCAAAATAAGCAGATAAACGATAGACTCCTTAAATAGTTTTGTTGTCTTCGAACATTGGTTTGTGTTTTCTTCCTGATTTTATTTGTATTTTATTTTTTATTTCTAAAATTTAAAACTTAACATAAAACATAAACAGATATTTCACTATAAGAACATTAAATTTAAAATGACACAAACATTACACTACCAATATATAACATTGATGCGGATTCTTGTTGTCACCTCACCTATGTGAGTTTTGTCACAGTCGGTGTCACGTCACTTCAAAAGTGGTATCTTTGTTGTCACTTAACGTGAGGTGACGGAACATTTGGAATGAAACGAAATATCTTATAAAACACATCTTAGAATGTTAAATAAATGATAGCTGTGCCAAAAAAAAAAAAGAAAAAGTCGCAAATAAAATTAGATTATTGGGCTACTCACAATTTAAACGTATATTAACAAAGCTTATTTATAGCATTTGTTATTTTTGAAACTGTGAGCACCTCAGTATGTGACTGCCGTATTCAATAATTATGCAACGCTGCTATAATATGCTGAAGACAGGGCATAAAAATACGAGACACAAAAAACACGTCGAAGGGCTACTTTTATTTACGAGTGCCTGCGTGTTTGCGTTTGCAAGCAAAACAACAACAAAGCGAAATACGCTTACGTAAGTTGGCGTAAAAATAACAAGTCGTTAATTAAACAGGCCTGCCTACTCAAAGTGTACGCATAAATAAATAATTTATTTATAATAAATTATTATAATAATTTAAAATGCCTGAAAAATTTATTATGAGTTCTTTTGTGTTTTGGTTTTCTGATTCCGATAGCTCTGATAGTGCAGATTATGGTAAAATAAAGATCTAAGGCCTTTTCCACACTTGGTCAACGCAAATTCAACACAACTTCAAAGCAACAGCGAAAAAGTTGAAAAGCAATGCAGTTATAAACCGAATGCTTTCAGACTTGCTTCAAAAGTCGTGCTTCTACATTAATTTAATACTTTACCCTTGCTCATTTATACTACAAACTATTTCTTCTTCTTCTAGATTCTATTAATAAAAAAAAGGAACTATTAATTAACTTATTCATGTTGATTAATATATAGCATACAGCACTACAAATAATTGAATTCACAAAATAAAGAAACTGATCCAACAAGTCGCCGATGAAAATTGCGGAAAACCGCGTTGCGTTGAACAAGATGAGAACGTGTCGAGAACTTGTTGTGTGCAAGTTGCTTAATCTGAAGGTTCCGGTATAAATACACAGGCTAGCAAATTGAGTTGGAGTTGCGTTGACCAAGTGTGGAAAGGCCTAATCCGTTAGAATTCCGTGATGAAGTGTGAGTTCAAAATGGTAAATATTTGTTTAAGTTTGTTTGAACATATGGTAATTGAAACAAAATTAAAGCCTCAAAAAAAAGTTTCGCAGTCCTTCCAATTATAAAATAGGATGCTGTCTTACGTTTTTTGGCTGAAGGAAGTTATCAAAAAGGTGCTGGCAATGACTTGAACGTTGCTTTGGCCCAGCCTACCTTCTCAAAAATTCTTTCGGAAGTGTTGTCTACCATAAAATTTCCAACCCTTTTTGAGCGAAATCAAATCAAATTGGCGTTTTTCGAGAAATTTGGATTTCCTGGAGTAGTAAGGCCAACACGTTTATTAATGCAGCAATTTACTGCAAATTTTAAGCCCTGGGCTATAAATTGGTTTCTGACCATGAATGTGACCATCTGGCAACCTGATGGTTATTTTTAAGCTAAAAAGTATAAGTAATAAACAATTTCCATTAATAAACAATCATTTTTGTTCAGTTGCCCTTTTTCTGCCTCCATCTCACTTCAAAAAGTATGGCGCCTAATTTTGTTACTTGAAGCGACACAGGACGGTTAACAGTGACAACGATAATATGACAAAAAAATTTATTTGGCTGTGTTTAGTTACGCATGTGACGTAGGTCGCTGTTAAGTGACTACTAGAATATGGTTTAGAGTCGCAGTGACTTATGTCACCTCACTCCGCCAACTAGAATAGAGGCAATTTAAAATTAAACAAATATTCCACTACAAAAACTTAACAATTTACAAAAAAATTCCAATACAAAAATTGTTTTTATATCGAAATAAAAAAAAAACTTAAAAAAATATATATTAGACTATAAAAACATAAGATTTAAGATTTCACAAAAATTACACTACAAATACTTCAAACTTAAGCTTACACAAACGTTACACTGAAAAAAATTTTAGATATCGAATTGCACAAATACTACCATACAAAGAACTATTTTTTAACTATTTTTTTTTGTTCTTTAAAGTAAAAATATATATAAGAAATTTTTTTTTCTTGAGGTCAAAGATATACATCATAAAATGTAATAAGATTTGTACTCAACAATTTATTGTTTATAAAATTATATTTTGTTACAATTATATATAATTTATAAAATATGTAAAATTAACACTTAAAGTTATTTTCATTTAGTTGCAGGAGAAATGTGTGTGATTGGGGAGAACAGTTCTTTATTCGCCCCATTAGGGTAGGGAGGGATGCGTGGGCCGGGTCCCACACACCAGGACCCATGAGGTTGGTTGGTGGATGGGTGAGACAGGGGCTCCCAACCTTTTTCGTTTTCTCGGGTTAAGTCCATAGTTTTTTTTTTCGTTTCAGTTTTTGTTCTTGCATTTTGGTTTGAGTCATCGACGCGGTATTTTTTTTTAATGCACGTAAAACAATTATGCGAGGAAGGCACGCGAGGTTGGACACCACGAACCCCCCCACATCTCACAGAACTGCTGGCACACAGGCTAGCCAGTACGTGCAGTCGTGGCCAATCACATGTCCGCGGGTTATCTGACCAGGAGCGGTGGCGTCGGCTGAGGAAGCAGGCGCCCTGACTCATCGTCTGTGTGAGATACACAGGGGCGCACTCACCGTGCGCCCTCCAAATAGAAAAGTCAGGGCTGCTGCTTCACTGGCCGGCATTACCGCTTAGCATTGCCAGACGCAAACAAAATTAAATTTGTTTTGATATTTTTTTTTTTTTAATTTTTCCGGTGACCCGTTTCCGCTCCGCTTCACTCTTTTCAAATTTGTTTACGGATATTAAAAGTTGCCATCTCGGGCAACTACTGAATAGTATTCGTTTAGCAAATTTTTCGATTTCTCTCAAATATTTTACCGATATTCAGAGTTGCAATCTCGTGCAACTACTAAATACTATTCGTGTTCTCTAATTTCTGACGGTTATCAGAGTTGCCATCTCGGGCCACTAAAGAATAGTTTTCGTTACTCAAATTTTTTGATTTGTCTCAAATATTTTACGGTTATTCATAGTTGCCATCTCGGGCAACGACTGAATAGTATTCGTTTCTCAAGTTTTCCGACTTTTCTCAAATTTTTTACCGATATTCAGAGTTGCAATCTCGTGCAACTACTAAATACTATTCGTGTTCTCAAATTTCTGACGGTTATCAGAGTTGCCATCTCGGGCAACTACTGAATGCCATTCGATTTCTGTTTACCAATTTTTACGGGTATTTTTAGAGTTGCCATCTCGTGCAACTACTGAATACTTGATTTTTGGTTCTAAAATCAACTTGCTCGATAACTACTAGTTGCCAAGCTCGCGCAGCTCCCGAGTCTTTTCTCAAAACTTTTAACTCTACTTAGTCATTCGAATTGGATTTCGATCCATCCGAATACACAAATCCTCAGCCAAAATGGCGGCAAGGCAAAATTTATTTTTGCATCCTACAATCTGGTTCAATTTTGCTCTAAATTTGAAACCATCCCCGTCGACAATCACACTGACTCCAGTGTATACGTCCAGCTACTCGATCCAGATCAAAGATGGGCTAGACTGAACGACGCCTACGCAGAAGTCATGATCGCTGATGAGGCGGCAGTAGAAGACACCTTTAAAGCCTCCACTGGAAAGAAATACAGCTCTTGTGTTGACACATATCATCAATGCAAAACACATATGATGGATCTGGGGAAACCGTTTGAACCTTCAAAGTGCCGCCTTGTGAACATCCTTGAACATCCTTTCGGGATATGTTCACGGCAGTATACATGAAGCACCCAAAACTCACTCCCGCCCAGAAACTATACCACCTGCGTAATAAAACTCGTGGCCTAGCATGAAATATATGTTAGTAAGAAGGTATCATCTGTGTAATGAAAACTTTTTTTGGCGTGGGAAGCTCTTCGGCTCCGCTATGAAAATAAAAGGATACAGGTAGATAATCAGCTTAAAATCATATTCGGCATCGCATCTGCAACCACAGAGAACAGTGCAGCAATCCAGAGTATACAGTCGACAATCAATGACTGTCTTGCCATGCTCTCAGCCCAAGAGGCTTGCATCGATCACTGGGACCTCATATTCGTCTATTTGTGCTTAACAAAACTCCCGGAGGAAACATTGGCAATCTCTTACCTCTAGAAAAGAGATCCCCACTTGGGTACAGATGAACGAAGTTCTGACATCTTGCCACGAAGTTGTCGAGAAACTCAATAGCACTAAAGGTGCCAAGTCAAAATGGGCATTACCTGTTCCCCAAAACAGGCACCCTCAAATCGTCTCGAATAGCCGAAACCCCAACACATGGGGACAGAATAAGTTTTCTAATTTGTCTTAGAACACATCTCAACCAAATTCTCAACACAAGCCCAATGTGCAAAATTATCACTCCGGAAATAGCGACCACCCTAAATACTCTTTCTGCCCAACCTGCCAGCAAAATCATTCTCTCAGGATGTGCCCCAAATTTAAAGCTCTTTCGCCTCAAGAAAGATTTGCATTTGTTAAACGAAACAAATTTTGTTTCAACTGTTTGGCTTCTTCATATCTCAAAGCCCAATGCCAAAGCGTATTTTCGTGCCTTCACTGCAAAAATCAGCACCACACCATGCTTCATGTTCAATCTCAAGAACAAGAAAATGGAATCTTTGAAGTTTCTTCCTCAAGAAACTGATGATTAACTCTATGCATGTTGAAGCGATGAATTCTTAAGAAACCCTTAAGTCAAAGCATCCTCAGATATCTTCAGAAAACGTGGCAGAAGTGTCCTCTTCATTCACTGCGAATGAAGAAAGAGTGATATTGTCTACAGCTCTTGTGGACATTTATCGCCTTGGTGATATATTTACCCTTCGGGCACTGATTAACCAAGGGTCACAAAGAACGTTCATTTGTGAAAAAATTCAAAAACGCCTCGCATTACCAACCCAAAACACTCACCAATATATCTGGTGTGGGCGGCAATATTGTCGATGGTATAAAAACAAATATAGTTGGAAGTCTCTTGGCACAACAAACAGTCTTTGGATGGTTTTTAAGTGGCCCTCTGTCCGCAAACTCTAACTCATCATATTCTTCATCATAACTCTCATATTCTTTCTCCACATGTGTGTCCGCCTCTATTAAACCCACGATGATGCTTATTGCGAAAAGTTCTACAAAGACACAACATATCGCCAGTCAAATGGACGATATGTAGTTCGCCTGCCCTTTTAAGAAAATTTTCCGTCCGAATTAAGCCTGGGTTCATCCCGTTATGTAGCACTGAAACAGTGTTCTCGAATGGAACTAACTCTCTCCAAAAAACCAGAGATTCAATGTCAATACAATGAAGCCCTCCATGAGTACCTCACAGAGGTCCACATGCAAAAAACAAATTCCCAAGAACTTTGTCGGGATGGAAAGTATTTCTCTTTTTACCTACTCCATCATGCTGTGGTTAAACGTGAAAGTACCTCCAAAAAAGTACGCGTTGTATTTAACGCATCCAAATCCACCCAAAATGGTCTCTCCTTAAATGATATACTTTACACAGGCCCAACTCTATAATCTGATTTAATGAGCGTTATACTCAACTGGCGTTTCTATCGTTATGTCTATAGTGGCAGCATACAAAAAATGTACCGCCAATTTATAGTTCATAAGGACGATCGCGAATTCCAACAGATTCAATATCGGCCTCATCCCACTCAAAAAATTCAGGACTTCTCTTTGAATACTGTGACTTTTGGAGTCAATTGTGCGCCTTTTTTGGCTATTCGAACCCTGCATCAATAAGCTGAGGATTGGCAAACTTCCCATCCTTTGGCGTCTTTAGTTCTTAAACGTGAAACCTACGTAGACGATATAATGTCCGGAGGTCACGATTTGCAAAGTGCTCAAAGCTCACAAGCACAACTCGTAGCCGCTCTTAAAAGTGCAGCTCTGCCTCTTAAAAAGATATTAGTAAATCATCTCGACTTGTTATCAAATTTACCAATTGATGACCTGCTTAGCTCTGATTTTTTGAAATTTTATGATGCAAGTTCCACAAAAACTCTTGGAATCGAATGGAACGCACTAAGCTACTCATTTTGCTACAATATAAAGCCTCTGCATCGCGCTTTATCTGCCACAAAAAGACAAATTCTTGCTGCGGTGGAATCTCGATCCCGCTTGGTAGTTAACCCCCATAATCTTCCAGGCTAAAATGCTTTTGCAGCAACTCTGGCTGGAGGCGTAGACTAGGACAAATGTGTGAAACCAGTCTCCTTGATAAAGTTGAATTTATTTCTAGAAAATCTATTAGCAATACAAAAAATTACAATCCCGAGATGGGTAGGACTCTCCCCCAGTCACAGAATTCAACTTCATAGATTCTGTGACTCTCCTGAAAAAGCGTATCGTGCTTCTCTGTACATAAGCAATATTGACGCTAGTTCCAAAATAACATCCCATTTATTAGTAGCAAAACGTAAAGTTGCCTTTCTTCAAAGTATTACTTTACCAAGACTAGAGCTATGTGCAGCAGTTCTACTGTCAAAACTAGTAAGCCATGTGATATCAGAATTCAGAATAATGAATCATGAGCTCTATCTTTGGTCTGACTCTTCATTTGTCCTAGCATGGCTTGAAAAGCCTCCATATGTGTGGGAAAACATATGTCGCCAACAGGATATCTGAAATTTTAAAAAATGTCAAAAATGCATCCTGGAGACATGTAACCACAGGTGAAAACCCTGCATATCATGGCACAAGAGGTTGTGCACCATAAGATCTTGTGAAAAACTCACTGTGGTGGCATGGACCTTCATGGTTATTGCAAGACCTCTCTCATTTGCCCAAACTCCGACCTGCAATCTCAGACGTGCCAGAAGTACGAAAAATTGAAGCTCTTCACCTCTTAATGCCTTAAGCCGATGTCCTGAATGCATTCTCTTCTTATTCTCGAGCTCTGCGTAATCTCAGTCATAGATTTCGTTTTATTCACTCCTGTCTGCCCAGGTTTCGTACTAGTTTTACTCAAAACCTGGGAGATCTAACTCAAGCCGAAATTATGTTCGTGAATATTCGACTTATCTCACAATCGCAGGTTATATACTATTCTGACGAGTATAGTAGTTTATAAGCATCGACCCCAATTTCAAGAAACAGCCAAATCTTAACTCTCAACCCATTTTTGGATAAAAACGCTGTGTTAAGAGTAAATGGTCGCTTAGCAAATGCGACTTTAAGCTACAATGAGCGACATCCCATAATTTCCTCAGAAAAATCTCGCTTTTGCTACCTCTTTCTTAAATCTTCACTGAAAGTTTTGCTTCACTCAGAACACCAATTAGTGCTAAGAGTAGTAAGATAAGAGTTTTATATCCCAAACCTCAAAAACAAAATAAAACTCTGCACTTTCCAATGTAAGGTATGCAAAATTCACAAACAAAGGGTGCAGACTCTAATAATGGCCGCTCTGCCTCCTGTGCGAGTAAACTTTACATTGTCCTTTACAATAACTGAAATTGACTTTGCAGGTCCTTTTCAACTTAAGTCATGATCACTTAAAAGAGCTCGTCTGCTCAAAGACTATCTGTGTTTTTGTTTGTTTCTCGACAAAGGCAATTCATATTGAGACTGTTTCTGACCTCTCAACTGAAGCATTTTGCTCGGCCTTTCCACGATTTGCTGGCCAGTTTTTTCAGACAACGGTCGGAACTTCGTCGGTGCAAACCGAACTCTATTAAAAAATTATGACTTTTTTATAAAGCAATCTGCTTCTGACATATCTCCTAAATATAGCTCTCATGGCTTCAAATGGTCGTTTATACCACCCAGTGCCCCTCATATGGGCGGTTTGTGGGAAGCGGCAGTGAAAAGCAAAATGCATTTTAAAAAGGTTGCCCAAAACCAAAAGTTAAATTTTGAAGAATTTTATACTCTCTAAGCTCAAATCGAAGCAGTTCTCAATTCTCGACCACTATCCCTAATGAACGATGATTCTTCACAAATATTACCATTAACCCTTGGTCATTTTCTTCGTGGAGCCCCCCTTTTATCCATCCCGGAACTCGATAAAGCAAATTTGTCTCTAATTAATCGATGGGAAAAAAAGCACTGCACCATCAGTTTAGTTCGTAGTTGGAAGGACGAATTCTTGCCAGAGCTACACAAGCGGTATAAATGGAAATACCCTGAACGAAATATACATGAAGCAGATTTCGTAGTCATTAAAGACGAATTACTCCCCCCACTGAATGGCGGCTTGGCCGCATAGTTAAAGCAAAACTCGGGAAAGGCAATCGGATACGTGTTGCGGACGTTCAAACTCAAACCGGTGTTGTCATTTGGCCCATCGTTAAACTTTGAGTTTTGTCACCCAACTAAGAAACTCAAATATATCTTTGTTCTTTCACTCCATACTCATTCATAAACTCATCATACATCATACAATTTCTCAATCCTCTCTTATCAAATCACAAAACTTATAATGCAATTTGTTGTATTCCAGCAATGTGTACCAGTGTTGTCTCTGCAAACTGTTCCATTCTATTCGTTTCTGCAAGCGATTCTTGCAGCTGGTGGCTGCTGAGCGCAAACAAACGGTTTGGAAGCATCGGTACTGCATCAACTGTCTTGCCAAATTCCATTCGGTGGATCAATGTATCTCCAGGCAGCGTGCAACTTGTGTGGAGGATTCCACCACCACACCTTACTTCATGAGTCGAAGCAAAGACGTTCCAGACCGAGGTAGATCCACAAGCAGCGCCAAACCCAAAAAAAACACGTTCCGATTGCTCAACGACTCCAGCTTAACAACCGAAAGAAGACGAGCAGTAGTGAATCATCACAGCATCAACGCCGATTACGCCCACGTGAACGAATTGTGAAATCTTCTGCAACGCGAAGACGCAGTGACAGCAAGGGAGAAAAGAAAAATGACCCACGAGAAAAGTTGAGCAAGGTTATTAAGGCGCTAAAACAACTGGAGAACATGTTATAAATATTGCACAGGTGCAAGGCGGCCGCCATGTCAACGCCGGTGTGCGTTTCCACATATTTTGAACTTTTTTATTAGTCTTGCATTGAATAAAGGCCTAAATTTTCTATATCAAAGTTTTAACATGAACTGTACATTCCAATGAACTTATGAAATCTAATGTAAGCTACCTTTAAAATCGCTTACTTCCATGTTGTAAAATGGACTCTTTTTTTTAACTTCCTTCTTTTCTCGTTAACCACCAAAGGAACCGGAGCTAGATCTCCTAAATATACGTTTGTATCTCTATATTATTAAAATCATATTGTGTTTTTAATTACCTTCCCGATTTTCACAATCATATATTGTCGAGTTATTTTCGCTTTATTATACTCTTAATATAGCGAAAATTCCTACAACCTGTGGTGTTGAACGAGAACTGAATTTCTCTATTTCAGGAATATCGAAATTCCTCCCAAAAGACTTGGCTAAACGATCAAATATGAAGGTACTCAAATTCTTCTCTATTTATATTCTTTTGTTTTTGGAGAGTTTAGCTACGTCTTTTCTAACCTCTAAATACAAGACTACCAAATCAAAACAATTTTAGAATACCACCTCGGTCAGAAACAATATTCCCCATGCAATTAAATGTGGAAGAAGATAGTTTGATTTTAAACAAAGAATTAATGAAAGGTGTGTTTTCAGCAAATTTAATTGCTTCAGAAAGAGATATCTGTCACATAAAGGTAATAAATGTCAACGATACGGAGATCACTTTAAAAGAAATCAAGCGAAAAACAGAGTGTTTAAAAAACTACGCAATAATGGAAACAGGTAATCATACAAATAGAATCAGTAATGACAAACGTTTTGAAAAACTCATGAATATGGTACTTTTAAAGAATACCAAACAATTTTTCACCTCAAAGGAGTACAACTTTCCACCAATAATTTCTACAAACAAGCAATAAATTTATCAGAACCAACACCAGTATACATAAAAAAGTACAGACTACCTCATACGCAATATAACGAAACACAAAACCAAGTGACTTAATTGATGAACGACGACATCATTGAACATTCTACTAACCCATACAACGCACCGTTACTATTAGTATCCAATGACGAACAAAAAAAATTGCATTAAGTGGTAGATTTTAGAAAACTGAACGATAAAATAATTAACGACAAATTTCCTTCAACAAGACTAGAAGGCATTTTAGATATAGAAGGACGAGTTAAATATTTTTCAACGTTAGACATGACAAGCTCATTCCACAAAATAACCTTAGAACAAGATTTAAGACATTTGACTGCATTTTCGGCACAAGACGGACATTATCCGCTTAAACGTTCACCTTTTGGTTTAAAGATTTCATTAAATAGTTTTCAACGCATGCTAACTATTGCCTTAAGTTGTATCTTTCTATATATATAAAAATGAATGTATGTATGTGGGTATGTAAATATGTGGGTATGTGGATATGTGTGGATATCACGTATAGACTCCAAAACCACCGAACCAAACTTTATGAAATTTTTCGGGATACTAAAGCAACATTCTAGAAGTGTTCCTGTGAGGGGGCGTGGTACCTCCCATACAATCCAAATTGGCTCTATCGCCCACAAACCAAAAAAAATGCTATATATCAGTCGGTTTAAATCATATACAACTAAAATTTGGTAATTTTGTTCAGATGGTTACTTCCGGTGACTTTACAAAAAATGGGCTTAGTCTAAACTTTATATACACTATATCGACGCCCACTTTTCCGCAATCATTTTAATTCCTGAAATGTTCAAGTTTTGATAGTGAATATTGGTATGCAGGTGCAATGGATACAAGTGGCAGTCACTATGTAAATATAAACGTTGTCACGTCCACTTTTACCGCCCAAAAATCAGTAAAATGATTTATATCAGACAGCTTTTGCCGTAGAAGACTAAGATTTGGTAATTTAGTTCGTATGGTTACTGTCGGCCAATGTACAAAAAATGGACATGGCCGCACTATATCTACGCCCACTTTATAGAAATCTTGCTTATTCCTGAGTTGTACACGTTTTGATAGTCAATCTTGGTATGCAGGTTCTATTGGTCCAAGTGGCAGCCACTATGTAAATATAAACGTTGTCACGCCCACTTTTACCTCCCAAAAATCATTAAAAATGATTTATATCAGACAGCTTTTGCCGTAGAAGACTAAGGTTTGGTAATTTAGTTCGTATGGTTACTGTCGGCCAATGTACAAAAAATGGACATGACCGCACTATATCTACGCCCACTTTATAGAAATCTTGCTTATTCCTGAGTTGTACACGTTTTGATAGTCAATCTTGGTATGCAGGTTCTATTGGTCCAAGTGGTAGTCACTATGTAAATATAAAATTTGTCACGCCTATTTTTACCGCCCACAAATCAGTAAAAATGCTTTATATCAGACGGCTTTTGCCGTAGAAGACTAAGATTTGGTAATTTAGTTCGTATGGTTACTGTTGCCCAATATACAAAAAATGAGCATGGACCCCCGATATCTACGTCAACTTTATCGAAATCATGCTTCTACCTGAGTTGTACACGTTTTGATAGTGAATCTTGGTATGCAGGTTCTATAGGTCCAAGTGGCAATCACTATGTAAATATAAAGGTTGCCACGCCCACTTTAACCGCCCCCAAATCAGTAAAAATGCTTTATATCAGACGGCTTTTCCGAAGAAGACTAAGATTTGGTAATTCAGTTCATCACTTCATATGGTCACTGTCGGCAACTGTTAAAAAATGGGTGTGGACGCAACATATCTACGCCCACTGTATCGAAATCATGTTTATTAGTAGATACGATATGTTGGTTCTGGGGCAGGTGGCGGGTGGCGCAAGCCGATGACGTCACACCCGGCACTCAAGTATGAACGGATTTCTGCTTGTGCTGGTGGACGGACAGACAAAAAACCGCAAGTTGTTTTTGCTTTAAGCGTTGATCATGTTCTTATCAGTGTTTGTATGCTTTATGATTTTTTTTCATAACCCTAGCATCAGTTATAGCAATGACTCAAATAAATATATATTTATAAGACTTCTAACGTAGACTGCGTGGTGGCATACTTATCAGAGTTCGCATAAGTAAACGAAATACATAGCAACCAGGAAGAGTCAAGAAGTTTCTAGAAGCTTCGAGATGTAGAAACTTCGAGAACATTTTAGAAGCTGACAACAACATCACCAACAATTTTTTTTCAAGTTAAAGGTGTTAAGTCCCAAGCTTCATAGTTCATAAAACCACAAGTCGGTAGTGGTAGTCAAGCGAGTTCTTATCAGTGTTTGCATGTTTCGTTTTTTTTTCTTAACCCTCGAATACCTAATAGCAATGACTCAAATTCTGCTGGCTGACTTTAGCTGAAGTGATATGACTTGCTATATGAAAATATATGCATTAATATGGGTTGAAGCAATTTAGGTACGTAGAAGGTTGAAGGGTTAAAGAAATGTTTATAAATTTATCATAATGGTGCTAAGTATAAGGTGCGTGCATTAGATTTGCATAAGTAGTTTAAGAATTGGATAACAACCATTTGAAACATAGGCGTATAAAAATATCTATTCGTCAGTTGTGGGACATCGAGGTAACAAGCCCCGCTTAATAACCATCGGCCAAGTCACTTATACCCAGCAACTTCTACGCCGCTGTATTTTATTTTAAGTAAACGAAATACACCGCAACCAAGAAGAGTCAGGAAGTTTCTAGAAGCTTCGAGATGCAGAAACGTCGAAAACAATTTAGAAGTCGACTTACGTTATTGTATGCTAATGACGTCACCCATCCCCATCCCGATACGGACTTTAATTTTATTTAATTTAAATTTCAATACTTATTTCAAGGTAAAAGTGATAAGAGCCAAGCTTCATAGTAAGCGCACTCATAACCCGCAAGTTCAATATAAGGCAGCAATGCAGAAGTTCAACATGTTTTTGTGTTACTTCTAAAATAATTTTGGCGTGTTACATCAAGAACAATAAGTGGTGCAATAGCATTGAATCCAACGACATCTAGCAATGGTTGAGATTCCCGTATATAAACGACATCTAGCAATGGTTGAGATTCCCGTATATAATAACTTTGTTGAAATTTTGTAAATATATCATATAGTACAGCATACTGTCCCATTTCAAAGCGACTATTTAAATCATCAAAGGGATATGATTCAGAGATTATATATACATACTTTTAAATTAGATATATTACAATGATCAAATTTATTTCCTTCCTGTTTACTTTTTTCTCTTTGTAAGCCGATTATAAGAAATCATGGTTTTTAATATTGCGGTGAAAGCTTTACCTTCCATAAAACTTTTGTTTCCTTTGATAGTATAGGATTTATATGATAGTCCCAACGCCATTGGTATTACCAAAATTTCGTTTTAATTATCTTGTACATTTCCAATTTTGCAAAGTAACCCAACCCGCGTTTTTTAATGCGCCACTTTCAGCTTTATTCAATGATACGAAATTTTTCATGGTTGATGAAATTGCAACATTACGTGTACGATCAACTTCAAAGCCATTAATTTCATATCGAATTTCATCGAACAGATATGAAACAAAGTTGCTTTTAAATTTCACACCTGTTGTTACTGTATCATTTCCTCCTTCCTGTTTTACTATAAACCCATGATTGTAAATCATACTCTCACTTGGTAAGACAAAGAGATACTGATTTTGAATGGGTATACGAATCTCATCGTCATTGTTAAACGATTTTTGGTATGGAAAGTAAGTATGATATTCTCTTTTTATAATACTCTCATCGTACATAGGTTGTTGAAGTACATTGAGTATTTCATTCATATTGAATTATTGGTTGATTGATTATCGATATTATGATTGATTGATTAATTATCGATCAGTTTTAGCAGGTAGCTGTTTAACAGTACAAACCAGTTTTAGCACGTAGCTGTTTAACAGTACAAACCAGTTTAAGCAGGTAGCTGTTTAACAGTACAAACCAGTTTTAGCAGGTAGCTGTTTAACAGTACAGATCAGTTTTAGCAGTTAGCTGTTGAATAGTACAGATCAGTTTTAGCAGTTAGCTGTTGAATAGTACCGATCAGTTTTAGCAGTTATCTACTAAACCATTAATTTCATATCGAATTACATCGAACAGATATGAAACAAAGTTGTTTTTAAATTTCACACCTGTTGTTACTGTATCATTTCCTCCTTCCTGTTTTACTATAAACCCATGATTGTAAATCATACTCTCACTTGGTAAGACAAAGAGATACTGATTTTGAATGGGTAACGAATGGTTGTTATCCAATTCTTAAACTACTTATGCAAATCTAATACACGCACCTTATACTTAGCACCATTATGATAAATTTATAAACATTTCTTTAACCCTTCAACCTTCTACGTACCTAAATTGCTTCAACCCATATTAATGCATATATTTTCATATAGCAAGTCATATCACTTCAGCTAAAGTCAGCCAGCAGAATTTGAGTCATTGCTATTAGGTATTCGAGGGTTAAGAAAAAAAAACGAAACATGCAAACACTGATAAGAACTCGCTTGACTACCACTACCGACTTGTGGTTTTATGAACTATGAAGCTTGGGACTTAACACCTTTAACTTGAAAAAAAATTGTTGGTGATGTTGTTGTCAGCTTCTAAAATGTTCTCGAAGTTTCTACATCTCTGACTCTTCCTGGTTGCTATGTATTTCGTTTACTCATGCGAACTCTGATAAGTATGCCACCACGCAGTCTACGTTAGAAGTCTTATAAATATATATTTATTTGAGTCATTGCTATAACTAATGCTAGGGTTATGAAAAAAAATCATAAAACATACAAACACTGATAAGAACATGATCAACGCTTAAAGCAAAAACAACTTACGGATTTTTGTCTGTCCGTCCACCAGCACAAGCAGAAATCCGTTCATACTTGAGTGCCGGGCGTGACGTCATCGGCTTGCGCCACCCGCCACCTGCCCCAAAACCAACATATCGTATCTACTCTTATTCCTGAGTTGTACACGTTTTCATAGTAACACTTGATATGCAGGTGTCATATAGGTTGTCACGCCCACTTGTACCACACACAAAAAAAAAAAAAAGAAATGGCCAATTTCAGCCCTTGAAAGCACTTTGACCGAGCTTCTTATGATCAATCAGTGCGTGTTCTTCTTCTTATCAGAGTGCGTGTTGTGGAATATTTGAACACAAATGATCGAGAACTGGACCTACATGTTTTATGCCGACTCCGAACGGCTTATGTTTTCAAGAAGCTTTTTATGGCAGTTTTTATTCTCTGAGGTTTGCCATTGTCTGCAGAGCAGTGACGCCCGAACAGAAAAATTAATGCAATTGAAAAACTTTCCGTGTTAGGTGGGATTCGAACCAGGGTTCTCTCGCGTATGGGCCACACACTCTACCCACTACGCCACGGCCGCCACTTGGTTTTTTTTTTACCCACAAATTAATAGAACTTCTATAAATCAGACAATTCTCATCGTTAAATAATAAAATTTGGTAATTAAGTTCGTACACTTACTCTCGACAGCTTTGCAAAATATGTGCATGGTAGCATTATATCTGTGCCCACTCTTCAGATATAATTTTATTTAATTTATTTATTTACTTGTTTATTAAAGTACTATAGTTAATTACAATTTAAAAATTATAACTAAGTAAGCACTAGCTGCCAGGGCTATCGGTTAGAAATAATTTCAATTCCTGAGATGTGAACGTTTTGATAGTCAAACTTGGTATGTAGGTGCTATGGGCCAAAGTGGCGGTCACTTTATACATAAATGTTACCACGGCTACTTTTAACGCTCACAAATCCATATCAGACTTTTTTTACAGTAAAAGACTAAAACTTGGTGGATTAGTTCATATGGTTATTGTCAGAACCCTTCAAAAAATGGGCGTGTTGCACTTTATCTACGCCGACTTTTCAGAAATCATTGTAGTTTCTGAGCTGTTCGCGTTTTGATAGTGAAATTTGGTATGTAGGTGCAATGGAACCAAGTGGCGGTCACTATATATATATATATAATGTTGCCATGCCTACTTTTTCTGCTCATCTATCCATCTATAAAAAAATTTATGTATGTATACTAAGGCTCCTCATAAAAACAGGTGTTCGGGTCGGTTCCTCAAAATAATGCTTTATGTTATGAAGATTCCCCAAATATTTCGACTGTAGCGATAGCCATCCGTGAGCTGGAATGGTTTGAATTAAAAAAAAAAAACAAATACAAAATGGCCATTTCAGCCGTTGGAAAGAATTCGACCGAGCTTGTTATGCGTTTGTGTTGTGAAATGTTTGCACACAAATGATGGAGAACTGGATCTACAAGTTTTATGCCGACTCTATGCAGATTTTCATAAATTTTTTAACTTTCTTTTTTGTATTAACGTATGGTGAATAAAATCTGGACAATTGTGTCGTTTAAAAAATAAAATATATAAAAAGTTTTTAAAGTATAAGTAAAGATTTATTCCAATATTTTGAAATGTAAACTAAATTTACAAAAACATATTTACTCCGTAACGGTTCGCTTTTCATATTTTTTGAGGCAGTGTCCTCATCGACTCCTGAATTCCACTTGTGTCGATATTCTTGAGCTCTTTTTTGATTTTATTTGTTAGGCAGCCTGTATTTTTTGCTGTATATCCCTTACTGTACACATTTCTCTTCAAATTCGCCCAAAAAGTTTCAATTGGTCGCAGCTGTGGAACATTTGGTGGGTTATAATCCTTCGGAACAAATTCAATACCACGCTTTTCCAAATCGTGCAAGGTTGCCTTTGCATAATGTGACGATGCCAAATCTGGCCAGAAAACTATTTTATCGCGGCTATGATATTTTTTAATGAAATTTTGAAGCACAGGCATACATTTTTCGGTATAAGTTTGAGCAGAGACTGCTAAACCACCTTTGAAAAAAATCGGTTCACTGATACCACGCTCGCTGATTGCCAACCACAATAAAACTTTTCCTGGAAACTTTGTTTTCTGGATATATTTGACTCTTTCTGGTGCTTTGTGATTGTGAGACTCGAAATAATGTTTTGGCTGCCATTCGTTGCCTTCCACAGTGAAATAAGTCTCATCATCCATCACACACTTGTAAGTAGCAGTTGTTGCAAAGTATTTTCCAGAAAGGGCTCTCAGCCTAGATTTTATAATTTTTATTTGCTTTTCCGTAGCTGCCGGCTTACTTTGTCTTTTTTTAATTTGCACGTCCATAGATTTCAAATATTTTTTTATAGTATTTTTGTCCACATCATATTTTCTTCCCAACTGCCGGTAAGATTTTGCAGTCCGACCCACTGTATCGGCTTTCAGCTGAGCACGAACTTTGCTGTCTTGTAAAACACACTTTTTACCGGAACTAGTTTTCTTTCTATTTGGTTTTTATTTCTAAATAGTTGAATTGTCTTATATATAGTTGATTTTTTATATCCCATGTCTTTGAAATGGTGAAAAATTTCATTTTTGGTCTTATTGGGATTTTTTTCACAAAAATTACAAATGATTCTTCGACGCTCAAACTCGTTCAATGACATTTTCACAACTAAGTTGAAATATAATGCGAATATTTTTATGCCATGTGATCAATGACATGTACCGTTACATTTTTGCATTAAAAGTTGTTGTTGCTAGTTTCCAGAAATTTTTATTTTTACTGTGGAACACGTGTCTCGATTTCATTCACCATACGTTATTTTCACTAAAATTCAAATTATATTTTTTTTTTTTTGTTTTGCCATGTTACTTTTAGTCAAATAAATTATCTATTGATGATAAAATATAGTGAAAAGTGAATAACTAAATTAAATGAAATTACAAAAAAATTTACACATTTTTTACATTGCACAATTTATTTGACTAAAAGTAGTATAGGAAAAGATCCGTTTGAATTTTTGTGAAAATAATATGAAAAAAGCTAAAACAATCCATTAAGATCCGCATTATCTTTGTCCAACAGAAAAATTGAAGATTTTTTATGCAAAATTTTTTTTTATTACTCTTATTTCTGGCCGTTGGTTTTTTCTAACATACCAGCCAATATTTTTAGTCGAAATATTTTGGGGATCATCATAACATCAGCCATGGATTATTTTGAAGAATCGGACTGAACAACTTTTTTTTTCTAAGGAGAGTGAGGTGACTTAATGTATATTCGTATGTGGGTATATGTGTATATCACTTAAATACTCCGAAACCGCTAAGCCAATTTTTATACCAAAGCCTTGAGAGGATTCCTGTGAAGTCTGATGCCGATCGTAAAAGGCACCTAAAATACACCTAAAATTTTCGATTTGGAACAGTTTTGGAATCATAGGTCGCGCAGCCTCGGAATTCAGTATTCGACCCCAATTTACACATACTGTTCCACAGGCAACATTTTATGGGTGTTGGACAAGGGGCGTAGTACTTTTTCCGCACCCAAAATTTTTGGTATAGCTTTCGAAATAAGTCACACATCAATGAAACTCGGTAATAAAACTATAAAAGCATGGCTTCACTATATATTTATGACAAATATAAATGTTGTCACGCCCTTTTTAACCGCCCACAAATCAGTAAAAATGCTTTATATCAGACGGCTTTTGCCGTAGAAGACTAAGATTTGGTAATTTAGTTTGAATGGTTACTGTCGGCTAATGTACAAAAAATGTGCATGGCCGCACTATATCTACGCCCACTTTATCGAAGTCATGCTTATTGCTGAGTTATACAGGTTTTTATAATGAATCTTGGTATGCAGGTGATATGGGTCCAAGTGGCAGTCACTATGTGTATATAAATATTGTCATGCCCACTTTTACCGCCCACAAATCAGTAAAAATGCTTTATATCAGACAACTTCTGTCGTAAAAGAATAAGATTTAGTAATTTAGTTGATATGGTCACTGTCGGCGACTGTTAAAAAATGGGCGTGGTCGCACCATATCTACGCCCACTTCTTGGAAATCATACTTATTCCTGAGATGTACACGTTTTGATAGTAACACTTGATATGCAGGTGCGTTAAGTGGCAGTTAACATACACATATATATAACATTTTCCACGTCCACTTGTACCACCTGCAAAACAAAAAAAAAAATAAAATGAAATAGCCAATTTCAGCCCTTGAAAGGACTTTGACTGAGCTTCTTATGATCAATTGTGTTGTGCGTGTTGTGGAATGTTTGAACACAAATGATCGAGAACTGGACCTACAAGTTTTATGCCGACTCCGAACGGATTATGTTCTCAAAAAGCTTTACATGGCAGTTTTTTCTCTTTGAGTTTTGCCATTGTCTGCAGAGAGGTGACGGCCGAAAAGAAAAATTAATTCAATTGAGAAAACTTTCTGAGTCAGGTGGGATTCGAACCAGGGATCTTTCGCGTATGGGCAACACACTCTACCCACCACGACACGGCCGTCACTTGGTTTTTTTTTTACCCACAAATTAATAGAACTTCTATAAATCAGACGATTCTCATCGTTAAATACTAAAATTTGGAAATTAAGTTCATACGCTTACTCACGACAGCTTTGCAAAAAATGTGCGTGGTAGCACTATATCTGTGCCCACTCTTCAGAAATAATATTATTTTATTTATTTATTTATTTATTAATGTATTATAGTTAATTACAGTTTAACAATTATAACTAAGTAAGCAGCACTAGCTGCCAGGTCTATCGGTTAGAAATAATTTTAAATCCTGAAATGTGAACGTTTTGATAGTCAAACTTGGTATGCAGGTGCTATGTGTCCAAATGGCGGTCACTTTATATATTAATGTTACCACGCCCACTTTTGACACCCACAAATTTGTAAAAAGCATATATGCCAGACTTTTTTTACAGCAAAAGACTAAAATTAGGTAGATTAGTTAATATGGTTACTGCCAGAACCCTTAAAAAAATGGGTGTGTCGCACCTTATCTACGCCAACTTTTCAAGAATCATTGCAATTTCTGAGTTGTACACGTTTTGATAGTAAAACTTGGTATGTAGGTGCAATGGGACCAAGTTGGTCACTATGTATAAATGTTGCCATGCCTAATTTTTCTGCTCATCTATCTGTAAAAAATGTATGTATGTATACTAAGGCTCTTCACAAATAACAAGGTGTTCGGGTCGGTTCCTCAAAATAATGCTTTATGTTCTGATGATTTCCCAAATATTTCAACTGTAGCGATAGCCAGCCGTGAGCTGGATAGTTTGCAATAAAAAAAAAAAAAATGAAAGGCCATTTCAGCCCTTGAAAAGACTTTGGCCGAGCTTCTTATGATCAATTGTGTTGTGAGTGTTGTGAAATGTTTGAACACAAATTATCGAGAACTGGACCTACAAGTTTTTTGCCGACTCCGAACGGCTTATGTTCTCAAGAAGCTTTTCATTGCAGCTCTTACTCTCTGAGGTTTGCCATTGTCCGCATAGAGATGACGGCCGAAGAGAAAAATTGATTCAATTGAAAAAACTTTATGTGTCAGATGGAATTCGAACCAGGGTTCTATGGCACACAAGCCATACAAGCCATACAAGCCATTCCAGTATGCCACGGTTTGAAATATGCTCTAAAAGTCGAGTTTTTTGTAAAATATTTGCTGGTGTGGTAGTTAAAAATATCAAACGGTCAGAAATAATCGTAATGTAAAAGTTCTTCCAATTTGCACCAATAAATTTTAAATTTTTACATTCGGACCAGAGGTAATGCGGATTTTAACTTTTTTTTATTTTTATATATTATTTCCACTAAAATTCATATTATATTTTTTTTTTGTCTTGCCATGTTACTTTTAGTCAAATTTATTATCTATTGATGATAAATTTTAGTGTAAGCTGAAGAATTAAATTGAATAAAATTACAAAACAAATTTACAAATTTTTTACATTTTGCAATTTATTTGACTAAAAGTATTTTGGAAAAAACTTCCACTGGTAATTCCACTGGTAACATTTTATGGGCGTTGGACGAGGGGCGTGTTACTTTTTCTGCACCAAAAATTTTCAGTATAGCTTTCGAAATAAGTCACACATCAATGAAACTCGGTACGAACTTCACTCTTAAAAGTAAATCTTATTTTAAACCCTACCTGAAAGTTAACCTTATCCTTAATGCAAGCAACAGCTTGTTTTCAATATTCTGGTGACTTGAATAAAGTCAGAAGGAAATCTAAATTTTTTATTGAAGAGCTAGCTTTTGAATTTTTAGGCCACATCAATCTTAATTTCAGTTGATCTTGCTTACTTTTTACAAAGTGGATGTCACGGCCATCACAAAAATTTAGTGTACACA
The DNA here is from genome assembly GCA_914767935.1 of Coremacera marginata. Lineage (NCBI taxonomy): Eukaryota > Metazoa > Arthropoda > Insecta > Diptera > Sciomyzidae > Coremacera > Coremacera marginata. The sequence goes on along the minus strand of OU612045.1, from coordinate 117,515,601 downwards.
ATTAAATGCGATGCACAAGCACTAGCAGCACTACACAAATATTAGCCGACTTAAAATACAACTGACGGTGGCCCAACAGGTTAAGCAGAGCGCGCAGTTACATTAAGTGGTGAGGGTTCGAGTCCCAACAATTGGGAGTGAGAAAGTGTACATTTTTTTTAAATCAAATTAATTTTATATTTTTAAAATTAATGCAAAAATAAAATAAAAATGTAATTATAAAAATAACAAAAAATAATACTAAACTGTAGGGTTCGAACCCGTCATCTCACGGTTGGGAGTTCAGAGCGCTATCATCGCGTCAGAGTAGATCAATTTTTACGCGCTGTTAAAATGCAGTATAGAAGCGCAGGCGAGTTTAAGATTGTCAAGTTGCACCTGCCGAAGGCTTAAGCAACTTGGGTTATCTAAAAACCTAGGGTAATAGTTCACGAAACATACAACTATGAACTTTGTGTTGTACCACAACACGGACCCGTTTATGTTTTAAAACAAGTAAAACATACGGGGCATCCGGTGTGGCAACACGAACATGGAAGCTGATTCTCAAACACAAAGCATCACCCAGTGCCCTACTGATTAGGAGCATTATGTAATAAATTACAGACTGCCCGTAATTGCAGTGCCAGTTTAGACTTCCGTAGCGACGTACTTCCATCCATCTACTGGTGGAGACGAGACCTACCCAATCTCTTTCATATTAAGAGAGATATGCCAGCCCGGTCGTACCATTGCGCGACCCCACCGGTCAATCTAGACCTGTGTAGCATTCACACAACCACAACCAGTACGAGACTCCCCGAAGGGCCAGCCAACGACAGTCATCTGGGCAACTCTTTCGTAATGATTGTAACGTAACTTAAAGGCTAGTCTAACAATTTTCAGTTGCCGACTCAGCTGGAAATTATTGCACATGACCCGTACCTACTCTGGAGGACCTTTGCAATTGCCACTCTTACTCTGGCCGTTTGGATTTCAACATCCAGACATAGAGTTTCGGCCATTGTTCTTAGGGACTGCAGTGCTCAGTATGAGAACCCTTAGTTCTCACAACCAATGTCAACACTTCCCTCAGTGACTGCCGTGACAGTTTGAGGGTGCGAGTCAAATTCATGACAAGCAACACTTCGGAATGCCGAAGAGTTGACACTTTTATGCGCACATGCCAACACTTCACAACCATTTTTAGTCCAGCCGAATTAAGGTCTCCATGCGGTGGATAGATAGGGTCTACCCTATCTGACGGGTAAAGGCTGTCCCCGTACTAACAAGTTTTAAGGTCATTTGCTATACCTTCGCAGGCTTGTTTCATATCGATATACCGAATATGACCTGCTACCAAGATGGGCGCCACCTCGAGCTCTTGGTTGGCCCTATCAGTTTTTACGTTTGCAGGACGTATCCTACAAACAACACTCCTCATTTATCCTGGCTTGGGAAAGCCAGGCGCAAGCTAGACCTGGCGGAGTTAGTATAGAAGCGCAGTGCTATTTTTATTATTATTATATATTTATATCACACTGCAACGTGCTTGAAATTCAGTGATGGAAGCTCTGCTTTAATCATTTAGCTGCCTTAAATTAAGACAAATAAGATGTTGACTTTTAGGATAAAAACGCATATGTAATTTCAGCTATAGATGTCTTAATGTTGTTGCAGCTTACATTAAGACAGTTTTTCAGCTGATTGTAAGATTTACTTTTTACAGTGTAACTATAAAAGCATGGCTTCACTAAAGCTACGCCCCCTTTTAGGGGATAAGCGCTGAGAGCAGCGAAGCGCGCCGGATATTAGCTAGTAACAGATAAAGGTATAAAAACAGACCCCTCTTAATGCGAAGCAGTTTTTAAATACTCAACACCAAATAATGCGGATGAAGCAAGAAGCTTCGTCGCATTTTGCAACTGCTATAGGCGTTTCATACCAGATTTTGCAACAATGGTTAAGTGTCTAAGCTCGTTACTCAAAAAAGGCACGCCATTTATTTAGTCAGAAAAATGTAGAAAAGCATTCAACACTTTGTAACAAAAATTAATAAATCCACCAGTATTGCACTATTCAAACTTTGAAAAATCCTTTATTCCTACCACTGATGCATCTAAATTTTCGCTAGAAGCAGTGCTATCGCAAGGAGAAATAGGGCATGATTTACAAAAACATGACCATAATAGAAAAAGAATTATATATTAACAAATCATTAGGGCATACATTTTTTAAGTCATATTTGTATGGTAAAAAATGCATTGTAATAACCGACCACAGACCATTTGTATCACTATTTTCACACAAAAACCCGTCATGGAAAATGACTAGAATACGCTTGAACTTATCGCACTATGATTTTGAAACCATATACAAGCAAGGAAAGACTAATACAAAAGCCGTCGCATTATCACCCGTAAAAATAGACAGTGAAATTCTAAAAACAATGATTCCCGCATTGGAAGATGAAGAGAAAAATATAAAAGTAGTCACAAGGAGCAAAACGAGAAATGAAAATAAGAATGCAAGGAGCAAAGAAAATAAAATGAGAAATATTGCGAGTGAAAATAAAGACGAGCGCGCCCACCACTTTAGTCAACATATCCAAGGATCTGTTAAAGAGAAAAACACATCTCATGATGAGTCTGATCAACTCTGTATTTGGGAGTGCACATCCTTTAATGTTGTAAAAAATTTGGTGAAATTGAAATGTATAATTAAAGAAAAGACTAACGTTACTATGAATATGTATAATAATGAAGTGCACATAACATGTAGCGATGACCCTTCGAAACTAGATTAGATGTTGGAGAAACTACATAGTTTATTGAAGAAATCACATATAAAGGAGCTAGCCCTGTGTGAAAAAGAAGAGATATTTGAGATTATTAGCATGAGTGCATTCAAGGAAAAATATGATAAATAAAAAATGAATAGATCCTCGCCAATTAAAATAGTGATAAACAAAGCTCCAATACATATAGATAGCACGATACGAAATTACAAATTGATGAATTTCACACTTCAAAAACATCAGGACACATGGAAATAAGAAAAACAGTTCTGAAACTTAAACAAAGGTATAGCTGGAAAAGTATGAGACAAATGGTCAAAGAATTTGTAAACAACTGCGTGGAATGTTCAAAAAATAAAACTATTCGGCATATTAAAGAAAAATAAGTCATAACAGACACACCACAGAAAGGTTTCGAAAGCATATCAATTGACACTGTAGGCCCATTATGATCGTCAAGCAGCTACAAATATATACTTACAATGCAATTTGACCTCACAAAATTTGTTGTAGCACATCCAATTGGAACTAAAGATTCCAGAACATTAGCATCAACCCTTGTAGAGCAATTTATAATAAGTACGGATGTTTCAGAACACTACAGTCGGACAGAGGGACAGAGTTTACAAACGAACTGATGGCGAACATATGTGAACTGTTGCACATACGCCAAGTATTTTTAACCCCATACCATCACCAAATGATAGGCGCACTTGAGAGAAACCACAGGGTATTAAATTAATATATACTTTCATTTGCAGAAGATAACGAATGGGATAAATGGATGTCATATTATACATTTGCTTACAACACGACCCCTTACGTAGACACACAATGCTCACCATACGAACTTGTTTTCGGAAAATTACTGACTCTGCCTAGTGACATAATAGAAGACGGAAACAAAATGACACAGATAGTTGGGAAATTAATACAAGTTAAAGGTAAGAAAAAATAGTTTATGAAAGAATTAATAATAAAAGCTCTTTAGAAATAGTAGACTAACAAGGAAAGGTCCCCAGGTGTCACTCACCGATTTGAATAATTTTTAGATATGTGATAGAGGAAAAAAATCTAAGGTCGGCGTATTTTTTTATACGTGCTCAATCGATAGTTTACGGTTTCAAAATGACGTTTTAAAATCAGCGAAAATTTCGTTTTTTTGCTACAGTTTCACTATTTTCCATAAAAATGTATACAAATTTGGTATCAAACGAAAGGTATTTTAAAGCCACACATGATGGCATTTTGGAACAATAAATTTAATTTTAATTTTGTTGTTGTAATTTTTAACAGTATTTAGTCGATATCATAAGGAGCGCATTTTCGAAATTGTTTCATTCTCATCTATTATTGATTTAAGAGAATTTTAAAAGTTACTTTTTTTTTGTTTTTTTTAAATTTTGAACTTTTTATATTAAAATTTTCTTTATTAAAATATGCATTTATTTTCTTAAAAAAAATTTTTTTTTGAGATGAAGACCACAATATGGGTATCAAAAATTTTGTTTTTTCTCCAAATTTCCGTGTGTGTAAATATTTCATCGGAAAAGTTTATATTTAACAGGGCTTCTACACAACTTTGTGCTTTTAACTTGTTTGCCCGAAGGAATGAGAAAAATCTATCGAAAATTTAAAAATATGACTTTCTATGTAAATATCTCCACCAGTTTTCAACATATATCACAAAAAATTTTTTTTTGCTATAAAGATTAATAAAAGTACTTGCCAAAAGATATTTTAACAATACCAATTACTGTACATTTGTATTTTTAATATTTTTTTCAAAAAAGGCCCAAAATATTCAATGTTTCCTCAAAAAATTACGTAAAATTTGTTTTTGTTGTAAAAATAATTTAAATTAAAAACTGCATTTTAAACTCCTTTTCACTTGGCATGACATTTATTAGCAAAAATTGATTGAATTTTAAACAAAAATTTATTAACTATTTCTATCATAAAAAAACAAGGTCATTTCGATTTTTTTGATGAAATTTATTTTTTTAAAAATGTTCTTTTTATAATTCTTATAAAAGAGTATAGCCTCAAAAATAATTTATTTGAAAAAAAATATCCCAATATTCTTTTCCAATCAAAAGTTATTACTAAAATCCTATTTTCATAACATGTTGATCTGTATTAACAAAACTCCTTTTCTGTTAATTATTAAGTTTCTATCTGCTTCCCATGCTCATTTTAAGAATAATCAATCATGCTCATTTTGAAAATTTTAATAGAATCAAATATTTTGTATACTTTTCAGTTATTAACCCTTGGCTGACACACCTCGCTCCAGTAATATAGCTTGTTTTTTATGATAGAAATAGTTAATAAATTTTTGTTTAAAACTCAATCAATTTTTGCTAATAAATGTCATGCCATGTGAAAAGGAGTTTAAAATGCAGTTTTTAATTTAAATTATTTTTACAACAAAAACAAATTTTACGTAATTTTTTGAGGAAACATTGAATATTTTGGGCCTTTTTTGAAAAAAATATTAAAAATACAAATGTAAAGTAATTGGTATTGTTAAAATATCTTTTGGCAAGTACTTTTATTAAACTTTATAACAAAAAAATTTTTGTGATATATGTTGAAAACTAGTGGAGATATTTACATAGAAAGTCATATTTTTAAATTTTCGATGGATTTTTCTCATTCCTTCGGGCAAACAAGTTAAAAGCACAAAGTTGTATAGAAGCCCTATTAAATATAAACTTTTCCGATCAAATATTTACACACACGAAACTTTGGAGAAAAAACAAAATTTTTGATACCCATATTGTGGTCTTCATCTCTAAAAAAAATTTGTTTTTAAGAAAATAAATGCAAAGTTTAATAAAGAATATTTTAATATAAAAAGTTAAAAATTCAAAAAAACAAAAAAAAGGTAACTTTTAGAATTTTCTTAAATCAAATATAAATGAGAATGAAACAATTTCGAAAATGCGATAATTATGATATCGACTAAATACTGTTTAAAATTACAACAACAAAATTACAATGAAATTTATTTCTCCAAAATGGATGCCATCATGTGTGGCTTTAAAATATCTTTCGTTTGGTACCAAATTTGTATATATTTTTATGGAAAATAGTGAAATTGTGATAGTGAAAAACGTCATTTTGAAACCGTAAACTATCGATTGAGCACGTATAAAAAAATACGCCGACCTTAGATTTTTGCCCTCTATCACATATCCTAAAAATTATTCAAATCGGTGAGTGACACCTGGGGACCTTTCCTTGTAAGTATTTGTAAAAATAGAAGCTAGAAAAAAATCACAAAGACCATATTATTGTCCTTACGAAATAATAGAAAGAAAAGGAGTAAATTCAATTGTTTATTTATTTCATTTATTTAATCAATGGAATAGTTCCCTTACTGACAAGATATTTGGTAGACATGTATATAAGTAGTAATAATAATTAAAACTTTAATAAATTGAGGCTAACTGATTGTATATCATTGTTTAAGATACTGAGAAATCTATAAATTACTCAGTTGGTAAATTATTAAACTCTCGCAATGTTCTTACAATTGGAGAATTGGAAGCATAATTTGTTTTATGAAGTCCTATATTAATGGGTGCACTATTTCTTAATATTCTTGACGGTACATTAAAGTTTATTTGCTCCAGAAGATACAAACAATCCGTATTGCCAGAAATAATAATGAAAACAAACGTCAGGGATAGAATTTTCCTTCGATTTTCTCAAGTTTTCAAGTTAATAAACTTACATCGAATTTTATGTGATGGAAATGATTCTGCAAAATTAATAGAACGGAGTGCAAATCTGAGGAATCTGCGCTGAACACGTTCTAAATGATTCACGTGTGTATTGTAAAACGGAAACCAAATAAAACTAGCATATTCTAAATTGGATCTCACCGGACTCGTAAACAGTATTTTGAGCGTATATGGATCTGTAAATTCATTACTATTGCGTTTAATAGATGCTAATAGAGAATAATTTTTAGCAATTATATAATTCAGATGATGTATAACGTAAAAATTGAGTCAAATATTACAAAAAGATCTTTAATTAAAGTGACTGATTTCAAACACGTTTTGAACACGATTTTGTACTGTATTATTTAATTTAGAATATGAAACGTGAAAACATTTATTTGTATTTAAAGATAAATGATTTTTATAACACCATTCTTGCAGATTATTTATATCACCCTGCAAAGCAATAATATCCTTTCTATCAGCAATTCGTTAAAAGATTTTCAAATCGTCAGCAAACATCAAGAACTTTGAGTTTATAAAACAGGAAGTCACATCATTTATAAATACTATAAGGAAAAGTGGTCCTAGAATTCTCCCTTGAGGAACCCCTGATGACGCTATAAACGGTTCCGACATGGATCCCTCAATAGATACCTTGCATATCCTATTGCTTAGGTATGACTCAACCCAAGAAACAAAATTTGGATGGAATCCTAAGTTCAAGAATTTTCTCAGTAAAATATGATGCGAGACCCTATCAAACGCTTTCGAAAAAATCAGTATAGATAGTGTCAACTGTAAATCCATTTTCAAACCCAGATGTGTAAATGTCGCTAGGTTTCAGACTGTAGATCGATTCGGCATAAAGCCGTGTTGGTTAGGACAAATTATATTCTTGTAAATATAAAGGGCAAAAATAAAGAAACACACAACAATATGCTTAAGAAATTTGATAATAATTGTAATTAAAATTTTGTCCAAATAATATATTAAACACAAACAACGAAACCTTTAAAATTGATGTAATTTTACATATATTTGCCATTAATATTATAACTAAGTATATAAAGAAATATACCAAAATATTAAATTCTCCTAAACTCCTCCATTCTTAAAAAATTATTTCAGGTAAATATTTTTCGCTTGAGGGTAGTAAGGGTGTAGTGGCACAGCATGACCACTATATCGTGCATTGACAATAACCCGAATATAACAAATTAATTATTCCCTTTCATTCATTCTTTCGTACGTCACACCAATGCAGATCTAATGCAATCAATGCACATGCTGTTACACTGACCTAGTCACTTGTGAAAGTGCTAGCGTAGCATAATTACCTATTGGCTGCGACTAGAATATGAGTTCATGAATAAAAGAAAAAACGAATTAAAGACTGACTCAATATATTTTAAATTGAATGAATTTAATAATTGAAGGAGAAGTTTTAGAAAGAAGGGAATTAAGAATAGTGTTATTTTTAATATAGAGTACCATTTATTAATAAAGATCAGAAAACTAGCTTAAACCGAACAGTCATTTCTCAATTAAGAGCGGCATTTTTGCCATAAAATAAATATAACAGCCGAATTAGGCAAAAGTGAAAACTAAAAGAAAAAAACAATTTTAATAAACAATAACATTACAATAGTTTTAGTGCTGAATAATGCAATGCTAGTGCTAAAATCTCTTAAAAAGAAAAATGATCTATTAAAAGACAGGGTGGCTGATTTACATGTAAATTACATTATTGTAAAATGAAAATGTTCATGATTCTGATTTTGATGAGTTGGAAAATGATGACTACAACATGGAAAGTTTTTTGGAAAGTTCCGATATGTCATTTGAGGGAGACAAAATAGTCACATCTGCTGCAATAAATTCGTTTAGCCAAAGTTTAAATTTGATAGGAGTTACACCAATACAAAAAAGAAAAGTTTCCCAAAAGCGTTGTTCGAATGAAAAGATATCTGAAGCCTTGACTAAAAAAATATTTCACTCTATTGTGGATTGTAATGATGGCAGCATTGAAAAAAATGATGTGTATTATTTATTGAAAGTTTTGAAAAACGAATTTTATACAACGACTGAACGTTCGAAAAAAACAAAAATTTTGACAATATGTAAGGACTGGTCTTACAGTAAAATTCAGCGTCATTTTCCTCTTGCAACGGATCATATGTTTAAAATTGCGTAAGTTAATGAAAAACGCATTCAAATGCAAAAACAGGTTGTTATTAATCAATTTGAAAGAACTTTATCAATTGTTTAAAGAAACTCACACCGAAGCTAAATGTAGTTTTTCCAAATTTGCGTCATTATGACTGCAACAGTGCGTGCAAGCGGCACACATTCAGTTTGTGTGTGTACAATTCACGAGAATGCTAAATTGTTGATTGAAGGATCTAATATGAAAAATCTTACAGCACATACACCTAATCCATTTTCAACTTATAAAGACTGTTTAAAAAATATCATATGCCTTGAACCAACAAATAATTGTTATTTTGGAAAGTGCTTTGAGTGTTCAGTTGCAGGACACCTAATCGACGAACTAGAAAATTTTGAAGCAAATTACATTGACGAAATCACATAGAGGCAGTGGACTTACGTAGATAGAACTACCTTGCAAGTAATGAAATCCCTGGTTGATGAACATTTACAAGCATTGAAGATCAATTTGGAAAATTACTTCTTCATTAATTCCTTGTGAACAAGCAAAATGAATTAATGAAATATAAAAAACAAAACCTGCCTGCATTGTCGCCTGTGATTTTTCTGAGAACTATGCTTTTGTTGTCCAAAATGCTGCACAAGGCTTCCACTGGAATAATGATCAGGCTACAGTGCACTCATTTGCAATTTATTACAAACATAATGACGGCAATATCCAAGTAAAAAGTGTCATAATTTCAGAATGCTTGCATCACGACACTATAACCGTTTATGTGTTTCAAAAACATTTGACTTTTATAAAAAAGGAACTGAAAAAATTTCAAAAATCATATATTTTTTGACGGGCTAGCTGCGCAATATAAAAACAAGAAGAACTTTGTAAATGTGACTCATCATGAGAAAGATTTTGGTATGGCTGCAGAGTGGCACTTTTTTCTAACGTCTCATGGTAAGAGTGCGTGAGTTTTGTTGTTTTATAAATGATATAAGACACTTGTGTTATTTCCAAGAGATTCACTTGTCTTTATTACTTTAACCAACGAAAAACTAAAAACTGACTTACATTTTAGAAATGACTTATATATACAACTTAATTTTTGTGACTTATTGCAATAAGTCTTCAAATTTCAATTTATAAAATTTACCATGATATTTCAATTGGGTTGATGAACTTGCAAAATGCTTACATTATTTATTTTCGATTTTAAAATTAATAATATTTTAATTGGGTAGATGTCGTAACCGACTTTAAATTTATAAAGCCGCAAAATGCTTACGTTGTTTATTTTCAAATTTAAATTACTAAAGAATTCTTTATGTTTTAACTGGGTCACTGTATCGTAATCGACTTTAAATTTATATAGTCGCGAAACGCTAAGACTTTATTTTCATACAATTTACATGAAAAAAAATAAAGAAAAGACAATTGATTAATTGGTTCAACTTAATTAAGCTGACCAGTTTATCGGAATTATCTGTGGCTTACTTACACAGACGGAGGAGGTGTAGTCGACATGACCCCTCCCCTCTCGGATTGAAAACTCTCCTGAGTTTTCTTAAAAATATTGGATTTCAGTGTTTTATATTTCTTTTTATATAAACATATTAGAGTACTAAGAATATGATACTAATTACAACTATGATTATTATTATATAGGCATAAATTGTATTGCTTTTGTATGATACTTTGTTTATTAATTTTTTTAATATTTTGTACTTGTTGTATAGCTAGTTCATCAAACGTTAGTTGTGTTCTTGTTACATTAATTCTTTCATTTGATGGTATTATAAAGTGTTCGTAATACTTTGTTTGGTTGTTAAAAAATTTTTCATTATTGATTTCTACAAGACATTCATGAAATGAGATTAAGTAATTATGATTTAGTCTTGTGTTTCTGTAATCGCTTGTACTATTCATATATGAGTAAAGCTAGTTTTTTAGTAATAATAAGCCTGGTTTAATTTCGAAGATTTCTGATTTATTATTTCGTATTTGTATGCAATTATTACTAAATATACAATGTTTTTTCCTTAAATGTTGTAAATCTATATTCTCTTGATATTCGTAGATATTCACAACTTTTTGTTGTGTAAAAAGTAGTTCTTCGTATTTTGTGATAGAAACATGGATGATCAGTGATTGAGGAGTTATTATTATTTCGTTTGGAGTCCTTATAATGAATACTATTTGACCATTTTTATATTCCGCTGCGCCTAACTTTATGTTTTTTAATTTATTTATATTTATGTCTCATTGTATTATTTCGTCATCTGTTAGTACATTGCTTGTCATGGTGCCTAGTCTTGCGATGCAATATTGTTTTGGATGTGTTCGATATTGTCTTTTAAGATTTTCATTTTTAATAAGAATTCTAAATAAAGTATCTGGTCCAGCATATTTATGTTTGCTTTTTGTATGTCATTAAATTTTCTAAAACTGTTTTCCTATCTTATTCTATTGTGTCCTTAAACATTTGGAATGTTCTATTAAAGTGATCATTAATTTCTATATTTTTATTTAGACCTTCTATTGCTTTGTGGTTATTTTCATCGACTACCTGCAAATGTTCTGATATTTCCGTCCTGTCGTTGTCATCCATGGTACCATATAGTCATTTTAATCCTGTTCCAAGAATGTTAAGTAACTCTCTCCTTTGTCTGTGAGGTAAAATTGTTTGTACTTTTCTCTTGTGTGAGTGTGTTCAGTTGTAAGCGTAGAAGTTGTTTATTTTCGATGGATTCAAGTTGTTCAACGTTAAACGTGAGGCTATCTATAATACCCGTAATTTCAGTTGGTTTGATGATATGTAAAATTGTATTGTAACTTTGGGGGATGTGAGTGTTCGCCAGGTTTACTTTGATTTATCCATGCTCGGTTTCTATTTTTTCAATTATTAACGTTCCTTGAGACATTTGTAGCAGTATTGGGATTAAAGCAATTAATATCCATTTGACTTGAAAATTTTGTGGGTCTTTTAATATTCGTTGGGTGAATGTTATTTAATTTCAGTTTCCTATATCTTGGTTCATATTTATGCCTAAGATCTTATACTTTTTTACATAACCTTCATCATTTTTCTGATTATATAATTCTCGTTTTTCATTTGCCTTATTTAAAAAGCGTTCTTTACTTGTTTTTAATAGCTGTAAGATTTTATTTTTGTCTATTTTTCCTTCTTCTACATCTATTGGTGTTACTTTCATTGTTGACTGTACTGATTTGTTGTACCATTGTATACATTGGAATATCTTTTCTTGTGTAGATAGTTCAGATTTCTCGGCTTCCAATGCAAGAATTTTTTCAGCAATGGTACTATGAAATCGTTCAATGTCCGATTTTCCTGTATGGCTATTAGGTTTTGTGAAGTGTACTGCTCTTTCCTCTGTTCTTAAAAAACTTTTAGATTTACCGAGTCATATTCGTTGTTCATTATAAATTTGTCTGGTTTAGTTTTAATTGAAAGGTACAGTCTGATCTTTTCTATTAAGGTGTTGCTATTTCTGTCTTCTAAGTATGAATTATTGCAAATTTTGAAAAATTGTCTATAAATGACATAATGGCGTTGTCTGTGTTTTTTGTTTGTGTATACATCTACGTGAATTATTTGGTTTTTATCGGATGGGGTTTCTGTTAAAAAAATTGAGGTTTTATTGGTTTCCTATCATATTTTTCTCTGCTGCATATGTCGCAGTTGTTTATGTATTTTTGAATGATTTGCTTTAAATTTTTTAAAGTAAATCAACTTTTTTGTCCTTCATAGTTTACCACTATTCCTCCATGTCCAGTTTCATTTTTGTGATATTTGGCAATTTTCCTGTATGTATCGTGTTCATTTGCCTCTAGCATTGTGCATGCATTCGTAACATTTGAGTGTTGAGTTAAATAACTCAATGATCTTTTGTTGTACTTTGTTGTATTCTGATTCCGTAAGCTCTGAATATATTCTTATTTTGCCGGATTTTAGATGTCTTCCAAATATGTCAGTCATGGAGTTACTCCGAATATTTTCAGAATTGATAAAGTTTTTTGTTTTATTATTTATCGTTCCTATTTCTCTTACTATATTATTTGTGGGTATTAGTTGAGTATTAAATCTGTTAATAACTGTAATAACTGTGTCTAATATTATAAAGTTATTATCATATTCTTCTTGGGAAGGAATTGTGTTATTTGTTGTAAGGCTTTATAAATTGCATTTATTTGTCCTGTATTAGCATCTAACATATTTTGCTCATGAAATCTGCGGCTACGTTTTCTTTCCCTTTTATATAGCTGATATTGAAATCATACTCTCCTAATCTTAAAAGCCAGCGTTGTAGCCTTTGGTTTATGTCTTTTCCTGAATTCTTTGTTTTAAGCCAGACTAGGGGTTGGTGATCTGTTATCAGATCGAAGTTCCTGCCGTACATGTTAGGTCTAAAATAATGTAAGGCCCAGACAATGGCAAGTACCTCTTTTTCCGTTGTTGAGTACCTTATTTGATGCTCATTTATGGTTCTACTGGCATAACTAATTGGATGTTCTTCTTGTGTAAGCACAGCACCAATTGCAAAGTCACTTGAATCTGTAGCATTCTTGAAAATTTTCGTTAAATTTTGGATATTTAAGAACTGGTGAACAGACCAATAATCGTTTTAGTTTTTGAAAAGCATCTATATATTGAGAATCGTTCTTATTAATTTTGACATTCTTTTTTAGATACAAAGTCAAACCATGGGCTACTTTAGCGTAATCCTTAACAAATTTTCTATAGTATCCTGTGATATCCAAGAACGACTTTATCTGTTTTTGTGTTTCTAGTAGTTTCAGCGTTTGTATGTTCTCGATTTGTTTTGTATTTGGTTTAACACCATCAGTTGTTAATATATGACCTAGGTACTCTGTGGTTTTTGCAAAAAACTGCATTTATCTCTATGTATGTGCCCTTAATTTGTTAAATATGTTCTGAATGTTATTTCTGCGTTCAGCAATACTTGTGCTGTAAATAAGAATGTCGTCTAGGTAAACGATACATGAATTGTTTATTTCTTCCCGAAGTACTGATTTCATTATTCTCTGAAAGGTTGCCGGGGCATTTTTTAAACCAAACGGCATTCTTTTGAATTCGAAGTAGCCTAAAGGAGTGGAGAATGCCGTCTTTTTTCTATTATCCTTCTTAATTAAAACTTGATGGAAGCCTTTAGCAAGGTCGAGTGTTGTGAAGTATTGTGCTCTTCCTAGCTTTCCTAGTATGGATTCTATGTTCGGAATGGGAAACTTGTCGCTTACAGTAACTTAATTTAATGTTTTATAGTCAATGACTATACGCCATTTTTTCCTTCCAGAATTGTCAGCTTTTTTTGGCACAATCCATAATGGAGAATTGTACGGTGAGTTACTTTCCTCTATTATTCCTATTTTATCATCTCCTGCTTCTCCATCTGCTTATTTATTTCTTCCTCGTGTATCTGAGGATATCTATATATTTTTGAATATATAGGTCTGTTAATGGTTGTAACAATTTCATGTTGGATTTCATGTATATGTCTTCAAATCTTCAAAAATAAGTCTTCATTTTTATTTATGAGCTTCTGGAGTTTACGTTTTTTTTCTATATTCATATCTTCTCGTGTCAGTTTCTCTAGGACACTTTGATTCATTTGAGAGTGTTCAATCGAGTGTATTTCTTCATCTGTATAAGGGCATAAGTTCATGAAATTGATGAAGCTAATTTTGTAATTGTTTATTTCTAAATATCCATCCTCCAGACTTATTTTTGCTTGTAATGGTTTTAGTAAGTTTTGCCCTATTATTCCATCGAAAGGTTTGTGTTTGAATTGAGTTAATTTCCAACTAAGATATCTAATTTTATTAAATGCTGTTGGTAGTTTCGTTATGATTTCTTATTTTATGTGAGTCGGTCCACTAAGTCTATTAAATTTAATGTTGTCTTTTAATTCAATGCGTTTATACCGTATCAATCTGTTTTATCGAGTAATGTTGTTGTTGACCCGGTATCAATCAAACACTTCATTTTTTCATTATCTATAGTAATTATCTATTATCTATAGTAAGTATCAAATCAAACGAGTAGCTTAGGCTCAAACGACCTAGAAACTTACAAACCTTTGTTTCTGGAATTTGAAAATCGCTCAGCTACATTATATCACGAATATTTAGATAATGTTAAGCTGAGAATAAGCTTGACAGATCTAAAGAAATTTTGGGGATTCGTAAACACAAAGAAGAAATCTGATGGATTTCCTTAGAACTCCTGAGGGATTTACTGACAATCCCGTCAAAATTTGTGGCCTATTCGCCAATCTTTTTAAAGAATCATTCTGTTCAGATTCTTTTACTCCTGATGGAAAGTACTTTGAATATATGAATTCCGAACCCAGAGTATCTTTGGAACATATATCCTTCACTCCAGAGGATATTTTAATGTATATTAGATCGATCGATGAGGAGTTTGGTGCTGGACCTGACGGTGTTCCTGCCGCAGTGTTAACACAATGCGGTTCCGTTTTGAGTCAACCACTTTCTTTATTATTCAATAAATCTATTAACGAAAGTTATTTTCCACTTTTTTGGAAAAAATCATTTATAAGTCCTATTTTTAAAAAGGGTTGCAGGAACGATGTCAGTAACTATAGGACTATCGCTAAGCTCTCATCGATTCCAAAACTTTTTGAGCGGATGGTGTATGATCGGGTGAAAATTCACTGTGGAGAAGTCATAACAACTCGTCAGCATGGTTTTGTGAATGGCAGATCCACTGTGTCTAATCTTCTCGATTTTGCAACATTCTGCTTAAATTCTATTGATTCTGGTAACCAGGTCGATTGTGTTTACACTGACTTTAGTAAGGCATTTGATAAGCTACCACTCAATATAATCTTATTTAAACTTGAGTTAATGGGATTTCCACAATATTTTGTGAACTGGATTAAATCGTATTTGGTGGAGCGATCTTATCAAATACGTTTCCGAGGCGCATTGTCTTCTGAATTTATTGCTGGATCAGGTGTTCCTCAGGGTAGTCACCTTGGTCCTCTTCTGTTTATTTTAGCTATCAATGATGTAACTCACGTCATTGAACACTCTCATCTGCTTATTTATGCCGATGATATGAAAATATACAGAACGATTAATTCTAGAGATAATTCAGATCTACTCCAGTCTGATCTAAAATCCTTTGAAGTTTGGTGTTCTAAAAATAATATGTTTTTAAATCCAGATAAATGCCAAACTATGACCTTTTCGCGAAAAAGGAATAATTTTATTTTTGATTATAAGATTAAAGATACTGCCTTGAGTCGTGTAGACACCGTCAAAGACCTAGGTATATGCATGGATTCTAAGCTATCGTTTAACATTCATATTGATAATATTTGTAAAAAAGCATCTTCAATGCTTGGTTTTGTAAAACGCTGGGCCAAAGAATTTAATAGCATGATTACAACTACAACGTTGTATTATGCAATCGTGCGTCCTCACTTAGAGTATGCAAGTCAAGTGTGGTCCCCAAGTTACAATGTGCATGTTGATCGAATAGAAAGAATCCAAAAACGTTTTGTTCAGTTTGCTCTAAGGGGCTTAAGTGGAACTGACATATTAGACCTTCCTCCTTATGCGGATCGTTTAAAACTATTAAAAATGCAGTCTTTAGGTGATCGAAGGAAATCGGCAGATATCGTATATTTACACCAGCTCATAACAGGTGTATTCGATTCGCCAGAACTTCCTTCTCACATAAATTTTAACACTAACCGTAGAAGCAGTAGAAACGCTAACAACTTAATTTATTTGCCATTTAGTAGAACAAATTATATGGCTACTGCTCCTTTAAGTCGCATGAGTTCCTTTGTTAACAATTGTAGCGTTTTTGATGTTAATTTGTCAAAAGGTCAACTCAAAAGTAGATTAAAATTAGTTGTGTAATTAGATCTATGTATACGAATGGTTAGTTGTTACGTCTTGTGTTGTCCCTGAGCCCAACCCATTTATTGGTGGGTAAATTTTTCCCACATTAACTTGTTTGTGGTCACGGGTATCCATAACATTGATATTATTTTGAATGATTACTGGGTAGTGGCTTTAGATGCGTTAATGCTGAGGAAGTGCGATAAAGCTGTAGTAGCTGAACTCTATTGTTATTGCATGAAAAAAAAAAAAAAAAAAAAAAAAATCGGAAGATTTGATTCTCCTCAGGTAACTAAACATTTTCTTCTTTTGTAATATGGTCGACTTCCAAATTTTATTTGTCTATTATTAGTTAGTGTTATTAAATGGTCTGTTTTGAACTGAATTGTAGTAGTTTGGCCTGTATTGGACTGAATTATTTGTGTTGTGGTTTCTACTGTCTGTCCTATAATGTCTGTCATTTCTCCTAATCATTCCTGTTTCCTCGAGAGCATAATAAGCTTCTCGTAATCTGGTGATTTCTCTAACTATATAATCGAAGCCATATTTGGACTTATGGCGTTCAAAAATATTCTAAGTATGATTGCTTCGTTATTTATTTCAGAAAATTCAATTAGTTTTCCCTCATCAAATTCATATTTGGCATTAAGTTTGTCTAATATATACCTTAGGTTTTAATAGTAATCTCTTACGTTATTGTTGTTTCCTGTGTTTATTGCTTTATAGTTTAACTTATGACATGTTTCTCGAACTCCAAAGTTGTTTACTTGTTCCTTCTTAATTTGTTGCCTTGATGGTTGTGGCCCCAGAGTCCTTATTGTGTGAAGTGCTAGTTCTTATTGATGACACATCTGTTGAATTCATATTTATTTAGTGGTGTATCCTCGAATAAGGGAAGGAACATTTCCACTTCCCTTATGAATGATGACAAGTCGTATTCCTTCGCTCCTCGGTATTTCTTTATTTTAGTTGCCTCTTTCAAGAGGTCGGTGATTGGAACTTGTATTTTTATTGTTTTTGCTGTTTGGTCTGGAGATGAAGACATTTTGTTGATTTTGTTTAATTTTTTTTCACGGCGTTTTAGGTAGCTGTTGTTGTAACTGATTTTAATGGTGAGCTGGGGTTGTGCTATGTTTTAAAAAAAACTTCACAAATTTCCACAACATTAGGTAAAATGTCTCTTAATCTTTTGATTAAGTTGTTGAGTTTTCGTTAATCTTCTGATTAAATCACTAAATCCGATTAATCTTTTGATTAAATCGCCTTCGTCTGCGCCAGTTTTGTAGTTTCATAAATGATATAAGACACTTGTGCTATTTCCAAGAGATTCACTTGTCTTTATTACTTTAATCAACGAAAAACTAAAGACTGACTTACATTTTAGAAATGACTTATATATACAACTTAATTTTTGTGACTTATTGCAATAAGTCTTCAAATTTCAATTTATAAAATTTACCTTGATATTTCAATTGGGTTGATGAACTTGCAAAATGCTTACATTATTTATTTTCGATTTTAAAATTAATAATATTTTAATTGGGTAGATGTCGTAACCGACTTTAAATTTATAAAGCCGCAAAATGCTTACGTTGTTTATTTTCAAATTTAAATTACTAAAGAATTCTTTATGTTTTAACTGGGTCACTGTATCGTAATCGACTTTAAATTTATATAGTCGCGAAACGCTAAGACTTTATTTTCATACAATTTACATGAAAAAAAATAAAGAAAAGACAATTGATTAATTGGTTCAACTTAATTAAGCTGACCAGTTTATCGGAATTATCTGTGGCTTACTTACACAGACGGAGGAGGTGTAGTCGACATGACCCCTCCCCTCTCGGATTGAAAACTCTCCTGAGTTTTCTTAAAAATATTGGATTTCAGTGTTTTATATTTCTTTTTATATAAACATATTAGAGTACTAAGAATATGATACTAATTACAACTATGATTATTATTATATAGGCATAAATTGTATTGCTTTTGTATGATACTTTTGTTTATTAATTTTTTTAATATTTTGTACTTGTTGTATAGCTAGTTCATCAAACGTTAGTTGTGTTCTTGTTACATTAATTCTTTTATTTGATGGTATTATAAAGTGTTCGTAATACTTTGTTTGGTTGTTAAAAAATTTTTCATTATTGATTTCTACAAGACATTCATGAAATGAGATTAAGTAATTATGATTTAGTCTTGTGTTTCTGTAATCGCTTGTACTATTCATATATGAGTAAAGCTAGTTTTTTAGTAATAATAAGCCTGGTTTAATTTCGAAGATTTCTGATTTATTATTTCGTATTTGTATGCAATTATTACTAAATATACAATGTTTTTTCCTTAAATGTTGTAAATCTATATTCTCTTGATATTCGTAGATATTCACAACTTTTTGTTGTGTAAAAAGTAGTTCTTCGTATTTTGTGATAGAAACATGGATGATCAGTGATTGAGGAGTTATTATTATTTCGTTTGGAGTCCTTATAATGAATACTATTTGACCATTTTTATATTCCGCTGCGCCTAACTTTATGTTTTTTAATTTATTTATATTTATGTCTTATTGTATTATTTCGTCATCTGTTAGTACATTGCTTGTCATGGTGCCTAGTCTTGCGATGCAATATTGTTTTGGATGTGTTCGATATTGTCTTCTAAGATTTTCATTTTTAATAAGAATTCTAAATAAAGTATCTGGTCCAGCATATTTATGTTTGCTTTTTGTATGTCATTAAATTTTCTAAAACTGTTTTCCTATCTTATTCTATTGTGTCCTTAAGCATTTGGAATGTTCTATTAAAGTGATCATTAATTTCTATATTTTTATTTAGACCTTCTATTACGTTGTGGTTATTTTCATCGACTACCTGCAAATGTTCTGATATTTCCGTCCTGTCGTTGTCATCCATGGTACCATATAGTCATTTTAATCCTGTTCCAAGAATGTTAAGTAACTCTCTCCTTTGTCTGTGAGGTAAAATTGTTTGTACTTTTCTCTTGTGTGAGTGTGTTCAGTTGTAAGCGTAGAAGTTGTATATTTTCGATGGATTCAAGTTGTTCAACGTTAAACGTGAGGCTATCTATAATACCCGTAATTTCAGTTGGTTTGATGATATGTAAAATTGTATTGTAACTTTGGGTGATGTGAGTGTTCGCCAGGTTTACTTTGATTTATCCATGCTCGGTTTCTATTTTTTCAATTATTAACGTTCCTTGAGCCATTTGTAGCAGTATTGGGATTAAAGCAATTAAGGGAGTCCTCTGGTAATCTGTGCCAAATTTTAGCCTTTTTTCAAAATATTGTGGAAAGAGAACGAGTAAAGATATTTTAGTTCCGTTTTTTGATTTGGGTAGCTTAATTTATTGAAAAAAATACAAAATTTTGAAAAAGTGAATTTATGGACCGTTCAGAAAGTTCTCGGCCTGGTAACGAGGTTCTCCGGAAAAAAGGTGGGTCCAAATTGCGCACGATTCCAAGTGTAAACATCGTCTGAAAAAAAAAAAAAAATATTCAGTTACTTAGAATGAATGTCCCTATAGCCCCTACCTCGGAAACAAAAATCGAAATTTTTTTAGGGGGGGAGCCGCCACTTTGAAAATGAAAAATCGAATTTCGACCTTTTTTTTTGTAGTCTAGTGTAGAAAAAAAATAGTAAACATTATTTTTTCGGCAAGTTTGAGGTAGGGGCTATAGCGGCGTAAATTCTGCGTCGTTTCATGCCTCATATATCAAAATCAGTCAAAAACTGTTTGAGTTATCGTGCGCAAAGTTTTGAAAAACATGGTTTCGAGAAAAACGCGTTTAAAGTTTTGACTTTAATTTTGAGGCACACAAATGACATTAACACATATTTTTTTAATACAATACTTACGAATATTAATCGGCAATTCCAGCCCCATAAAGTGTGCCTTCCTCCATCTCATAAAACGAGTTTTCCATGGCTTTTTGGGCTCTGCGGGCTGTGCGACCCTCTTTCGATGATGCGTACGTTTTTAGCTCTGAGCGTTGAAGTCGTTTTCCGTCGCGAGATTCAGCATACATCTCGGCTTGTGGGCCGATGACAATACCCATTGTTGACGCGTAGCTTTCAGCGTTCGAAAATAAACTGAATCTCGTTCGTTTGCTTCTTTCATGTGAACACCTGGGCTCAAAATCATTTCAACCCCTAAATCAAAACATGCATGTATACATACTGCATGTATACATACTGTGTGTGTATATTTTGTAATATCAATACATATTTTGGAAGAATTCCACAGAATTTTCGACTAATGACTGCAGGCAAATAAACAACTTTGCTGATGCGTTATTTTGACGAAAACATACCTACACAAAAATGCCTGTATCTCCTAAACTATTTCGAATTTTGAAAAATCCTTTTGGGAAAATGTTTTTGAGTATCTGAGCAATAGAAATATGAAAAAAAAAAATTGAAAAAAATTTTTCGGATTACCAGAGGACCCCCTTAATATCCATTTGACTTGAAAATTTTGTGGGTCTTTTAATATTCGTTGGGTGAATGTTATTTAATTTCAGTTTCCTATATCTTGGTTCATATTTATGCCTAAGATCTTATACTTTTTTACATAACCTTCATCATTTTTCTGATTATATAATTCTCGTTTTTCATTTGCCTTATTTAAAAAGCGTTCTTTACTTGTTTTTAATAGCTGTAAGATTTTATTTTTGTCTATTTTTCCTTCTTCTACATCTATTGGTGTTACTTTCATTGTTGACTGTACTGATTTGTTGTACCATTGTATACATTGGAATATCTTTTCTTGTGTAGATAGTTCAGATTTCTCGGCTTCCAATGCAAGAATTTTTTCAGCAATGGTACTATGAAATCGTTCAATGTCCGATTTTCCTGTATGGCTATTAGGTTTTGTGAAGTGTACTGCTCTTTCCTCTGTTCTTAAAAAACTTTTAGATTTACCGAGTCATATTCGTTGTTCATTATAAATTTGTCTGGTTTAGTTTTAATTGAAAGGTACAGTCTGATCTTTTCTATTAAGGTGTTGCTATTTCTGTCTTCTAAGTATGAATTATTGCAAATTTTGAAAAATTGTCTATAATTGACATAATGGCGTTGTCTGTGTTTTTTGTTTGTGTATACATCTACGTGAATTATTTGGTTTTTATCGGATGGGGTTTCTGTTAAAAAAATTGAGGTTTTATTGGTTTCCTATCATATTTTTCTCTGCTGCATATGTCGCAGTTGTTTATGTATTTTTGAATGATTTGCTTTAAATTTTTTAAAGTAAATCAACTTTTTGTCCTTCATAGTTTACCACTATTCCTCCATGTCCAGTTTCATTTTTGTGATATTTGGCAATTTTCCTGTATGTATCGTGTTCATTTGCCTCTAGCATTGTGCATGCATTCGTAACATTTGAGTGTTGAGTTAAATAACTCAATGATCTTTTGTTGTACTTTGTTGTATTCTGATTCCGTAAGCTCTGAATATATTCTTATTTTGCCGGATTTTAGATGTCTTCCAAATATGTCAGTCATGGAGTTACTCCGAATATTTTCAGAATTGATAAAGTTTTTTGTTTTATTATTTATCGTTCCTATTTCTCTTACTTTATTATTTGTGGGTATTAGTTGAGTATTAAATCTGTTAATAACTGTAATAACTGTGTCTAATATTATAAAGTTATTATCATGATATTCTTCTTGGGAAGGAATTGTGTTATTTGTTGTAAGGCTTTATAAATTGCATTTATTTGTCCTGTATTAGCATCTAACATATTTTGCTCATGAAATCTGCGGCTACGTTTTCTTTCCCTTTTATATAGCTGATATTGAAATCATACTCTCCTAATCTTAAAATCCAGCGTTGTAGCCTTTGGTTTATGTCTTTTCCTGAATTCTTTGTTTTAAGCCAGACTAGGGGTTGGTGATCTGTTATCAGATCGAAGTTCCTGCCGTACATGTTAGGTCTAAAATAATGTAAGGCCCAGACAATGGCAAGTACCTCTTTTTCCGTTGTTGAGTACCTTATTTGATGCTCATTTATGGTTCTACTGGCATAACTAATTGGATGTTCTTCTTGTGTAAGCACAGCACCAATTGCAAAGTCACTTGAATCTGTAGCATTCTTGAAAATTTTCGTTAAATTTTGGATATTTAAGAACTGGTGAACAGACCAATAATCGTTTTAGTTTTTGAAAAGCATCTATATATTGAGAATCGTTCTTATTAATTTTGACATTCTTTTTTAGATACAAAGTCAAACCATGGGCTACTTTAGCGTAATCCTTAACAAATTTTCTATAGTATCCTGTGATATCCAAAAACGACTTTATCTGTTTTTGTGTTTCTAGTAGTTTCAGCGTTTGTATGTTCTCGATTTGTTTTGTATTTGGTTTAACACCATCAGTTGTTAATATATGACCTAGGTACTCTGTGGTTTTTGCAAAAAACTGCATTTATCTCTATGTATGTGCCCTTAATTTGTTAAATATGTTCTGAATGTTATTTATGCGTTCAGCAATACTTGTGCTGTAAATAAGAATGTCGTCTAGGTAAACGATACATGAATTGTTTATTTCTTCCCGAAGTACTGATTTCATTATTCTCTGAAAGGTTGCCGGGGCATTTTTTAAACCAAACGGCATTCTTTTGAATTCGAAGTAGCCTAAAGGAGTGGAGAATGCCGTCTTTTTTCTATTATCCTTCTTAATTAAAACTTGATGGAAGCCTTTAGCAAGGTCGAGTGTTGTGAAGTATTGTGCTCTTCCTAGCTTTCCTAGTATGGATTCTATGTTCGGAATGGGAAACTTGTCGCTTACAGTAACTTAATTTAATGTTTTATAGTCAATGACTATACGCCATTTTTTCCTTCCAGAATTGTCAGCTTTTTTTGGCACAATCCATAATGGAGAATTGTACGGTGAGTTACTTTCCTCTATTATTCCTATTTTATCATCTCCTGCTTCTCCATCTGCTTATTTATTTCTTCCTCGTGTATCTGAGGATATCTATATATTTTTGAATATATAGGTCTGTTAATGGTTGTAACAATTTCATGTTGGATTTCATGTATATGTCTTCAAATCTTCAAAAATAAGTCTTCATTTTTATTTATGAGCTTCTGGAGTTTACGTTTTTTTTCTATATTCATATCTTCTCGTGTCAGTTTCTCTAGGACACTTTGATTCATTTGAGAGTGTTCAATCGAGTGTATTTCTTCATCTGTATAAGGGCATAAGTTCATGAAATTGATGAAGCTAATTTTGTAATTGTTTATTTCTAAATATCCATCCTCCAGACTTATTTTTGCTTGTAATGGTTTTAGTAAGTTTTGCCCTATTATTCCATCGAAAGGTTTGTGTTTGAATTGAGTTAATTTCCAACTAAGATATCTAATTTTATTAAATGCTGTTGGTAGTTTCGTTATGATTTCTTATTTTATGTGAGTCGGTCCACTAAGTCTATTAAATTTAATGTTGTCTTTTAATTCAATGCGTTTATACCGTATCAATCTGTTTTATCGAGTAATGTTGTTGTTGACCCGGTATCAATCAAACACTTCATTTTTTCATTATCTATAGTAATTATCTATTATCTATAGTAAGTATCAAATCAAACGAGTAGCTTAGGCTCAAACGACCTAGAAACTTACAAACGTTTGTTTCTGGAATTTGAAAATCGCTCAGCTACATTATATCACGAATATTTAGATAATGTTAAGCTGAGAATAAGCTTGACAGATCCAAAGAAATTTTGGGGATTCGTAAACACAAAGAAGAAATCTGATGGATTTCCTTAGAACTCCTGAGGGATTTACTGACAATCCCGTCAAAATTTGTGGCCTATTCGCCAATCTTTTTAAAGAATCATTCTGTTCAGATTCTTTTACTCCTGATGGAAAGTACTTTGAATATATGAATTCCGATCCCAGAGTATCTTTGGAACATATATCCTTCACTCCAGAGGATATTTTAATGTATATTAGATCGATCGATGAGGAGTTTGGTGCTGGACCTGACGGTGTTCCTGCCGCAGTGTTAACACAATGCGGTTCCGTTTTGAGTCAACCACTTTCTTTATTATTCAATAAATCTATTAACGAAAGTTATTTTCCACTTTTTTGGAAAAAATCATTTATAAGTCCTATTTTTAAAAAGGGTTGCAGGAACGATGTCAGTAACTATAGGCCTATCGCTAAGCTCTCATCGATTCCAAAACTTTTTGAGCGGATGGTGTATGATCGGGTGAAAATTCACTGTGGAGAAGTCATAACAACTCGTCAGCATGGTTTTGTGAATGGCAGATCCACTGTGTCTAATCTTCTCGATTTTGCAACATTCTGCTTAAATTCTATTGATTCTGGTAACCAGGTCGATTGTGTTTACACTGACTTTAGTAAGGCATTTGATAAGCTACCACACAATCTAATCTTATTTAAACTTGAGTTAATGGGATTTCCACAATATTTTGTGAACTGGATTAAATCGTATTTGGTGGAGCGATCTTATCAAATACGTTTCCGAGGCGCATTGTCTTCTGAATTTATTGCTGGATCAGGTGTTCCTCAGGGTAGTCACCTTGGTCCTCTTCTGTTTATTTTAGCTATCAATGATGTAACTCACGTCATTGAACACTCTCATCTGCTTATTTATGCCGATGATATGAAAATATACAGAACGATTAATTCTAGAGATAATTCAGATCTACTCCAGTCTGATCTAAAATCCTTTGAAGTTTGGTGTTCTAAAAATAATATGTTTTTAAATCCAGATAAATGCCAAACTATGACCTTTTCGCGAAAAAGGAATAATTTTATTTTTGATTATAAGATTAAAGATACTGCCTTGAGTCGTGTAGACACCGTCAAAGACCTAGGTATATGCATGGATTCTAAGCTATCGTTTAACATTCATATTGATAATATTTGTAAAAAAGCATCTTCAATGCTTGGTTTTGTAAAACGCTGGGCCAAAGAATTTAATAGCATGATTACAACTACAACGTTGTATTATGCAATCGTGCGTCCTCACTTAGAGTATGCAAGTCAAGTGTGGTCCCCAAGTTACAATGTGCATGTTGATCGAATAGAAAGAATCCAAAAACGTTTTGTTCAGTTTGCTCTAAGGGGCTTAAGTGGAACTGACATATTAGACCTTCCTCCTTATGCGGATCGTTTAAAACTATTAAAAATGCAGTCTTTAGGTGATCGAAGGAAATCGGCAGATATCGTATATTTACACCAGCTCATAACAGGTGTATTCGATTCGCCAGAACTTCCTTCTCACATAAATTTTAACACTAACCGTAGAAGCAGTAGAAACGCTAACAACTTAATTTATTTGCCATTTAGTAGAACAAATTATATGGCTACTGCTCCTTTAAGTCGCATGAGTTCCTTTGTTAACAATTGTAGCGTTTTTGATGTTAATTTGTCAAAAGGTCAACTCAAAAGTAGATTAAAATTAGTTGTGTAATTAGATCTATGTATACGAATGGTTAGTTGTTACGTCTTGTGTTGTCCCTGAGCCCAACCCATTTATTGGTGGGTAAATTTTTCCCACATTAACTTGTTTGTGGTCACGGGTATCCATAACATTGATATTATTTTGAATGATTACTGGGTAGTGGCTTTAGATGCGTTAATGCTGAGGAAGTGCGATAAAGCTGTAGTAGCTGAACTCTATTGTTATTGCATGAAAAAAAAAAAAAAAAAAATCGGAAGATTTGATTCTCCTCAGGTAACTAAACATTTTCTTCTTTTGTAATATGGTCGACTTCCAAATTTTATTTTGTCTATTATTAGTTAGTGTTATTAAATGGTCTGTTTTGAACTGAATTGTAGTAGTTTGGCCTGTATTGGACTGAATTATTTGTGTTGTGGTTTCTACTGTCTGTCCTATAATGTCTGTCATTTCTCCTAATCATTCCTGTTTCCTCGAGAGCATAATAAGCTTCTCGTAATCTGGTGATTTCTCTAACTATATAATCGAAGCCATATTTGGACTTATGGCGTTCAAAAATATTCTAAGTATGATTGCTTCGTTATTTATTTCAGAAAATTCAATTAGTTTTCCCTCATCAAATTCATATTTGGCATTAAGTTTGTCTAATATATACCTTAGGTTTTAATAGTAATCTCTTACGTTATTGTTGTTTCCTGTGTTTATTGCTTTATAGTTTAACTTATGACATGTTTCTCGAACTCCAAAGTTGTTTACTTGTTCCTTCTTAATTTGTTGCCTTGATGGTTGTGGCCCCAGAGTCCTAATTGTGTGAAGTGCTAGTTCTTATTGATGACACATCTGTTGAATTCATATTCATTTGGTGGTGTATCCTCGAATAAGGGAAGGAACATTTCCACTTCCCTTATGAATGATGACAAGTCGTATTCCTTCGCTCCTCGGTATTTCTTTATTTTAGTTGCCTCTTTCAAGAGGTCGGTGATTGGAACTTGTATTTTTATTGTTTTTGCTGTTTGGTCTGGAGAAGAAGACATTTTGTTGATTTTGTTTAATTTTTTTTACGGCGTTT
Source organism: Coremacera marginata (assembly GCA_914767935.1). Classification (NCBI taxonomy): domain Eukaryota; kingdom Metazoa; phylum Arthropoda; class Insecta; order Diptera; family Sciomyzidae; genus Coremacera; species Coremacera marginata. The sequence goes on along the minus strand of OU612045.1, from coordinate 117,488,494 downwards.
TAGGTAGCTGTTGTTGTAACTGATTTTAATGGTGAGCTGGGGTTGTGCTATGTTTTAAAAAAAACTTCACAAATTTCCACAACATTAGGTAAAATGTCTCTTAATCTTTTGATTAAGTTGTTGAGTTTTCATTAATCTTCTGATTAAATCACTAAATCCGATTAATCTTTTGATTAAATCGCCTTCGTCTGCGCCAGTTTTGTAGTTTTATAAATGATATAAAACACTTGTGCTATTTCCAAGAGATTCACTTGTCTTTATTACTTTAATCAACGAAAAACTAAAGACTGACTTTCATTTTAAAAATAACTTACATATATAACTTAATTTTTGTGACTTATTGCAATAAGTCATCAAATTTCAATTTATAAAATTTACCATGATATTTTAATTGGGTTGATGTCGTAATCGACTTTAAATTTATGAACTCGCAAAATGCTTACATTGTTTATTTTCGATTTTAAATTAATAATATTTTAACTGGGTTGATGTCGTAATCGACTTTAAATTTATGAACTTGCAAAATGCTTACATTGTTTATTTTCGATTTTAAATAAATAATATTTTAATTGGGTTGATGTCGTAACCGACTTTAAATTTATAAGGTCGCAAAATGCTTACGTTGTTTATTTTCAAATTTAAATTACTAAAGAGTTCTTTACGTTTTAATTGGGTCACTGTATCGTAATTGACTTTAAATTTATAAAGTCGCAAAACGCTAAGAATGTTTATTTTCATACAATTTACATAAAGAAAAATAAAGAAAGGACAATTGGTTAATTGGTTCAACTTAATTAAGCTGACCAGTTTATCGGAATTATCTGTGGCTTACTTAAAGTTGGAGGTGTAGTCGACATGACCAGTGCCATGGATTGGGTGGAACTTTGAAGAGACTAGCTGCAAGAGCTAGTCTTCAAAGACTATCCAATCCAATTGGATCCAAAAATCCAATCCAAAAAAATGAGTCTCTCCTTAATATTACTTTAAAAAAATAAAGTGCAAGGTAAACACTTTTCCTTGCGAAAAGCAAATTCTTCTGTTGAAGTTATTTACTTGCTTTGGTGGCCATAACAAACCGTTTTCGGGGTTCGGCCGACCTCATGAGCTCTCGCCAGGCGCCTCACTTTTGAGCGCGCTTTCTCCAATCAGATACACCAAGTGCGGTTAGGGCTTCCTCGGTCTGGTCCATCCATCGGAGGCATGGTCTCCCTCGTCGTTGCAGTTGACCAACGACCCTCGCCTCGAGCCCCTTTTGCGCTAGAGCTTCGTCGTGGATTCGATGGACGTGACCCAGCCAGCGTAGTCGCTGCACAGTTATATGCTGAACTACGTCAATGTATTCGTAAAGCCCATACAGCTCTTTGTTCATTCGGATGGGATAGTCATGGCCGACTCGAACAGGATCAAAGATTTTGCGAAGAACTTTTCTCTCGAACACCCCCAGAGCAGCTGCGTCAGTTTGAGAAACTACCCATGCCTCAGCGTCACAAAGAAGCACAGGTAGAACGAGCGTCTTGTAGAGTGTTAGTTTTGTCGATCGAGAGAGCGCTCTGGAACTTAGTTGCTTACTGAGCCCGTAGTAGCACCTATTAGCAATTATTGTTCTTTGCTTTATCTCCAGGCTGATTTCGTTTTTGGTATTAATGGCGGTGCCAAGGTAAACGAACTCCTTGACTACTTAAAAATTATAGCTGCCGGATGAAACGTAGAAGTCTAGACGCCGCGCTCCCTTGCTTGTAGACAGCATATACAGCTGATTCCTTTTCGATAGCAGGGAAAGCAGCGGTAACATCTGTCTTGTTACTGCAGACAATATCAATATCATCAGCGTACGCATATTAGGATGGCAACGTCATCGGCATAGGCTACCACTTTTGTTCCTCCAGTTTTGAGTGAAGTGAGAATTTTATCAACCGCAATCAGCCAGAGAAGAGGGAATATGATTTTTCCTTGCGGTGCGCCTCTTGTGACTTCTTTCCTCACCACGCTTATTCCCATTTGTGAGCTTATACGTCTGCTATTGATAATTTTATAAATCCACTGGGTTTTTTTACTGTTAACTCCTTTTTCTGCTAAAGCCTTTCTTATAGAATCTGTATTTAGATTGTTAAATGCGCCTTCGATATCTAAAAACGTTGCTAAAGCTAATGAAGGTTTCTTTCTATGACCGAAACCACCTCATGCAATGCCGTTTTTACCGATTTGCCTTTAAGGTAGGCATGTAGTGCACTACAGAGATTATTATCGTTCACAGATTCTCTTATGTGAAGATCTATTATTCTCTCTAGCGTTTTCAATAAGAACGATGAGAGACTAATAGGCCTATAATCCTTTGGTGCTGAGTGTATTGGTTTCCCAGCTTAAGGAATGAAAACAACTCGCACTTCTCCCCAAATTTTTGGAACATATCCTGTCTTATCTATATCCTTGGGTGAAGATTGCTATAAGCCAGGGCATGTTGCATCATGGCCGGTAGGTTTCCATCTGGCACCACAGATTTGTAGGGCTTGAAGGACCCGATCCACCATTCTACAGTTGACCTTGTAATAATGTTGGGGAGGTCTTGTAACGGTTCTGGTATTGTTATTTCCAAGTTGCTGTTAGCTCCGTTTTGATCCGTTTCTGTACAACCTGGAAATTGAGTTTCCATAAGTAGCGAAAGCGTTTCTTGGCTGGATTCTGTCCAGGATCCGTCGGACCTCTTAAGGTATCCCGGGCCCGTTGGGTCTTTCGATAATGTCTTTCGAAGTCTGGCGGCTTCACTGGTATCCTCAATGGACTCGCAGAATTTGGTCCAAGATGTTCGCTTTGCTATTCTTACTTCCCTAGTGTAAGCATTTAACGTGGATCTGTAGATTGCCCAGTCCTGCTCTAGTTTACTTAAGATGGCTTTCCGGTGAAGTTTTCTAGCCTCTGATCTGGCCCACCAACTTGCATTTGCAGGTTTGCGACTTTGAGACTTTGGGCAGAATTTCTTGAAAGCCTGGTTCATTTTTCCTGTTGAAACTCCACTGCATTGTCAATGGATGCATAGGTTGGGAGGTATTCTGTGTCAAGGTCAGCAATATTTCTGCTTATCCAGACTGAATACCTTTCCTAGCTAGTTTTTAATGGGTTCCTAAACTGTTTCTTTAATTGGGGATCCTAGTCGATAGTAAAGAGAATCCTAAAGTGGTCGGAAAACGATTCCTTCTGTGAAACCCCCAGTTATCGACTAAAATTTTTTCAGAGTTACTAGCTATAGTAAGATCAGTTACCTCTTCCCTGACTCTTTCTGAAATGTTGGCCTATTGCCTCTATTGCACAGAATAAGGTCTGTGGTAAGGATTAATTTGAAAATAAACTCACCCCTTTTGTTGATGTCTTTTGAATGATGGGCGTTAGCATCACAACCGATGACCAGGAATGCCGTGCTTGTGTTAGCGTGTTCTGCCAACTCACGGACTGTTTGTACTGAAGGGTTCGCCTCTTCATAGGGCATGTACGCAGAACAAAGGATCAGTTTTGCTGACCTTGTTTCCACGCTGGTTGCCATTGCGTCTCCGTTGCTAAATTTAGGGAGAAAAAACATATAAATGATTTTTTCGCAAGTATAAAGCTCCTTAACTTACCTTCATTTGTAGACTGAAACAGGTTGTATTGTTTCGACCCTAGGCCTGGGATCTTGTTGTTGGTGATCCAAGGTTGCTAGATGAGGTCCACATCTACATTCTCCTCGGACATGCACAGCACCAAGTTGTCGGGCGCTGCCTTTCAGTGATGTAGGTTGATTTGTATCACTTGCAGCTTTCTCCTCCTCTCAGCTATTGTTGGCTCAGCCCCTTTACCTTAATGGATCCGAGCCCATTGAGCATATCCGACTGCTCCTTATGCCAGCCCGTGGAAGCAACCTCTACAGAAAAAAGAAGAATTTTCCCTTCGCTGCTGTGACTTTTCTGCGACCTGACCAACTTCCACTCCTGAATTTTGGTGTCTTTATTCTGCGCCGCCAAAATCCTATGAATCGACACATCCTCGTGCAAAGCAGGAGGAGGTATCCATACAGAGACCTTTTGGCGAAGCGGAAGCGTGGACTTGGAGATCACCTTTAGTGAAGCTCCCTTCCAAATTTCATCAATACTGGCGATGGTTTTGGTCAGGAACTCCAGGGATTTCTTCGATCCACATCCGACGACTTTGACTCCTTGTTGCCAACCATCACCATCGAACTTGTAATCGTCAGTATCACCGTGTTCGACGCTAGCCATCATGGCTTTAAGGATCTCATTTTCCATAAGCAGCCATTTTTCCCCCGTCATAGAGCCGTCCGGGTCAGTTTCGTTGATAATGGCTACTTGCAGCTCTCCTAACGAGTTTTTGAAGCTCCCTCCGGCTTTACTTCGCTTCGAACAACTCGCAGTGACCTCATCCGCAGATCTTTGACATTTGGCCGTCTATTCACATGCTAACCACTTATAAAACTCAATACTTAGATGTTGGAATTGACAATCCAGATTTACAAATTTCAAAATTTACATTATAACTCAGAAATACTAAATCAAGTAATCTTTTTAATAATTTATAACAGCTATTAATCTGATGCAAGTTAAGATCAGCGAAACTATCAATCTATCTTCTTCTCATCTTCTATTTATATATATAAAAATGGATGTATGTATGTGGGTATGTGTGCATATCACGTATAGACTCCAAAATCACCGAGCCAATCTTTATAAAATCTTTAGGGAGACTGAAACAGCATTCTGAGAGTGTTCCTGTGAAGTTTGGTGTTGATTGGACAAGGGGGCTGGTACCTCCCATACAGCCCAAATTAGCTCAATCGCCCACAAACCAAAAAAAATGCTATATATTAGACTGTTTTAATCGTATAACACTAAAATTTGGTAATATTGTTCAGATGATTACTGTCGGTGACTGTACAAAAATGGGCGTGGCCACACTATGTCTACGCCCACTTTTCAAAAGAAGTTTTAATTCCTGAGATGTTCAAGTTTTGATAGTGAATCTTTGTATGCAGATGCTATGGATCAAAGTGGCAGTCACTATGTATACACAAATGTTGTCAAACCCACTTTTACCACCCACAAATCAGTAAAATGCTTTATGTCAGACGGCTTTTGCTGTAGAAGACTGAGATTTGGTAATTTAGTTTATATGGTTACTGTCGGTCAATGTAGAAAAAATGGGCATGACCGCATTATATCTACGCCCAGTTTATCGAAATCATGCTTATTTCTAAGTTGTACACGTTTTGATAGTGAATCTTGGTATACAGGTGCTATAAGTCTAAGTGGCAGTCACTATGTATATATAAATGTTGTCACGCCCACTTTTACCGCCCAAAAATCAGTAAAAATGCTTTATATCAGAAGGATTTTACCGTAGAAGACTAAGATTTAGTAATTTAGTTCATATGGTCACTGTCGGACACTGTTCAAAAAATGGGCGTGGTCTTAGCATTTATCCGCCTATTTTTTCGAAATCATGCTTATTCCTGAGTTGTACACGTTTTGATAGTAGCACTTGATATGCAGGTGCTCTAAGGGGCGGTCAATATATATATATATAAAGCTTGCCACCAACACTTGCACCACCAAGAAATCAATAGAACTTCTATAAATCAGACGATTTTCATCGCTAAATACTAAAATTTTTTAATTAAGTTCATACGCTCACTCTCGACAGCTTTGCAAAAAATGGACATAGTAGCACTATATCTGTGCCCACACTTCAGAAATAATTTTATTTATTTATGTATTAAAGTTAATTACAATTTAAAAATTATAACTAAGTAAGCACTAGCTGCCAGAGCTATCGGTTAGAAATAATTTTAATTCCTCAGATGTGAACATTTTGATAGTCAAACTTGGTATGTAGGTGCGATCTACCATATAACTATGGTCCAAATGGTGATCACTTTATTTAGAAATGTTTCCACGCCCACTTTTACCGCCCACAAATCTGTAAAAAGGATATATATCAGACTTTTTTACAGTAGAAGACCAAAATTTGGTAATATGGTAACTGCCAGAACCTTTATAAAAATGGGCGTGTCGCACTTTATCTACGCTGACTTTTCAGAAATCATTGTAATTTCTGAGCTGTACACGTTTTAATAATGAAATTTGGTATGTAGGTGCAATGGGACCAAGTGGCGGTCACTATATATATACGAACTAGCTTATACCCGGCGCGCTTCGCTGCGCTCAGCGCTTTTGCCCTAAAAAAGGGCGTAGCTATAGTGAGGCTTCTATATTTATTTCGTACCGAGTTTCATTGATAAGTGACTTTGATAAGTTAAAATTGAAGCTATACCGAAAATTTGGGGTGCTGAAAAAGTACCACGCCCCTCGTCTAAGCCCAATAAACCGTTGCCAGTGGAACGGTATGTGTAAATTGAGGTGGAATATTGAATTCCGAAGCTGTGCGACCAACAATTCCAAAACTGTTTGAGGTGCCATGCCCCCCTTTTTCGATCGGCACCAGACTTCACAGGAACACTCTCAAGGCTTTGGTTTAAAAATTGGATTAGCGGTTTCGGAGTCTTAACGTGATACACACATATACCCACATACATATATACATTAAGCCGTCTCACGATCCATAGAAAAAAAAGTTGTTCGGTCAGGTTCAAAATAATCCATGGCTTATGTTTCTTAATCCCCAAAATGTTTCGACTAAAAATATTGGCTGGTATAGCTATTTATTTAGCTATTTATTTAACAAACGGTCAAAAATAATAGTAATGAAAAATGTCTTCTGCATCAAAAAATCTTAAATTATAACCGTTTTCGCTAAAATTCAATTAATTTTTTTCCACACTACTTTTTGTCAATGAATTGTAAAATGTAAACTGTAAAAAATGTGTAATTTTTTTTGAAATTTCATTCAATTTAATTCTTCTCTTTTCACTATATAATTCAATTGATAATTTATTTGACTAAAAGTAACATGGCAAAACAAAAAGAAAAAAAAATTTTAATGTGAATTTTAGTGAAAATAATATAAAAAAGAGTTGAAAAATTTATGAAAATCCGCATTACCTCTGGTCCGACTGCAAAAATTTAATATTTGTTGGTACAGATTGGAGGAATTTTTTTATTACTATTATTTCTGGCAGTTTCTTTTTGTTGACCTGTAAATATTTTCACAAAAAACTCGATTTTTAGAGTATATTTCAAACAATTCCGTGGCATACTGGTTGAGGTGCGTGGCTTGTATGCGATAAAACCCAAATTCCAGGAAATTTGGTACATTGTTCAGGTGGTTACTGACTTTTCAGAAATCATTTTAATTTCTGAGCTGTACACGTTTTAATAATGAAATTTGGTATGTAGGTGCAATGGGACCAAGTGGCGGGCACTATATATATATGCCCAGTTTATACCCGACGCGCTGAGCGCCATCCGTGAGCTGGAATTGTTTGAAATAAAAAAAAAAACAAAAACGAAGTGGCCATTTCAGCCCTTGAAATACTTTAACCGAGCTTCTAGCGATAGCTATCCGTGAGCTGGAATGGTTTGAATTAAAACAAAAACAAATACAAAATGTCCATTTCAGCCGTTGGAAAGAATTTGACCGAGCTTCTTATGCGTGCGTGTTGTGAAATGTTTGCACACAAATGATCGAGAACTGGATCTACAAGTTTTATGCCGACTCTATGCAGATTTTCATTAATTTCTTAACTTTTTTTTTTGTATTATTTTCAATAAAATTCAAATTATAATTTTTTTTTTGTTTTGTCATGTTACTTTTAGTCAAATAAATTATAGATTGATGATAAAATATAGTGAAAAGTGAATAACTAAATTAAATGAAATTACAAAAAAATTTACACATTTTTTTACATTATACAATTTATTTGACTAAAAGTAGTATACGAAAAGATTGAAAGTGAAAATAATATGAAAAAAATTAAAACAATCCATAAAAATCCGCATTATCTTTGTCCAACGGAAAAAATTTAAGATTTTTTATGCAAAATTTTTTTTCATTACTCTTATTTCTGACCGTTTGTTTTTTTCTAACTAACATACCAGCCAATATTTTTAGTCGAAATATTTTGGGGATCATAATAACATAAGCCATGGATTATTTTCAAGAATCGGACTGAACAACTTTTTTTTTCTAAGGAGCGTGAGGTGACTTAATGTATATACGTATGTGGGTATATGTGTATATCACGTAAATACTCCGAAACCGCTAAGCCAATTTTTATACCAAAGCCTTGAGAGGATTCCTGTGAAGTCTGATGCCGATCGTAAAAGGCACGTAAAATACACCTAAAATTTTCGATTTCGAACAGTTTTGGAATTATAGGTCGCGCAGCCTCGGAATTTAGTATTCGACCTCAATTTACACATACTGTTCCACAGGTAACATTTTATGGGTGTTGGACGAGGGGCGTAGTAGTTTTTCCGCACCCAAAATTTTTGGTATAGCTTTCGAAATAAGTCACACATCAATGAAACCCGGTAAGAACTTACTATAACAGCATGGCTTCACTATATATTTATGACAAATATAAATGTTGTCACGCCCTTTTTAACCGCCCACAAATCAGTAAAAATGCTTTATATCAGACGGCTTTTGCCGTAGAAGACTAAGATTTGGTAATTTAGTTTGAATGGTTACTGTCGGCTAATGTACAAAAAATGTGCATGGCCGCACTATATCTACGCCCACTTTATCGAAGTCATGCTTATTGCTGAGTTATACAGGTTTTTATAATGAATCTTGGTATGCAGGTGATATGGGTCCAAGACGCAGTCACTATGTGTATATAAATATTGTCATGCCCACTTTTACCGCCCACAAATCAGTAAAAATGCTTTATATCAGACAACTTCTGTCGTAGAAGAATAAGATTTAGTAATTTAGTTGATATGGTCACTGTCGACGACTTTTAAAAAATGGGCGTGGTCGCACCATATCTACGCCCACTTCTTCGAAATCATACTTATTCCTGAGATGAACACGTTTTGATAGTAACACTTGATATGCAGGTGCGTTAAGTGGCAGTTAACATACACATATATATAAATAACATTTTCCACGCCCACTTGTACCACCTGTAAAACAAAAAAAAATAAAACGAAATAGCCAATTTCAGCCCTTGAAAGGACTTTGACTGAGCTTCTTATGATCAATTGTGTTGTGCGTGTTGTGGAATGTTTGGACACAAATGATCGAGAACTGGACCTACAAGTTTTATGCCGACTCCAAACGGCTTATGTTCTCAAAAAGCTTTTCATGGCAGTTTTTACTCTTTGAGGTTTGCCATTGCCTGCAGATAGAAGACGGCCGAGTAGAAAAATTAATTCAATTGAAAAAACTTTCTGAGTAAGATGGGATTCGAACCTGGGTTCTACCGCATACAACCGACGCACCTCAGCCAGTATGCCACGGAATTGTTTAAAATATACTCTAAAAATCGAGTTTTTTGTAAAAATATTTACTGGTCAACAAAAAAAAAACTGTCAGACATAATAGTAATAAAAAATGTCTTCCAACAAATTTTAAATTTTTGCAGTCGGACCAGAGGTAATGCGGATTTTCATCAGTTTTTTAACTTTTTTTATATTATTTTCACTAAAATTAACATTAAAACTTTTTTTTTCTTCTTGTTTTGCCATGTTACTTTTAGTCAAATAAATTATCTATTGAATTATATAGTGAAAAGAGAAAAATTAAATTGAATGAAAATACAAAAAAATTTACACATTTTTTACAGTTTACATCTTACAATTCATTGACAAAAAGTAGTGTGGAAAAAACTTAATTGAATTTTAGTGAAAATAATATGACAAAAATTTAAATCCATAAAAATCCGCACAATCCTTGGTCCAACGGTAATAATTTAAGATTTTTTGATGCAGAAGAACTTTTCTTTGCTATTATTTCTGACCGTTTGTTTTTTATTAACCACCATACCAGCCAATATTTTTAGTCGAAATATTTTGGCGATCATCATAACATAAACCATAGATTATTTTGAAGAACCGGACCGATAAACTTTTTTTTTCTATGGAGCTTGAGGCGACTTAATGTATATATGTATGTGGGTACATGTGTATATCACGTTAAGAATCCGAAACCGCTAAGCCAATTTTTAAACCAAAGCCTTGAGAGTGTTCCTGTGAAGTCTGGTGCCGATCGTAGAAGGCGCCTTAAATACATCTCAAATTTTCGATATCGAACAGTTTTAGAATTATAGATCGCCCAGCCTCGGAATACAGTATTCGACCTCAATTTACACATGCAGTTCCACTGGTAACATTTTGTAGGCGTTGGACGAGGGGCGTGGTACTTTTTTAACACCCAAAATTTCCGGTGTAGCTTTCGAAATAAGTCACACATCAATGGAACTCAGTACGAACATACTATAAAAGCATGGCTTCACTAAAGCTACGCCGTCTTATAGGGTATTTGTTTGGCTGCACCTATGAATAATTAAAAATGTTATGGTTGTTTTGATCAAAATAAAAAATATGCAATGCACAAAATTAATATTAAGGCACATCTTCGAGATCAATACTTAAATTGTTGCTTGTATTATTGTCATAGAAATTCGTTGTCTTAAATTTCTTTAATAAGCAATAAATTATTTGGTAGGAATTGCAACACTCTTTTTTTAATGTGTAGTCACGTGCCAACACGAAAAACCTAACTCTTATTTTACGTTTTACAAGGTGGTTTGAAGAAGAAAAAATATAAAATGTCGATGGCAAAAAAATAATCGTTTAGTAATCAAATAATAATTTTTTATAGCAATCTTTGTGAATTCTGGAAAATATAGGAATCTGAAAAATATTCTACTTTTTATGCTGAATATTTTTGAAAGAAATAATATGCTTGCCGAAGGTAAAATATGCCAAAGTGGAATATAATATTCCACTCTGGTCAGACTGGTTCGGAGTAGGCATAAAACTTGTAGGTCCAGTTCTCGAACGATTGTGTTCAAACATTTCACAACACGCCCAACACAATTGATCATAAGAAGCTCGGTCAGAGTCTTTTCAAGGGCTGAAATGGCCATTTGGTTTTTGTTTTTTTTTTTTTTTTAATTTGCGGGTGGTACAAGTGGGCTTGGCAAATTTTATATATATATATTGACTGCCACTTAGAGCACCTGCATATCAAGTGATTACTATCAAAACGTCCGTAGAAAATTGGGCGTAGATATGGTGCGTCCACGCCCATTTTTTAACAGTTTCCGGCAATGACCATATGAACTTAATTACCAAATCTTAGACCTCTACGGTAAAATCCGTCTGATATAAAGGATTTTTACTGATTTGTGGGCGGTAAAATTGGGCGTGACAACATTTATATACATAGTTACTGCCACTTGGACCCATAGCACCTGCATACCAAGATTCACTATCAAAACGTGTACACCTCAAGAATAAGCATGATTTAGATAAAGTGGGCGTAGATATAGTGAGACCACGCCCAGTTTTTGCAGAGTCACTGAATGTAACCATCTGAACAGAATTACTAAGTTTTAGTTTTATATGATTAAAACCGTCTGATAATAGAATTTTATTTAAGTTTGTGGGAGATAGAGTCAATTTGGGTTGTATGGGAGGTACCATGCTCCCTTGTCCAATCAACACCAAACTTCACAGGAACACTCTCAGAATGTTGCTTCAGTAGCCCTTCGTAAAGATTGGTCCGGCAGTTTTGGAGTCTATACGTGATATACACACATACATACATCCATTTTTAAATATATAGATAGATAGAAGAAGATAGAAAGAAAAGCTTTTAGTTATAGTGTAGAGTGTAAGGACAGATCTCAGAATTGCATCCTAGCGTCGTCGTTAATCATATGAAACAAAGCGAAAACTTTTTTTAAAATTTACGTTACATTCTCTTGAATATGCCAGAACCAGATTTTCGAAAAAATTTTTTTTTTTGGAATGACGTTCAAAAAGTGAACCGTGTACTTTTTGAAAGGACAACTTAACATTTTTTTATAAAATTTTGTTTTGTTTTTTAAAATCACGCTCTGGCATATTTGCGGCAATATTGTCAAGTTTATGTGTGCAAAATTTCGAACTTATTGGTTAAAATTTGTTTACGTTATGATGCACGCCATTTACAAAAATGCAGTTTTGAGAAAAACATGTTGAAAGTTCTGATGAAGAAAAATTGTAGATTTTTTGTGATTTGTCAACTCCGTAAATTAATCTGCAATTCCGGCGCCATATAAAAATTTACATTATAATTCTGCCATGCATAAACCTAAATATATACATACTAACAGAATAATTAAACAGCTAGAGAGAAAGGAGTTGTATATGAAAGTAAGTGTACAAAAACCTCCAGTGCGCTACCAACGTTCGACTGCTATAACTTTCCAACGGCTTCAAATTTCGCTTTGAAATTTTTACAGATTATTTTCAAGATGTTTCTGAATTAAGGGACCTTTTACCTAATTTTGTCCAAGTTTTAGGAGTTCTTTAAGTAAGAATTTTGGAAAAATGGTAAGAGATAATTGAGTTAATATTTTTTTGAAGTGAAACTTTTATAGCCGCGTATACAACAATACGGTGAGCTAGATGGGGGGTAAAGCCAATGTAACGACATGGTTCTTATGAAAACAACAACACCGCAATTCGCCGCGCTGGTTGTATAAAAACGAAAAAACTTGCTTTTGTAAGTTTCTATTTCCACTAAGAATCGAACTCACTACGATTTGATATATAGTCGGCTGTTCTACCTACTAGGCCACCAACACATATTTGATATCGAAGCTCATACTCATGTTAAATCGACAATTTGTGCTGTTCCCACAGAGATGTGTCAACAGAATTGAGTTTAGTTGAGTTTGAACGAAAAATTTGCATCTGAACGAAGCATTTGTTAATACTTATAGGCATTCTCAAATTTAGTGTAGACATGCTATTAGCATGTATAGCTATTAATAGAATGCACAAAAAGTATTGCCAGCTCTTTGTAAACTCTCTCCTCGACTCATGGCACAATAAAAGAAGGTAGATGCGTGGCTTAGAGCCGAGTGCTTCTGAAACTGACAAAGAAAGCATGATGAGTACTATCACTGCGTAGTCACGCTCAATTTTTGGTGCTGTTGCTAATTCGTTTGCAGCAATTTAAACATTACCTACTAAAATGTACTTCTTGCTAACGTAAGAAAATCATACAAGCGGAGGTTGTTTATGGTTATGACAAAATATTCCTTGCTGTTGGAAGACGAAATGATTATTCTAATGTGATTAAATTGTTTTATTTGGTTGTTGTTTGTTTCAACGAAACAAACTGCGACGAAAGAAACAACAAAAATGCAGAGTCAGCTGCAAAAACTAACTACACCGAGTAAAAAAGTAATAGGTAAATCACCTAAGTAAGCTTGGGTAAAGAGAATTGTATGGGGATTATTAACTTATGCTTATTCACCCTAGCAATTTATTTTAATACATTGCTTTGAAAGCACATACTTCGATACCTTGCCAAAAAAAAATATTGGATTCACCTAAGCCCAAAATCCAAAAATACAAAATCAAAAAACAACTAGCATGGATGGCTTAAGCATACTTTTGAGCTATTTTCTGCAAAAAAAAAACAGCTGCGTTATTAGACACACGATAGAAGGATAGATTTGATAATTGAAAGGCTTTTTTTTTTTTTGTAATAAACCCACTTCTAAATAGTTAATTAAAAAACACACGTTAATATTCACACCAGTAAATTTTATTACAAATGTAATCAACAAAAAGAAAAGAAAAAAAATTTCTTTGCCCGCCGTGCGATATTGAACCTGCAACTTTTGATGCCAGCCCATGGCTCTACCCACTGATCCAAGCAGCCTTGCTACCACTTGCTGACATAACTGCAGCTATGTTAACAGATGCTGTATTAACAGATGCAATATGTCGCAGTATTCTGTTGATAGCCATACAACAAAAATCTTCAATTTTTCAATGTAATGCATGGCTATAATTTTTCAAAGTAAGCCTTGTACTGTGATTGCTTTAGAAACAGCACATGCTGCAATATTAACGAATGCAACTTTGAATCTAAAATTTGTTTTATTCTTAGATCTGTAAATTTCCATATAAATACCATACCTTTCATACAATTCAAATATAGTTTTTAACTTGCATTTAAATCAAAATTAAAAAAAAAAAATTCGCATGCTCCGGTACTTGGACGTATAACCTACTGTTTACAAGTTATTACCAACTGAGCGACCAGACTATCTACTCTACTTTGATCGAAAGTTAAACATTACAAGGTTATGTTACTAAAATATTGTGCCGAAAATTAATTTGTTCATTAGCTGCGTTTTTTCCAACAACCGATTTGCATGCAAAACAAAATCCAGCTCTTCATATGTTCACAATGTCATCTAGGTGTGAACCTGAATTTTTGCACTCTAAACTGTAATCCAAATCCGATTTGGATGTTGGAAAAAACCTGGCTATTGATGAAAAAACCCTTCAAATCAATTTTTGCGATGTTTTTTTCTCACAGACAGATGGCGCTATTTTCTGCATACAGATGAACAGCTGATGTTCTTTTTAAGCTAAAAGATAAGATAAGCAGCGCCATCGAGCCATCATCAAACGATCAAGTGTTGCTTACTTTTATAGTTGCTGCCACAACACTTAAAATCATAGAATTGTATTAATTGATTTGATCCAGCTACTTGCTGGATCATGTGTTGTTTTTGCTTTGCTTGCAAATTCTATGTTATGATCCTGATCTCTTATAAAAAAACGCATGTGACACATGTCTGCATCACTTAGCATTAAATGTCGTGGCAAATGCAACATAAAATAAGTCTTGTAACGAAAAATGCATCAATATTTCTACTGTGTAGGCACGGTAAAATAGACCAAAACAAGTATGCGCTGTAGCATAAGGTCAGGGTTTCTTACCACAGAGCGAAGGCTTAAAGGTCCCTATGCGGTTGAAGTTTTGTAAATTTAAAATATTTACAATATTACCAGCAGTATTGATTTTTTTTTAAGAAAACTTAAAAATATTATATTAATAAAGCCCGAGCTATAACTGATTAATGATTTTTTGGATAAACAATAAATTTTTTTTTCCATCAATCCTATGGAATAAATTGGAAGATGTATACTATGCATGTTTTTGGGTTTGTTCATATATTATTTGCCTTGATGCAAGAGAGACAATGATGCGATGGTAGCACGTTCAATTTGCAGCCGAGTTGTACACGGTAAATTTTAAATAAAAATTTAATTAACAAAAAAATAAAACAGCCAGATCTGTCGTCTGTGATATGCGGATCGAGCCTGGGTACTAATTAAGTCATCAAAACGAAATAATAAATCCTCTTGCTAACCAACTGTGTCACGAAAGTAAAAAAAAACGCGACCTAATTGTGTACGTGAGTATTGAACTTTTCAGTAACTGTTCAATAACAGTAATAAACAAAAGGGACAATTGATATGTACCATGATAACGCCATGTTGAAAATACTAGTTGGCTTTTTGAAAAAAAAGACAGTTGGTATGCTACTACTGGTATGAAGGCAGACTGCTTTTTAACTATATGGTTGCACTGAAGGAGGGAATGTTAATAAAATATATTAGCAATCTTCCCAAATTCCATTTTTTCAAAAAATGTAAAAGTTTCACTTCTATCGCGCATGGCGGCCACACACATATTTTTTTATTGTTTGACATAAGTATTAAAATTAACAGAAACAACTTTTTTTTCTTCGTGACGTCACTTACGCGTCACACGTGCATAAATGAAGGAGTAAAAAAAGCAGGATATCTCGAGTTTGGCTTGTCTGAAAAAAAAGAAAAAAAATTTGGTGAGAGTATAAACCTAATATGAGGGTCTGACTTCGAGTTTTTTTTAAAAAAATTAATTAGGAAAAAAATGGTTGGTACGCACGGTCAAAATTCAAAAAAGGGCCTAAAATTTTTGGACAAAAGTAGATGTAAAAATTTTTTGAGGATTTTAAAAAACCTGTTTCGAGGACGTTTAAAGTTTGAAAACAAGTTTTCAGTACTTTTAGTGATTGAAGTATTCTCTAACTTTTATTCGCTTAGAGAAATTTATAACAAAAAAAAATCTAGACCATAATCATAAAAATCGGTCAAGTATTTTTGCAGAAATGTGAAGTAGGAAGAGTAAAAACGTGGTTTAAAAGAAAAAGAACATTTTTTTTTTGGTAAAAATTAAAATTTTTTTTTAACTTACCAGTCGTCAGCAATCTCAGGGGCGTACAGTAAGCCTTCTGCTTGCTCAAATTCTTGATTACACCTGACCTTTTTCATTTTACCGGTCCGATTTTCTTTTTTTGGTCTATATAGTATTGCGACGTTTGGCGATGTTCATTCGTATACAAATCCAATAATAGAATACATCAATAATAAAATATAATACATAATTAATGCAATCAATATAAGCTATTTGAATGACCTAGGAGAGGGGCGCGAGAATAATAAAGCCATCTGTTAAATTTTAGATAAAAAACACGCTTGACGGCGCGCGAAAAACAGGCTAAATATAGTTAGAGGAGGAATTTTGAAAAAAATTTTAATATTGTCGAGACATATGAAGTGATTTAGATAAAAAAAACGATTCTCAAAAAAAAAATTAAATTAAATGTCCCTTAATTTATCGATGTTTCAAAATTGCTGGGCTTAAGTGTGAATTATTTGTTAATTAAAATGAATTTGAAGCATTTGATGAACTCAAAGTAATATACCATTACATGTATTTATTTCACAAAAATTTTTGCTTACACTATTAACAAAAAAGTTATGGTCCTTTTGTATATGTTACGGGTGGGACGAAAAAAATGTATTTATTTGAAAAGTCAAAATAATAATGAACACATCTTCAATGACTTTTTTTTAAAGAAAATTTCTTTTTATTAATTTTTATTAAAACAAAAATATTTTCAGCATTACGGATGAGACGTTACGGATGGTAGATGCCAAATCCACCTTTTAAATATTACTTTAATTCAAGAGTGTTATCATGGGTGGGACGCTAAAGCAACATAACAAAAACCTGCGATAATTTTGCTTATTCATTCTTAATAAAAGTTTTTTTATATACAAAGCATTTCTCGTTTTTTTAAGGTATCATTACAGTTTCGGATTATGGAAAAAGTTAGCTAATTAAGTTTAGTTAGTTAATTAAGTCTAAAGTTAATAACTTGGACCCTTTATTTGATACTAACATACAATTTTTTTTTAAATATTTGTCCTTGAAGATTGAAAAAAAATAATTTTCATAACTTGTAAGAGTTATAGATGGCGCCAAAGTCAAAAACCCGGTGTCCATATCTCGGACAGTTAATCTCAGGATTGGCTGGGCCGATTTTGAAAAACCTTGTTTTATTTTCTTTATTAACATTTTCTTTAAGGCAGTATACCAAAAAAACTTAAAAAAAATTAGTTTTTAATTCTTTTAAGACTTTTTGGCCTTATAGAATATGTTAAGAAAGAAAATAAAACAAGGTTTTTCCAAATCGGCCCAGCCAATCCTGACATAAACTGTCCGCCAACGGATTTTTAAGCATCTCACTTTGACGCCATCTATAACTCACACAAATTATTAAAATTATTTTTTTATTTTTTTCAATCTTAAAGAATGTATAAATTTAAAAATTATTATTCTAAAATTATGTTTATATCTAATTATTATTTATTTGAATTCTAAGCACATATGGCTTTATAGCAATTAATATTAGACAAAATTAATAGAATTTATGTATGTACAATTAAATTTTTTATAAAAAAATTGTCAGGCTTTCAGGTATATAAAGTTGCAATCCGGTTAGCTTCTTAGTAGTAAATAGAATGATTGATTTGAGCGGTGCTCCCATATGCCAGGCTAGACGGACGAGATCGAGCTCATACATGTGCTAGGCAAGACAGACGAGGTCTTGCTCTGGATAATCAAAATATATCTATAGCGTGTATATCTGTATAAATATGGATTAGAGCACATCTCACACATGCAAAGCTAGTCGTACGGCGTCAAACCGGCATATGCCAGGAGAGACGGACGTGGTCTCGCTCTGGATAATCATATTAAACTACACAGCTAGATTGTATAAGTTGTTACTAAACATCACAGGAAAGTATTAACTATCCTTGGAAGCATGATCCAGATTAGTGGCGATACTGTAGATAATCTAAAATATCAAATTTAATTGAGTTACCGGATTCATTTAAAGACATTGCATCTGAAACAAAATTAAAGCCCCCACAAGCGCTTCTTAGTGGTTCGTTTTGCAAGTAATTAGTTCTACAAAAGTTCGTGTAAAGTAACTCAAAAGATCTTCTAAGTCGGAGAAGAATATTAAAGTAAATTTTGCTCAGTAAATATTGACTGTCTACATATCCATGTAAAAGTTTGAAAATCCAAGTAGCATTTAGCATAATTCTCAGATTATTTAAAGTAGGACGATTTAAAAGTTGCGGACGATATTCATAAGGTGGTAGGTGATAGTTAAAATTGCAGTAAAGATGGCTTATACAGAACAAAAGAAAAGCTTACACAGAAAAGAAACTTTTCTGAACTGATTCTATGTTGGCTTAAACAAAACAAAAGAAAAGCTTAAACAGAAAAGAAACTTTTCTGAACTGATTCTAGTCGTCAATGTAACAACTATATCGAGGGCACCAAACAATTGAAGCATATTCTAAAATAGGCCGCATTAGAGAGGTGAATAAGGTTTTTGCTATATAGGGATCATTAAACTGTTTTGCCCATCGTTTAATAAAACCTAAAGTACTATATGCTCGATTTATAATTTTATTAATATGAATATGAAACCGAAGTTTAGTATCCATAGTTACTCCAAGATCAAGAAAGACATCTAAAGACTCTAATGTATGGTCACAAACTTTATAAATACATGTGACAGGAGATTTTCGAGTAAAAGCCATGTGCTTGCATTTCTTCATGTTTAGATTCATACGATTCACGTTGCACCAGCTATAAAGATGGTCTATGTCAGCTTGCAAGAGAACGGCATCATTAGCATTTTTAAAAGGAAGAAATAGTTTCACGTCGTCTGCGTACATTAAAATACTCGAATGCTATGTGACAGATGACAAATCATTTATAAACAGTAAAAAAAAGAAGAGGCCCGAGGTGGCTTCCTTGAGGTACACCAGAAGTGACAGGAAACTCATGAGATTTCACAAGTTTAAAAAGAACACGTTGTGTTCTTTTGCATAAAAAAGATTCAATCCATCTTACAAGTGTTGTGGGGAATTTAGCAAGAGATAGCTTTAAGACTAAGAGTTTATGATTAACAACATCAGAAGCTGTACTAAAATGTGTGTACATAACATCAGTCTGTAAACCTTTTCCATAATTCTCAATGGTTCTGGAAGTAAATTCAAGCAAGTTTGTAACCGTAGATTTTCCTGAAACGAATCCATGTTAAAGTGAAGACAATAAAGATTTAACACTATGTGATAATTGTGAAGTAATGATTGCATCGAAAAGCTTCGGTAAAGCGCTTAATTTTGCAATTCCACGATAGTTATCGATTAAAGACCTGTCACCAGACTTTTGCAACGGAATAATAAAAGACGACTTCCAGGCAACTGGAAAATAGCAAGATTTTAATGAAGAAGAAAAAAGCAAAGTGATTGGAGTTACTTATTCATCACAGCAATATTTTAGTATACATGACGGTATATTGTCAGGACAACTTTTATATGACGTTTTAAGAGCTTTTAAGTATAAAAAAACCGTGTTAGTATCAATTATTGGGAGACAAATATTCCCAGATTGAACACTAAATGGATAGCTTAGATTATCATAGGATGAAAATGAATAGGTCGCTTTGAAAAAGTCAGCGAAAAAATTACAAATGCTATTCTCGCTATCCGATTCAACAGTTTTATATTTCATAAAAGAAGAATCAATCTAGTGTTTTGTGTTGACAAAGTTCCGGAAAGATTTAGCATCAGATTTGATGTTTAATTTTACTTTTATTAAATAAATATCGTAAGATTGCTTGCATAATTGACGATACTTGTACTTAATAGAGGTATGAGAATAAAAATCTGTAATGCTATGAGTTTTCTGAAATTTTTTAAAATGCATGGATTTAAAGTATCTTAATTTTCTCAGTTCTTCAGTAAACCATACAGGAACAGATGTTAAACGGGCTTTTCTCTGTGGTACTGATGATAGAAAACAATCATTGAGAGTTCTATTAAAAGCAGAGACAGCCGATTCAAGGTTTTCTGGCGATGTTTGTGTATTAACGATATTTAGTACGGATGTCCAGTTAATATTAGATATATTGTTTTTTAACAGAACATAATTAGTTTTTTAAAAATTTAACTCAGCAGGAGGATGAGCAATACGATTCTTTAAAGATTGTTTAGGAAAATTAATACCAATTTCTAAAGTTGGATGGTACGGATCTTCAGGGAGCACGAGTATATCTGTCCTTGAAACTAAAATAATATTGCTGTCGTCAAAATATAAATGATCTAACAAACGGCTATTCTTGTTAAAGTAGCTGTTTAATTGAAAAAGTCATTGACTTGAAAGCTCATTTAAAAATGAGTTAGCAGATGAGCATTCAGATGAAGGCAATAATGATGTAGGGTTTTCGGTGCAGCAGTTCGAAACGACACTTGGAAGATTAAAATCACCCGTTATTATAATGTGATCATTAGGCTGAAGTTTTAAACAAACTTTATTTATCGAAACCAAATGTTTCAAATATACCTCTACGTTGGAAACAGGAGAAATATATGAACATGTTACATAAAGATTTAACGCAGCATACTTTACAAGAACACAACAAAATTCAATATCGGATGCCTCTGGAATTATTATTTCTTGTGAGAAATAAGAAGATTTAACGGCAATTAAAACTCCACCGCCATTAAAAGAATTACCAGCAATAGCGTTTCTATCTTTCCGACAAATATTGAAATTATTAGATAGATTTTCAGTATTTAGGGTGTTAGGCTTAAGCCAAGTTTCACTAAAAACAATTGTGTCAAAAAGTAGGTTGTGGCTTAAAATATGTAAATATTTTAACTTAGTATTTAATCCTCGAACATTTTGGTATAAGATAAGGAATGCAAGGCAACAATCTAGTTTTTTTGTTTAGTAGTACGAACAGGTAAAGTAGCCAGTGTAGTTTTCGGTTGTGATCTCGGAATATATTCGTGGATCAACGTATTTTCAGGCCAAAAACCTTGATCTAATACCGTATTAAAGAGATTCCTAGGCAAATTTATTTTGAAAGAAGATACAGTACGCTCATATGAAAACTTGAATTTGTAAACCGAAATATTCTTGTTAACAAGATTCAATTTAGAGTTTATATGATGTAAAATGTCTTCTTCGGATGTATCAAGAGCAAAACGAGATACAAATATAGATCTAGAAGGCTGGGCAACCACAAGTTCTTTACAAGACGGCAGAATAATGCTATTTTTTAATATTTGTTTTGGTATAGCACCAGTTAAAACCGAGCTCATAACGGAAGTTGAAGGAATAGTATTAGTAGCAGTACAGGCTTCGGCATAAGTTTTTTTCTTACCAGAATTAACCGGAGAATCATCACTTATGACTATAGTTGGTACTACTTCAGAAGACTCAACCGGATGTAAATTCAGATCAGCTGATGCAGCCTCATTAGTAGGGGCAATATATTCAGCATTTTAATCTTTATTTACAGACTCAGTTGATTGCGCTTTGGAAGGTGAGTTCAAAACAGGTGAAAGTTAAATTAAATCATTATTATTAACAAACGGAGGTATGGATATAGCGCCAGGATTAGCAGATTTTGCAGAACTTCCAAGATTCATGGGTGGTCATTTAGGCTTATGGGAAACAGAAGCTTCATCCATGATTTAAAATTTTTTGAACAAATCTTCAAAATCAGCCAATCTGGCTTGAGCCGCCACCAAGTCCTTAGACACCTCTAAAAAGCCTCTTCGAGATTGCCTTTTAAGCTTTAAAATATCTACATCAGTAGATCTGCAGTCTGTACAAGACCAACGAAGTATTTTACTTTCATTGAGTGCATCAAAAATTCTCGCATTCAATGCTGCACACTTTACCTGAAAAAAAGCATCACACAACCAGCAATTAACCAGCTGGTCAGATTCACCTTTTACAGTGCAGTTGCGAAAATTGCAGAACATTTTTAATGAAAGAAATAAGATTACAAAAGTGTAATAAAAAGTGCAACAAAAGTACTATGGCAACTCTATTTCAGTGACAGTTTGAGAATCAAACAAATTATTTGTCAAAACAGTTTTAGAAGCACCAGCGACAAATAGAGAGCTAGCGTCAAAGTGCAACTGAAATTAAAAACCAAGTTTCACTCTCGCATCAACAAGCTAAACATAAAGTTGTTGTTGATAAATAAGAAATAACTGATGCAAATGAAGAAATATATATATATAGTATGCAATCAACTATTTTGAAAAGGATTTATAAATGCTTTGAAGATGAATAACAGGAACAATCCAGATGAAGATCCTCAGCACTGCTTAGCAAATTTTTTGCGTAATAATTTTAAATATTATATTATATATTAACAATTTTAAATTTACACAAGAGCTATATAAATAAAAAATAAAAATAAAAACCACGACTTAGGTAAAACAGTATTGCCAGTTCGTCCAATAATAAAGGACCAAAGTTATTAACTTTAGAAAATTGCTTACTTTTTTCCTGTCCGAAACTGTAATTGTAACTTAAGTCAAAAGCAGTTCACTTATCAGCTTATTGTCTTTTACTTGCAGGGCACAAATTTAATGAATTTTCCATACTTTCAGATTTTTTAGAAGCAACTTTATATTTTTACTGACGAAAAATTATTTGTATCCCAAGATAAATTTGATTTAGTTTTTAACCTCGTGGTTGACATTTTCGTGGCATGGCCGCACAGTCACAAAATAGCAAAATTTGAGAAGAAAAAAAATATCAAATTTTTGTTCATTAGCTTACTTATGTTGTTGCTGCTGAAATCACGAATGATTGAGAGTGATAGAGCATTTAAAGACGAGACTTCCTTGTGTATTATAAGATCAAATGACATTGCTCTCGCCTTCTATAGTTTGAGCGATAAAGCGGTTTTTATTCGTAAAAGCTGCTGGAAAAATGTCACTCTCAAACTGTTCGATTTTTATTTGGACTCTTTCCATTGTAGACCAGTCTACAGTTGAAGCGACAAACCGGTTTGTGTGAGTAAAAGCAGCTAGCAAAATGTCATTCTCATCCTGTTATTTTTGTAACTTAAATTAAGTGCTTATTGCACAATCATGATAAGCCTTATGATTTTGTGAATCAATATTTTTTGTGCGATTAATTACTTTTATTTTATTTCGTTTGATTTACTTGTCTATATTTTTTTACATTGAAATGTTTTTTACTTTTAAGCCCAATAAAGTAAGTTATGCAATGTTCGATTTTTTTCAATGCTCCTAATAACTTATATTTAGATATTTTGTTATAAATGAAATATATATTAAGTTTAACATAATTATCGTCTTTTAAAATTAAAAATTCGGCTCTTTACATAGGACCAGCTCAAAATGAAAAAAATATTTTTGTTTAATTTATGGCACCTTGTAGAAAGTAACAAACTTAAATATAAGCTGCATCAAGATTGTTTTCTTAGATCCAACTTAACTCATAACTTTATTTATAGCTTAATTGGCTTAAATTACTTTAAAGTAAGTGATTTGTTAAAAAGTTTTTTCTAACGCTCTTAACACTTAAAAAAACTCCAATGTGCCTACCACCACTATGAAAACAACTCCACACCACAGCCGAAAATGCTTCATTTAACACAATGCTCACGAATCGCACTGCGCAGCCCTACAGTTTAATAACAACAAACAAAAAAAAATCTGTCAAAAAAAAAAAAAATACAACGAAAAACAAAGCAAAATAAAAATAAAACTACATCCAACATAAACTTCAATCCAATGCTTTGAAGTACAACTGTTTTCTCAACTCGAAAAACGAAATATTCACTGATGATACGAACTTAATTTCACGAACTTCGTTAACAGACTTGAAAATAAACAATTAGTAGGCAAAATAATTGCTTTCTGTCCACTTTTCAAGTTTCCACATTTTAAGCTTCCTACATATCAAGTTTCCAAATTTCAAGTTTCCTACATTTGGCGAATTGATTTTTTCTGCGACTTGATGCACGCAAACTTGTTGTTTGCCTGCCTCAACTTGCAGGGAGTTGAAAAATTAAGGGATCTTGAAACAGCAAATGAATCCAATCATGCAAATTTCGTCTTTTGGGCTTATTAGCATAGTTTTCATACATGGTATACATCGATAGACTAATACCCCCTCCCTTCTCCACCCCCACTCCCCAATACAAAGCGAAACTGAGAAATGATTCAAATATCAAAACATTTTAATGAAATTTGGTACAATGTTGCATTTTGGTCTTATTTAACAATGTTCGATCATGTTGTCCAATGAGACTTAAACGAACACATCCCCGGCCATTACCACCTCGTTCACCCTTATCCCCACCTGCACAATCCAAAACTAGAAATAAGGCAAACATCCACAGATTTCGACTAACTCTAAGGGAAAAGTTATAAAAGAAATAAATTTATTAACTTTAGTTACCATTGTTAATTTAGTTTCAATAAGAAATAACAATTACGATTAGCTTATTCAATATCGCTCAGATCTGCACTCTCTGAATATGAAATATTTTTTCCAATCGCTCTCATACCTCCTTACAATCTACTCTCAATATTCGAACCTGGATCATTTCCAAAAATTTAGTATTAAGTGTCATAATTTAATATGACTGATGTCCTTTTCTTCCGCGTTTTTGTACGCCTTACGTTTCATTGAAATGATAGGACCGAATGGAAGCTAAAGACGCTTTTGAAAATCACAGTTTGTGTCATGACGAGACGTCTTTGTAGTGTGAAATAAGCGAGTGTGTCGAATTTTCTTATGACTCGTTTCCAATGTGTCTTCTGAAAGCATGGCTATCGGTAAATCTAAATATTCAATGAAATGTTAAATTCACCAAGAAATAATTTCTTATGAAATGTTATTGGCTTTTTATACCAGATGTACTTGGAATTATACATTTGGTAGGTTTCATGGCAAAGTATTCCAAATTCGTCAGTCACGTTCAAATACAATCAAAATTTTTTAAGTTTTTCAATTACAACAGCATTGATCTGTCCAGCATTTCTAGTTACAACGATATTAACAAAAAATAATTAAATAATAGAATAGAATGGAAAATTTCGATTTTTGTTTTTCAAAAATGTATTCTAAATACCTTCAAAAAACACGCCCTAAAAGAATTTTTAAAACTCCAATTATTTTCTAAGGTACAGCTGATGTCTTTGTATATAAAACAAAATGGAAAAAAGCGTTTGTTTCCCTCTGCTGCCAGTAGTTTTCAAACAGTTTAGTTGATTTTTTTTTTTATGATAGAAAAAAATAAATTTTAAAATTGTTTCATTTTCACGAATTCGGTGGGCTTACACTAGGTAAAAATGGGCCACTGAATCCTAATCCGTCGTCATAATTTAAAAGAAACGATTTTCTTTTCCATATTCGCTGGGACGAACACTAGGTAAAAATCGGTCACTGAAACCGCATCTGTTGTCAGAATTAAAAATTCTGTAATATTTTTATGTGGTTGCCACCTAATTTGTTTTTATTTTTACGAATTCGCTGTTGAAATAAAAACAAAAAAATTCTTTACGATTTCTAAAAAAAGCAATATAGAAACTTCATAGACACTTTCATTTACACATACATGGCTATGTATATGGGCAAATTCAAAAGTGTCCGACGTTTTATTCGGACGCTTCTTTTAAAAATTGTTCATAAGATCCAGAGATGTATTTGGGATAGGCATATAAAGGGTGGTAAATTTTAAGAGCCGATGTTGATTTTGAATAAAACACAAATTATTAAGGAAATTATTGCCATTTTTTTTTTATTATGATAATATTGGTATGGTTCAATTATGTATGGAACAAAATATTGGCCAAATGGTCGCCGCGACCTCGGCGGCACACCTCCATCCGATGGTCCAAATTTTCGATGATGCTGAGGCATAAGTGAGGTTCTATGCCGTTAATGTGCCGAATTTTCTCTAAACTTAGCTCTTGAATTGTTACTGGCTTATCGACGTATACCTTTTTTATCAATTTACCCCAAGGAAAGAAGTCAAACGGTGTCAAACCACATGATCTTGGCGGCCAATTGACATCGCCACCACGTGAGATAACATGGCCATTGAATTTGTCGCGCAAAAGAGCCATTGTTTCTTTATCTGTGTGACAAGTGGCACCGTCCTGTTGAAACCACATATCGTCCACATTCATATCTTCCAATTCGGGCCATAAAGAGTTCGTTATCATCTCACGATAGCGAACACCATTCACAGTAACTGCCTGACCGGCCTCATTTTGGAAAAAATACGGCCCGATGATGCCGCCAGCCCATAAACCGCACCAAACAGTCACTCTTTGTGGGTGCATTGGTTTTCGACAATCACTCTTGGATTATCATTCGCCCAAATGCGGCAATTCTGCTTACTGACGAATCCACTAAGGTGAAAATATGTCTTATCACTGAAGATGATTTTCTGTTGCCATTTCTTGAAATGGTCAAAAGGCTTTAGTTCTTGAGTCAATTGCACCTTATAAGCGTGTAAATGCAAGTCTTTATGCATAATGTTCAGTTGAGGTGGACGGCTCTTCAGCCACACTTTCGGGAACAGCAGCAATATTTTCTGCAGTACGAGCTGTACGAGCATGCACTGGTGTTTTCACATCTCTTATAGACCTGGTTTGCTCAAATTTTTGCACGATTTTTTCGAATGTACGCACATTTGGACGATTAAATTGACCGAAAAAGTCACGAAGTGCACGATATGCATTTTGATTTGAACGCCCATTTTCATAATAAGCCTGAATAACTTTAACGCATTGCTCGATTGTGTATCTTTCCATAGATTAAATTGAGTTAGTCTGAAATTGAGAAATGTCAAATGAAATGCAAAAAAAAAACTTGACGTTTAGGTGTGGTTCACATTCAACATCGGCCCTTAACCCTTTCGGTCCTATTGGGATAATACGTCCCAAAGAATGTTGAATAGTCCTATTTTTTGTCTTAAGTAAACAAATCATATTTGAAAATGATTCTATGAATGATTCATTCTATTACAGTCGTCGAAGTGTTTAGACGTGGTTTTCTTTGCGCTCTCACTCGATCTGGTTTTTTTTTCTTGTAATTTATCTAATAATAAAGACTCTTAAAATGCCGTGCGTATGCAAGCAGAAAGCTGAACGCGACCACGAAAAGATTCTGTGTGTGAACTGTAATGAATTTTTTCATTGTGTTTGCGTCAACATTAATCAAGTTGATATTGATTTCATGTTGCAAATCAATAAAAAATTCATTTGTGACGCGTGCCACTCGACTCGACGCGCTTCTCTTAGGCACTCTCCATCTCATGCCGCCGCTAAGCCTGCTGCAAATTTAACAAGTGCAGAAGGAGATCCGAAGAGAATGATAGAGGTCATTGACCTTTCATCGTCATTATTGTCTAGCGCTGCTAAAATGATTCATCAAGAGCATAAACAAGACGAATTTTTGGTAAATTCTCAGCCGAATTCGGAGCTGCCGAAGTGCAACATCAACAAAAGCATCAACATGAATTGCAATGTCGAAGAGAATGGTTAGGTCGATCAGCCACTGCCTAATACCGCCCGCATAAGTGACCCGAGATGTTTGTTTTGCTCTAAGTGTGAAGCATGCTCCTTATCTCTTGATAACTTCAGTAACATTATCTCTAATTTGGTGAGTGAAATGCATGAGCTGAAATCAACAATTCACTCTAATTTAGGTTGCATCATTGGTTCTTCTTCTGCTGTCAATGATTTAATTCAAATTGATAGCGAGAGTATTCTAACTCAAGCAGCTAAACCTCCCGCTGCGGATTTTAATTTGTGCCCTACACCAACAAGCTCGTCTACTTTGAAACCAAATGAGCCAGCCACTACTAATGGGTTATCTTCTACTCTATTTCTGCCGACTGTAGCGACTGCTGATGAGCGAAATTCTGGTGCTGTAAATGTGTTTGATGAACGCCGCTCTTTTGGTGATATGGTTACCTCTCCTACGCACACTGATACACACAAACCTGTTTCTGCTGCACAAGCTGTAGTGGGTGGTAACTCAAATGGGAATGTGGTGAGCAATAATAAACCCTATAAGTGCTCTTTAGCTCAACGAATTGATGCTGATGTAAGCGAAACTTCTAATAACGGGGTTGCAGTGAGTAAGAAGAAAGATAATATAAATATAAAATCGAAAACTACCAACAACAAGCACCTTATCGGCACTGCTCCTATGTGTGACACTCTCAAAGTAGTGCAAAGTTTTAAATACAGTCACTTATCCAAATTCAATGTGCAGACGGAACCAGTGGCGGTTTGCAACTACATCGCGAACGCTCTTAATGTGGCGCCAGAAGTTTTTAAATGCACGAGACTTACAAAAAAAGATGTAAACATAGAAAATCTTAAATTTGTTAACTTTAAGTTAGGTGTACCTGCACAACTTTTTGAAAAAGCGTTTGATAATTCAATTTGGCCATTATCCTTAAAAATATCTCGATTTGTTACGGAGTCAAAAAACTTCAACAAAGGCATTGTGAACATTCCTCCACCCATTCAGCCGAAGACTCAGTAAATCGCGATCCTGCTTCTCCACTTTCTAATTTCATCAACAATAAAGATCATTCTACTGCAGCTAGTACCACCACTGCTGTAAATTTTGCTTCGATAATAACATCAAACTCTCAAGTTCTACAACACCATCATCAACAACAACAACAGCAACTACAACAACAACGTAAATTTGCCCTTTCAACTGAGGACCCAGTAAATTGCGATCCTGCTTCTCCACTTTCTAATGCTATCAATAATAAAGACCATTCACAACAACAACAACAACAACGTAGATTTGCTCTCTACTTCCACAACGCAGGTGGTTTGCGCACAAAGACAAATATCTTGTTCTCTTCCGCTGCCCCACATGATTTCGACGTTATCGCTCTCACTGAGACATGGTTAACTTCTCATTTTTTGTCGACCGAACTTTTTTAATCCAACTTCGAAGTTTATCGTAGAGACCGGGTCTTACGTCCAGGTGTCACCAGGGGTGGTGGCATTTTAGTTGCTGTCAATTCTGCACTCAGAAGCAAACAAATTCAACTACCAAGGAATTTTGACTACATCGAGCAAATTTGTGTTGCGATATCTTTCAGCGCTGATTGCATTCATTCGGTTTCTGAAATAGTTTGTATTTTAAGTTATATTCCACCAACTAGTGACATTAATTTATATAATGACCATTTATTTAATATCAAGTTTATCGTTAGTTCACTACTTTCACATCAAACTCCATGCGTATTAGGGGATTTTAATTTGGGTAATATTGAATGGAATTTCTGCGAAAATTATCAAATATTGATTCCTTTTAACTTAAAAAATGACATTGAATTGAATATCTGCGACTCAATGTATTCTCTTGGCCTTTCCCAAATCAATTCTTTTAAAAACGACATAAATCGAATTTTAGATTTAGTTTTTATGAATAATGATATTAAATATGAGTTATTTAAATGTGGCATTCCTTTAACGTCCGAATCAGTTCATCACAAAGCATTAATGCTCTTTTTCAGTTTTTTTGAATTCATGAATAGTCAAGTGAATGATTTAAATATCTCTTATGATTTTTATAAAGCAAATTATGAGTCTTTGAATGATTATTTTTTTTTCTATTGATTGGAGCTATGAAATTGGTTCCAGAGACATAAAAAATATGTATCTTGCATTTAAGAAAATTTTAGAAGAGGGATTTAATTCTTATGTTCCTTTAAAAAAACCAAAACGGACAAACAAATTGCCATGGTACAATCACAGATTGTCTCAGCTTAAAAACTTAAGAAATAAGGCACATAAAAAATTAAAAAAAAAACCAACTCTGATGAAGATAAATCTATATTTGTAGGGCTCAGACGTGAATTTGATTTTTTATCAAACTTTCTGTATAAAAATTATGTTAGTTTAATGGAACAAAATATAAAATACATCCCTAAGTCTTTTTGGACTTTTTATAATTCTAAGCGTAAATGCTCTGGATTTCCTAAATCCATGGAATTCAGAGGCGTTAAAGCCAACAACAATAAAGAAATCTGCGAGTTATTTGCACAATATTATCTTCACAATATTATTAGGACCTATGGTCCTAATAAATTGCCGTTTGTTTCAGAAGTATTTAATATTGGAAGCTTACAGATATCAGAAAATGAAGTTCTTAAAGCACTTCAAAGTATTGACTGTTCTAAGAGTGGCGGGTACGATTTATTGCCACCAGTTTTCTTAAAATCGTGCGCTTATTCTCTTTGCACTGCTCTATGTATTATTTTTAATAAGTCTCTCTTGAGTGGAATTTTTTTAGGTGAATGGAAATTAGCATATGTTTCCCCAATATTCAAATCTGGACAGAAGTATCTTATTGAAAACTATAGACCAATTGTTAAACTTTCAGTCATACCGAAAATTTTAGATAAATTAGTTGCCGAAAAATTGTTTTCTGAAGTGCGGAATTATATCTCGACTGTTCAGCATGGATTTTTCGCTGGTAGATCCACTAGCACAAATTTAGCTATTTTTTCAAATTTCTGCATGAGTGCCATAGAGAAAGGCTTCCAAGTTGATGTGTTATACACAGATTTTGTTAAAGCTTTTGATAGCTTAAGCCACAAATTATTGGTTTCCAAAATAAGGTAAGCTAGGTTTTCACTCTAACTTTTTAAAATGGATGAACTCGTACCTTACAAACAGAAAATTATTCACAAAAATTGAAAACAGTTACTCTTCTATGGTTCATGTTACCTCAGGTGCTCCCCAGGGAAGCCATTTAGGGCCACTTTTGTTTATTTTATATATAAACGATATACCAAATCAATTTAAATTCTGTCAATCTTTGATGTACGCTGACGACTTGAAAATGTTCTCAGTTATTAAAAATTCCTCTGAGTGCTTAAAATTTCAAGCAGATATTAACGCTATTCTGCTCTGGTGTGAGGTTAATGGCTTAAAATTAAATTTTTCCAAGTGCCATATCCTAACCTTTTATCGAAAAAATGTTTGCATTACACACCAATATTCATACAGCGCCAACAATTTTTTTAAAAGACCAACAACCGTTAAAGATCTTGGCATTTATTTTGATCGTTGTTTCTCATTTAAAACTCATAGAGACTACGTTATTTCGAGGGCAAACTCTCAACTAGGTTTTGTTAAAAGAAACTCCAAGGAGTTCTCTGATCCACATACAGTGAAATCCATTTTTATGAGCTTGGTCAGGTCCCTTTTAGAATATTCCAGTGTTATTTGGAGCCCTTCATATGCAGTTGATGTTAACAGAGTCGAAAAAGTGCAAAAAAGGTTTTCTCACTTTGCTCTGCGTAACTTATACACATATCAGGACATGCCTTCATATATTGTTCGTTGCAAACTTCTTGGAATTCAAACTCTGGAGCAAAGAAGAAAACTTTTTTCAATATTATTTATTAAGGACATTTTAGATGGCAAAATCCAATGTCCAGAATTGCTGGAACTTATCTATTTGTATGCGCCAATAAGAGGCCTTAGGGAAAGACCGCTATTTTTTATTTTTCCCCATAAAACTAACTTTACTCAAAATGAGGTCATCTCTAAATGTTTAAGTCTATGTAATACTGTTGCTAGCCATGTGGACTTCAGTATGAATAGAGAAATATTTAAGAAAATATTAGTTGAAATGTTATCTCTAGTTTAAGATATTTAGGTTAAGTTGCTGTATTATATCTGTGAGGGCAGTTGCCCGGTAGATGAAATAAATAAATAAATAAGCAAAATGTCCCAGTCGTACTTTTGAGTTTTAGTTTATGAAATAAATAACGGGACTTAGTTTTTAGTGAGTTTGCAAGAAGATTTTAGCGTCAGTTGATGAGAAGCTCTCGTAGAGGCAACTTCATTTGCTAATAAAAGACGGAAGCTGTATCCGTGTTGCAACCAAAATTGGTATATTTGTTTGAACCAGCTGAATTTATTATTTGTGTATGAAAAACTTTGTTTATTCTCTGTAAGTATACGTATAAATTTTTGTTAGTTTTTGTTGGTTTGGGACATATTGTCCCATTCGGGGTTTCCGTTAGTCTTATATATCCCATTCGTATTATATTTAGGAAAAAATGTCGCAACTAAGTGCAGAGCTTCAAGAGCTTTTACTTACTTACTTACTTAGGTGGTCGTAACAACCCGTGTCCGGGTTTCAGCCGACCTCATCAGCTCTCGCCAGGCGCCTCTGCTTTGAGCGCGCCTTCTCCAATCGGATACACCAAGTGCGGTTAGGGCTTCCTCAGCCTGGTCCATCCATCGGAGGCATGGTCTCCCTCGTCGTCGTTGACCAGCGACCCTCGCCTCGAGCACCTTTTTCACTGGAGCTTCGTCGTTCATACGATGGACATGACCCAGCCAGCGTAGTCGCTGCACAGTTATACGCCGAACTACGTCATTGTCATCGTAGAGCTCATACAGCTCGTGGTTCATTCGGATGCGATAGTCATCGCCGACTCGAACAGGACCGAAGATTTTGCGAAGAACTTTTCTCTCGAACACCCCCAGAGCGGCTGCGTCAGTTTGCGAAACTACCCATGCCTCAGCGCCATAAAGCAGCACAGGTAGAACGAGCGTCTTGTAGAGTGCTAGTTTTGTCGATCGAGAGAGGGCTCTGGAACTTAGTTGCTTACTGAGCCCGTAGTAGCACCTATTAGCAATTATTGTTCTTCGCTTTATCTCCAGGCTGATTTCGTTTTTGGTATTAATGGCGGTGCCAAGGTAAACGAACTCCTTGACTACTTCAAAGTTATAGCTGCCGGATGAAACGTGGGAGTCTAAACGCCGAGCTCCCTTGTTTGTAGACAGCATATATTTTGTTTTGCCCTCATTTATCGTCAAACACACTTTGGCTGATTCCTTTTCGATAGCGGCGAAAGCAGCGGTAACATCTCTCTTGGTTCTGCCAATAATATCAATATCATCAGCGTACGCAAGGAGCTGGACACCTTTGTAGAAAATGGTGCCATTACGATGCACTCCGGCCTTTCGTACGATCCCCTCCATGATGATGTTAAAGAGATCGCAAGACAGTGGATCGCCTTGCCTGAAACCTCTTTCGGTATTGAAGGTTTCGGAGAGGTCATTTCCTACCTTGACGGAGCTGCGTGTGTTGCTCAACGTCATTCTGCAAAGTCTAATCAACTTTGCAGGTATACCGAACTCAGACATTGTTGCGTATAGGCAATCCCTTCTCGGGCTATCGAACGCAGCTTTAAAATCGACAAAAAGATGGTGTGTGTCAATTTGATTTTCGTGGGTTTTCTCCAGGATTTGTCGTAGCGTGAAAATCTGGTCTATGGTGGACTTACCAGGTCGAAAGCCACACTGGTAAGGTCCAATCAGTGTTTTTGTAATCGGCTTTAATCTTTCACACAGTACGCTTGAGAGAACCTTATATGCGATGGAAATAAGACTGATACCTCTGTAACTAGCGCAGATTGTTGGGTCTCCTTTCTTAAGTATAGGGCACAGTACGCTGAGGTTCCAATCGTCGGGCATGCTTTCTTCTAGCCATATTTTGCTGATGAGCTGATGTATGCGCCTTATCAATTCATCGCCGCCGGTTTTAAACAATTCAGCTGACAGGCCGTCAGCACACGCTGCTTTGTTGTTTTTGAGTTGGATAGCAACTCGAACCTCTTCATGGCTAGGTGGTGGTACTTCCACTCCGTCATTGTTGATTGGTAGCTCTGAACTGCGCTCTCCATGGGCGGCATTGGTAGAATCGTCGCCAGTAAGTAAATTGGAGAAGTGCCGTCTCCACAATCTCAGCACACACTGCGTATCCGTATTCAGATCTCCATTTTCGTCTCTACAAGTGGATGCTCCGGGCTTGAAACCTTGGGTTAGATGCTTAACCTGTTGATAGAATTTTCGTGCATCCTTCTTGCCCTGGTATACCTCTAGTTCCTCACGCTCACGCTTTTCCTGCTCTCTTTTCTTGCGTCTGAAAAGGCGCCTCTCTTCCTTCCTCTTTTCGCGGTAGTTTTCTCGCACGGCTCGCGTTGCAGCTGACTGCAGCGTTTTTCTATATGCGGCGTTTTTTACTGCAGTCGCAATGCGACACTCCTGATCATACCATTGTTTCCGAGGTTGCGGGCGCCGGAAACCAATGACTTCTTCAGCGGCAGCGCGCATGGAGTGGGATATATGCGCCCAAAGTCCGCCGGCGTCGTCGGGTCCAGAGGTTGGTTGGTTGAGCTTAACCGAGAGTTGAGCGGAGTAGGCTTCGGCAGTCCGTTGTAATTGCAGCTTAGCGACATCTAGCTTTCGTTGCATTCCTGTGCGTATGTTCTTCGCATTGCATAATCGCATGCGGATCTTGGCTGCAACAAGATAATGGTCGGAGTCAATGTTGACCCCCCGAAATGTACGCACATCTAGAACACTAGAGACATGCCTTCCGTCGATTACAACATGATCAATTTGGTTTCGTGTTTTTTGATCCGGGGACAGCCAGGTGGCCTTGTGGATGTCGAGGTGCTTAAATCTGGTGCTACTAACTACCATGTTTCGCGCCGTGGCGAAGTCGATCAGTCTTAGACCGTTGTTCGTGGAGGTCTCATGAAGACTGAACTGACCGACAGTGGGGCCAAAGATGCCTTCCCTTCCGACTTTCGCATTAAAATCGCCGAGGACTATTTTCACGTCATGGACCGGAAGGTGGTTGTATACGTCCTCAAGACTAGCGAAGAAAGCGTCTTTGACGGCTTCGTCCTTTTCCTCCGTCGGGGCGTGCGCGCAAATAAGGCTGATGGAGAAAAATTTTGCCTTGATGCGGATCGTGGCCAATCTTTCGTTGACAGGTGTGAACCGGGAAACAAGGTGGCGTAGTTTCCGGCTAACAACGAATCCACATCCAAATTCGCGCCTCTCCGCATGGCAGCTGTAGTAGATATCACAGTGTGCTTGTTTAGAGCAGCCTTGCCCTTTCCATCGCATTTCCTGGATGGCGGTGATGTCAGCCTTTATTGTTTTGAGGGCTTCCGCCAGTTGGATAATGGCACCTTCCCTATAAAAGGTTCGGAAATTCCAGGTGCATATCCGTAAATCATTGTCCGTTTTTCGTTTGCGGTGGTCGTCAACGTAATTGGGGTTCTTATCCGAGGCTGGTTTAGTTTTCATTGGGCAGTAGTAATGTGGCGGGACCCAAACCCTGCGCACATTCCATGTTTAAGGTCTATGGAGTGACCCGCCGCTCAAATTAGCCGTCAAACTGACGGATGCCAGTTTGCCGTTGCCCAGGGAACACCACGTGGAGGTTTGAGTCGACTTGAGACGATTTCCACATGGATAATGCTGGCCTCGCCAGGTTGAGGCGGTCAGACACGTTGCCATGTGAAGGTTCGCCCCCTGTTCCCTGTTCAAGAGCTTTTAGAAATCGATAATTCTGATTATACTGAATCAAGTGACTCTGAGCCGGAAAATGAATCATCAGAGTCGAGTGAAGAAAATGATGAAGGCAATGACGAATTAATCGATGAAAATAATCCAACCGAAAACTTTGTAAATCCATTCCTATGGTCACTACCAGACGCAAATTTTCGACCAAGAATGCAGATCCCAATCGAAAAACAACCAATAATTTTGGCTGATGTTAACCGCAGTTCAACACAATTAGATATTTTTAAAAAATTGTTTCCGAAATTGCTTTTAATATTTATTGCTGATAGTACAAATAAAAGACTAGAAATGTTGGAAAGAGACAAAAAAAAAAATCGAAAAAGTGATGAGCATGAGATTCTAATGGTACTAGAATGTTGCCTAATCTATAACAAAGTTCCAAGGATTCTAAATTACTGGAGCACACATCCATCTCTTTCAAACTTAGCCATAAAAAATGCAATATCAAGAGACCGATTTCAGCTAATAATATCCAAAATGTATTTCAATGATCCTTAAAAACCAGATGGATGTTCAAAAGTGTATTATGTTCAAGAACTGTAATCTTGTGTAAAAAAACCTTTTCCTAGTGTTAGAACGGAAGCAACATTTCAAGCTATTGATGAATCAATGACAAAAATTAAAGGGAAGGTCATCATTAAAACAATATCAATCTCTAAAACCAATAAAGCGCGGCATAAAAATTTGGTTAAGATGTGACTCCAAAACTAGGTTTATATATGATCTAAATATTTATAGCGGAAGAGAAGAAAGCGCTGTGGTATCCGAATCTACCTTAGGAGAAAGAGTTGTGGAAAAACTTTGTAGTACTATACGGAACCCAGACGTTATGATAAGTTTCGATAGATTTTTTACTAGTACTCGTTTAATAAATTTTACTGACTATCCGGCAGTTGGAACTGTGATACGAACTCGAAAAAACGTTCCGCAATTTATTGGAAAATTAAACAGAAATGAGAGTGAATTTATGGTAAATTGCCTCGGAACAATTGCTTGTCGATGGCAGGATTCAAAAGACGTATTACTTCTGTCTTATTGCCACATGCCAACCCCAAGCAAGACTAAACGCAAACAAAAAAATGGCGAAAAAATTGATGTTGAGTGCCCTGATGCTATTATAAAATATGTAGCTATAATGGGTGGAGTTGACATAGCGGATCAAAAAGTTGGTGTTTATGATTTGGATAGAAAGTCCAACAAATGGTGGAAAAAAGTTTTTTTCAAAATATTAATGATTGCGGTAGTTAACGCGTGGATAGTTCACCCAGAAGTAAATCACAAAAAAACCGAATAAATCAGCTTTTTGGTTCCACTAGCTGAAGACATGATCGAAACTGGCAGGACCCTAAACCAAACTAAACGAAAGGTATCATACGGACGTCCACCAAAACGTTAACGCAATTTGATTAACATAGGTGATCATTTACCAGTTACATCACAAAAAAGGTCGCGCTGCCTAAGCTGCAGCGCAATGAAAAAAGAAAAAAGAATAAAAACAATATGTTCAAATTGTAACGTTGCACTCTGCATTGAATGTTTTACTCCTTATCATAAGTAGAAGCTTTTTTTCTAAAAAAATTATCATATATGATCTATGTATTTAAAAAGTGATTAAAAATAAAATGAATTATAATTTTAGTTTTTATACGTATAATTTTTAGCTTTTTTATTCAATTTAAGATTTAATAATATGAAAATAAAATGAATTTAATACCGATCCTTACTTTTATTATTTTTTTATATAAATAATTTTGACGGGTTTATGCGGAGTTTTGATACTAATGGGACATATTGTCAGATTGGTATCAAAATTCCGGCTGAGACAATAGCCCTAAAAATCCGAGTGGGACAATATATACCAGGACAATAGCCCTAAAAATCCGAGTGAGACAATATATCCCAGGATAATTAAAGGACTTACGAAAATATTTACAATGCAAAACATCATAATTTTTGATGTTTTTTACATATGTGAAAAAAGATTTTTAATGTTTATTGTTATTTAGCCAATAAAAAACCGGACCGGAAGAGTTAAAATTTAACCACCCTTTATTATCCAAAAGCTATCTATTGGTAAAAAAAAAAAAAACAAAACAGTTTTTATTCAATTTAGGCTTATAACAAAATTTTAATTTTAACCCTAGAATACTAACCTTCCGTTATGTTACTCGTAAGGAGTGAGTAAATTTGACGTAGGTTAGTACTCTAGGGTTAAATATGCGTTCGGACGTTTCACGAAACGGAAGGCATTTTGGGACTTAGTTTATACTATGTCTAGACCTGCGAATTTATCAGCCGTATAAAAAAAGTCGGAAGACAATATTTTTTATAAAGGGTGATTTTTTAAGAGCTTGATAACTTTTTTTTAAAAAAAAACGCATAAAATTTGCAAAATCTCATCGGTTCTTTATTTGAAACGTTAGATTGGTCCATGACATTTACTTTTTGAAGATAATTTCATTTAAATGTTGACCGCGGCTGCGTCTTAGGTGGTCCATTCGGAAAGTCCAATTTTGGGCAACTTTTTCGAGCATTTCGGCCGGAATAGCCCGAATTTCTTCGGAAATGTTGTCTTCCAAAGCTGGAATAGTTGCTGGCTTATTTCTGTAGACTTTAGACTTGACGTAGCCCCACAAAAAATAGTCTAAAGGCGTCAAATCGCATGATCTTGGTGGCCAACTTACCGGTCCATTTCTTGAGATTAATTGTTCTCCGAAGTTTTCCCTCAAAATGGCCATAGAATCGCGAGCTGTGTGGCATGTAGCGCCATCTTGTTGAAACCACATGTCAACCAAGTTCAGTTCTTCCATTTTTGGCAACAAAAAGTTTGTTAGCATCGAACGATAGCGATCGCCATTCACCGTAACGTTGCGTCCAACAGCATCTTTGAAAAAATACGGTCCAATGATTCCACCAGCGTACAAACCACACCAAACAGTGCATTTTTCGGGATGCATTGCCAGTTCTTGAACGGCTTCTGGTTGCTCTTCACTCACAATCGCATTAATTGTTTGCTCACTTTCGGGCTATTCCGGCCGAAATGCTCGAAAAAGTTGCCCAAAATTGGACTTTCCGAATGGACCACCTAAGACGCAGCCGCGGTCAACATTTAAATGAAATTATCTTCAAAAAGTAAATGTCATGGACCAATCTAACGTTTCAAATAAAGAACCGATGAGATTTTGCAAATTTTATGCGATTTTTTTTAAAAAAAAGTTATCAAGCTCTTAAAAAATCACCCTTTAAATTTAACAAGCTTTCAGAATAGCCATACGCCGTCTTTATTTAGGGCATAGTGAGGTAACAGTTAATTATTTTATTTGTTCGGACGTTTTGTGTCTGACGTTTGAGATTTTTTTATTTTTTTTATTATTATTATTATTTATTATGGTGTACAATAAGACTGAGTCTTTTATAGTACTAAATTAGACATAAACATTGAAAAAGTAACTTTAAGTAACTTAAAACTAAAATTACATCGAAATTATGAGTTTCAATTAACAATAATATATAAAAACTAATTAAAAGTAAAACAAAGTAAATATTTTATTACAATTATAAGGCAAATAGACATAGGAAAATTTTAAGAGAGAAAAACAGTAAGATTGGAGCAAAGATGAGGTGAGAAAATTAACAGAGAAAATAGTAGCATAGATTTATTGATTTAAAGCTTTGTAATGATTGAAGAAGGCATATTTGAAGCTGGTTCGAGAAGATATTTGTTTTAGAGACTGGACTGGAAGAACTTAACAAATAGATAATCTGGGCTTTGGATATATATAATGTTGTGCAAGAATATAGGGTTGCGAGCTTTCAAGTAATCAAATAAACCACAGCCAAGAATATCTTTACTTTTTAGTGAAATGTGGTCATAGTGATTGACCCCATACACATACTTAGCCGCATTATTGATTGCTACAAGAAGTTTATGCTGCGATTGCGAATCAAGCTGACTATATACGACGCACAGTGTAATAATTGCGGCCAAAACGAACTTGTATTTTCTTTTGTAATATTATGACTTATTATATATCAATCGACAGATAATTCTTCAACTAAGAGAATTCTGTAAAAATTTTAAAAATACGTGAAAATTTGGACACACAGCATGCTCTGAAAATTGATTAGTTTTTCTGTGAATTTACCAATTTTCGTCTTTGCATATACCTTCTACAGATAAAACAACATAACTCTCGAACGAAATATTCAAAGTATATAAAATTGTATATTTTTGAAAAATATAGAATCTAATGCTTTTG
The DNA here is from genome assembly GCA_914767935.1 of Coremacera marginata. Classification (NCBI taxonomy): domain Eukaryota; kingdom Metazoa; phylum Arthropoda; class Insecta; order Diptera; family Sciomyzidae; genus Coremacera; species Coremacera marginata. Next base: position 117,448,617 of record OU612045.1, on the reverse strand, counting down.
ATGGTATTTCTTTTTAAAGAAGTTCTTCAATTAGATCAGATATAATATTAGTTTGAAAAATATAGTTTTTCTAAAAATTATTAAAAAATCTTTTATTTATTAAAAACTGAGGAAAAAAAGATAGAGGTGCGATTTTGCGATTTTTGCCTTTAATTCAATTCTATGTGATGGCAGTTTTTCGCCTAAAATTAAAATTTATAAATTGAGTCATTTATATATATTTTGTGAGTCTGCCGTGGGATAAATTTTAAAAAGAAATGAATCATGTTTGATAGTTTTAGAAATTTCTAAATAATTGAATATTCAATATGAATTTAATTATTTAAACCCAGTCTTTGTTTCAAAAGTTATTCAACATTAAACATTTCGTTTTTAGTGATGTTAAATTTACTGAAATTGAAGAACCGAAAATTATATTCCAACTGTGAGAGTGAATAGCTCCAAAAACCATTTTTTTTTTTTTTTTTAATTTTTTTGTTATTTATCCAAACCAACTCAAACGCAGTTTGCTGTATCAGTGGAATGCATTAACGCAATTGCGCCATAGCGTAGTTTGAAATCTATTAATAGAAATATAAATTGAGCCTGTATCAACAAAAATTTAATCCACGCAGTGAGGACCAACGCGTTGCGTTATGTGGTTAATTTTTCGAATGTGGTGAAACTTGTGGTGGAATACTAAGCGCAAATTGGGTTCACTTAGAAAAAATAAATGAAATCAAATAAAAATCTTTAATCAACATATCAGATCTAAAGAAATCTTACTGCTAATAGATTCATTAAAGATTATTAAACCCATAAGTAATAAATATGAAATATAACTAAAGGAAGAGCAGATTAAAGCATCCACCAAAACTGAAGATATATTAAACTTCAAGCATGCAGCCAAACTGTATTTCGTTTAAAATTTGATGGGAGCCATCAAACAGATACATACGCGTACCATGTATGCAAAACAAGTTCAAAGTTGGATCCAAATTTACTTCTGCTTCAAACACGAACACATCTAACAGTTTATTAAATTGACAAAACCATTCTGTGAATGGCACAACATTAATAACAGTCAACCGCACTCCAAGCATATTCTCCGTAACCCCTTGTCCTTATTTATACAGAGTAATAATGTTTGCTTTCAACTTTCTGTTTCTATCATCGATGCGCCGTACAAAATGTGCAATTTTTACTCGCTGTAAAAATACTTTTTACTTTTGCTTTGAGCGCGTCATTTGCATTACTGCGCTATTGCGTTAGTTTTATTAAAACAAGTATACATTCAAGTTTGATCTTCGTCGTGATCGTGACGTGTTTTTGTTTCGCTCCGATAGTTTTTCAAACTCAGCTATTATTTATAGTTTTAATAAACTGCTATACTGTCCGGATTTAAACTTAAAGCACGCTGAATCTTTTGTGCTAAAATATCTTGCAAAAAAAGCATATTTGCAACACTGCGTTTGTTGAGAAATCCAAAAATAGAACATTTCGGTCGACGCAAAACTTGCGCTTCTCATATATATTTGAAGTTGATGCTCTTTTGTTCTTTTCTCCTGCATTTCTATTTGGCTGTCAATATCATCTTTGTTTTGCTGTAATCAATGACACCAACTCCAATGTTAACTCGACAACGTGACCAGCGCGGCAATAACAACATAAACAAGAGCGAAAGTACGCCAAAATTAGTCAGCAGCAGTGTAAATACTTTTGGCGCTCAACTACTTGCTGTGGAAGAACGACTAAAGGCGCATTCAAAACAAGAACTGAGGGAGCTGGAGGATCGTCTTCGACAACATACTGATGACTTGTTCCATCGGCTATCGACTGAAATAGCAAGTGTGGTCAGCAGACTAGAATGCGAGGTAAATAGCAATCAAGATAAATTTTCGGAGTGCAATAAGAAAATACACCTGCTAGAGGAGCACGTAAGTGCACTAACTTCTCGCTGTGAACAACTCACTCAACAGTTGAGTGAAAACAGCAGCAACAACAACAATATCAACAAAAGTAATAGCAGCAGAGTGGATCACTCATTGGATGCTGTTCTTTTTGGTCTCCCTTTGTCTGAAGAAGAGAATCTTAAGAGCGCGTTTAACTTAATCTGCCGTTCCATAGATTTTCAATCGCCGCCTGTTAGAGACATTTTTCGCACAAAGCCGAAAAATAACAACACGAATTCGGTGGTAATTAAAAAATTGTATACACCGTATGATAGAAATCGGGTGTTAAAGGCATTTGGTGATTACCGACGGCAAATGAAAAAAGCCATTAATTTAAGAGATGCAGGTTTTGAATTGCAAAATAATGTGTATTTGCACGAGAGCATATCCGCTGAAACCAGAAGAGTTCTCCATGCTGCGATTGTCTGCAAGCGCAAAAAAAGAATCTTTAATGCATTTACTTTGCGTGGAAATGTTTTCATTAGAATGCAAAAAAGTGGAGAGGGAATTCGTGTTAGCAGCATTGAAGAAATGGAAAACGTCATACGTGCAGCTATTGGTGACCATGCAGAATGAATTTCATCATCGAATTTTATTATTATGCATCTTATTTTTTACTTTATTTTTTATATTCTATAACTTCATATTTTTGTTTCTTTGTTTCCTAGTTTCTACATTCGATTCTTGCTTCTACTACTTCTTCTTTTTGCCTATATACTTATTTAAATCTGATAATGCTTGTAGTTGTGTTTCAAATTCTGTTTTCTATGATTCGTACTATTTATGGCACTAGCGATAACCAACAGACTCTAATTGGCATTTTATGCAAACAACACTCTGGGTTGAAAATTGTTCATTTTAATGCCAGAAGCTTAAATGATATAAAGCTTGACTGTGTCCGGCACTGTTTTGAGGATTCTGAAGTAGATGTCATTTGCATTTCTGAAACTTGGTTTCATAAAAATATAAATGACTCTTGCTTAGATATAAAAAGTTACAATCTTTTTCGTCATGATCGAATCGACAAAAAGGGTGGAGGCGTTGCAATCTATTGCAAAAATAACTTAAATGTAAATCTGTTGGGTGTGTCCACTGGGTCAGAGGTAGAATTTCTGAGCATTGAAATCTATGACAATAACACTAAAATTTTCTTGGCTTGTGTATATAATCCGTATCGTCACAGTAACTTGGATCAATTATTTTCTTCTTTATCCAATAGTGCAATTGATTACGAGCATTTTATTTTGTGTGGTGATTTCAATATTAATATTCTAGCTAGGGATTCTCTCGTTAGTCATTTCTACGACAAACTTTTCGAGATTGGTCTACAAACAGTTAATTGCAGTGAACCCACGCGCTTTGCAAATAATGCTTCACCGAGCTTATTAGATATATTTGTAGTATCAGATGTTTCTACTGTTTTGCTGTTTGATCAATTATCTTTTATATCTGACCATGATCTAATTTTTTGCACTTTTAATATTAATCTCACATCAGTCAGAACTGAGCAAACTATTTCTTTTCGGGACTATAAATCCATGGTTTACGGATCCTTGCTCAGTGACTTGTATTTAATTAATTGGTCTGCATCTTGGTTATACAGTTCTGTTAATGAGAAACTTGGGTTTTTTACGAATAAAATCAGTGCATTATTTGATATACATGTTCCATTACGTACTCGTCGAATCTCTAATATGAGTTGTCCATGGTTCACAAATAGTGTTAAATTGGCTCCTAAGAAACGCAACAAAAATTACAATCGATGGAAGAGAAACCCTACAACTGCTACCTGGGAAGTGTACAAAAGAGCTAGAAATGAAGCTAACAACGCCGTTAAATCATCAAAACGTATTTATTTCATGTCAAAGGTAAACTCAACACAACCATCGAAAAAACTTTGGAATAACCTTAGGCAGGCTAGGGTATGCAATGTTAAAACTGATGATTGCCGGATAGATCCAAATATTTTAAATGAATATTTTATTGCAAGCACAACTTCTTCCGATAGTAGGTTTGATGATAGTTCAAGAGATTTGCCTTATGAGTGTCTGTTTAATTTTGAGTTTGTTGCTGTAGACGAGTGTGATGTTTCTCGTTGTGTAAATAAGATAAAATCGAATGCCATTGGCGAAGATGGAATATCCATAAAATTTATCAAACTCAGGATGAATGGTAATCATCCTTAGCCCGATGACTCATATTATTAATTATTGCTTCACAAGTTCTAGCTTTCCTGATGTTTGGAAAGCAGCGACCATCATTCCTGTAGCTAAAAAATCAAGTGCTAGTGAACCATCTGATTATCGACCTATAAGTCTGCTATCTTCATTATCAAAAGTATTTGAGTCTCTAATGGCCTTTCAAATCACGGAACATATACAAAAGTTTAACCTTATGTCACCACTTCAGTCTGGTTTTCGGCCGGGCCACAGCTGCTCTACGGCTATTGTTAAGATCTTAGATGATATTAGAATCGCATATGATCTGGGGCACATAAGCTTGCTTTGCTTGTTAGATTTTTCCAAGGCGTTTGATTCGGTTGATCATACCATATTGTGCAAAAAACTAGTTATACTAGTTAATTATTATACTAGTTAAATAGTTATTTAAGCCGAAGGTCTTAAAGAGTAAGGGTGGGAAATAGTCTGTCTGCTTTTAGTTACTTAACCTGTGGGGTGCCTCAGGGTTCTGTACTTGGTCCCCTTCTATTTACAATGTTCATTAATGATATCTTCAGCAAATGCTGCCATGTTACCATGCATGCATATGCTGATGATCTTCAGTTGTACTTGTCCAGTCCTATTGGTTCTGTAAATGAATTATGTGTTAAGGTTAATGAAGACTTAAACAAAATATCTAATTGGGCTAAAGCCAATAAACTGCTTCTCAATCCCTTAAAATCATATATCTTGCCAATTTTTAAAGCTCGT